>JAPXFY010000021.1:666232-671232 GCA_030674185.1 Monoplex corrugatus
GCTGTTTGAACAACCCAAATCAGGGACTCTCACAGTGGGCAAGGAAACCCTAGAGCAGCATCTCAGGGAAACATATTCCGATTCTCAGCGCGAGGCACCACTTGAAATCCAAAATCTGGTTTGGCCTGCAGCGCCAGAAGGAAAATTCAATAACAAACCACCAACACTGGATGAAGTGAAGAACGTAGTAAAGAAAGCCAGAGCCAAGTCAGCACCTGGACCAAACGGAATACCATACCTGCTCTACAAGAAATGCCCAAAAGTGCTCGAGTGGCTCCACAAGATGATTCGATCAGCATGGAGGAACCAGAAGATCAGCGACCAATGGATGAGAGCTGAAGGAGTGTACATTCCGAAGGAGCAGAACTCCAGCAGCATCAATCAGTTCAGGCCAATATCACTTCTGAACGTCGAGGGGAAAATCTTCTTCTCTGTTATGGCAGCAAGATTGACAAAATACCTGACTGAAAACAAGTATCTGGATATGTCAGTCCAAAAGGGAGGCATACCAGGAATGCCTGGATGCTTGGAACATGCCACGTTGATTTGGGATGCCATCCAAAAAGCAAGAACAGAGAAGAGAGACATTGACGTAGTTTGGCTTGATCTGGCGAATGCATATGGATCAGTTCCACACGATATGATCCAGCTGGCTCTTGAAATGTATCACATCCCAGAAAACATCCGAACAATGCTGAGGAAGTATTTCCAAGGGTTCTCAATGCGGTTCTCTACCAAAGAATACACCACGGACTGGATAGACCTAGAGGTGGGCATTGCAATGGGCTGTGCAATCTCTCCCATACTGTTCGTGTTGGCAATGGAAGTCATCTTGAAAGCTGCAATGAAGAGTTCAGGTCCAGTGAATCTGGGAGATGGATACCAGATGCCTCCTCTGAAAGCTTTCATGGATGACACAACAGTCTTGTCCACGGATGAGGAAGAGACACACCAAATCTTAAAGCAGCTGGATGAGCTGGTGGCCTCTTCAAGAATGAGGTTCAAACCTAAGAAATCCCGAAGTCTCTCACTGCGAAAAGGAAAAGTGGCAGATTCAGTCAAATTCATGGTAGCCAACCAAGCCATCCCCACTGTCACAGAAGAGCCAGTAAAAAGTCTCGGAAGATGGTATGATGACTCCCTGAAAGACACACAAAGGGGATGTGAAACCAAGCAAACAGCAGAAGAAGGCCTGAAGAAAATAGATAACTGCGGACTGCCAGGCAAATACAAAGTCTGGTGTCTACAGTTCATGCTGATACCAAAGCTGCTGTGGCCACTGCTAATCTATGACATTTGCACCAGCACAGTCGAAGCAATGGAAGCCAAAATCAACAAATACACAAGAAAATGGCTCGGTGTCCCACCTGGTCTCACTGATGTTGCATTCTACTGTCGTCAAGCAATGCTGAAGCTACCTCTCAAATCCATAGTGGAGGAATACAAAGTTGGAAAAGCAAGACTGTTGAGCATGCTGGAGGAATCGGAGGACAATATCGTGAGAGCAGTTCATCCAAAGCTGAGAACTGGCAGAAAGTGGAAAGTCCAAGAGGCTGTAAACAATGCCAAGAGAAACCTCAGCATCAAAGAAATAATTGGACACACGCAAACCAACAGACAGGGACTGGGAGCAACAAAAATGCAGTGGTGGTCCAAAGCCAAAGGGAAGGAAAAAAGAGACATGATCATACAGGAGTTGAAGGAAGAAGAAGATGTCAAAAGAGTGCAGAAGGCAGTCCAGCAAGGTCAACAGGGGCAATGGACAACATGGGACAGTGCACTCCAAAGAAGTCTCAGCTGGAACGATATGTGGCACATGGCTCCTCTAAGGATAAGCTTCCTCCTCAGATCTGTATATGACCTGCTCCCCTCGAATGCAAACTTGGTGAAATGGGGGAAAGCAGACGACCCAGCATGTCCGCTCTGTCAGAAGAAACAAACAGTGGAACATGTCCTAAGCTCTTGCAAAGTAGCGCTAGCCCAAGGAAGGTATACATGGAGGCACAACCAAGTTCTGAAAGTGATCACAGATGTGGTTAGCGAAAAAACCATGACCCCAAACGCACCAATTGCTATGACAACGTTCTACAAAGCAGGAGGGAAACAGGTCTGGCCCGAAAGGGCTATGACAACCAGCACATTGCCAAAGGGTCTTCTGGATGGAGCAGTCGACTGGGAGTGTACAGCAGACCTCCCAGAGTGGAGAAATTACCCAGATGTCATCAGCAAGACAGGCATGAGACCAGACATCGCTCTCCACTCTGACTCCTCGAAACAAGTGATTCTGATAGAACTCACTGTGCCATACGAAAGCAGAATGGAAGAAGCACATATCTACAAGACCGAAAAATACGCCGGTCTTGCCAGCACCCTGAAGAAAGCAGGTCTGCGGGTCAAAATCTTCGCCATAGAGGTCGGGGCAAGAGGGTTTGTGGGCACCTCCGCTTATGATCTCATGAAACAACTCGCCATTTCTGGGAAGAAGAGGACTAGAGCCCTTAAAGCGATGGCAGAGGCAGCAGAAAGGAGCTCAAGCTGGATCTGGGCAAGGAGGAACCAAAAAAGTGAACTTCATAAGGATTAAATTCCCTACAGATGATGTGTGCCCCGTTAGCACATTGGTAAAACCGCGTACCGCAGTTCTGAAGCGCAGAATCGCCCAGGTTCGATCCCCGGCGTGGGAAAAAAAAAAAAAAAAAAGACAACAGCAGAAGGGCATCCAGGAGTCATGACCTGGATGTGGCCCGGCCCCCCGAGAGTGTAAGGAATTCAGGGCCGAAACACTTGTCTAAAGGGGGTTACTTCTCTGAAGACCTTCTGTTGTCTAGCTCTCCCTAGAGTTTCTTTCTACCTCGTAGTATCGTGTTGATTGTTTTAGTTGTGTTAGTAATACTCGTAGTATCGTGTTGATTGTTTTAATTGTGTTAGTAATACTCGTAGTATCGTGTTGATTGTTTTAGTTGTGTTAGTAATACTCGTAGTATCGTGTTGATTGTTTTAATTGTGTTAGTAATACTCGTAGTATCGTGTTGATTGTTTTAGTTGTGTTAGTAATACTCGTAGTGTCGTGTTGATTGTTTTAGTTGTGTTAGTAATACTCGTAGTATCGTTGGTTTCAGACAGTTTCCTGTGTGCTGACTCCATATTTTTTATAACCTGATAATGTTAGAATGTTGTTGTTGGTGGTGGTGGTATTGGTGGTGGTGGTGGTGGTGGTGTTGTTGTCGTTATGTTCTCTTTAACCCTTTGACCCCTGCACCCTATCCTCCAACAGCAAAAACGTAACCCCCTAATTCCCTCACCCTATGCACCAGCTTCCTGTCGTACCGTGCAACGTGCACATTGCATTTACACATGATTTGGGGGCGGGGTGTCAGCTTACTGTATTATTATCATTATCACCGGTGTTCAAATCCCCGTAAAACGCTATGTGTATTGAAGACATACAATCAATATGTTGCAAACAATTATTTCCTGAATCCAGTGTCACAAGGGGGAAGGGGGGGAGGGGAGGAAGGTGGTGACAGGCGTCAAAAGCCATGTTGGTTATCCACTGACCTGTCACAATGACCAGGCTGATGGTCAAGCCATATCGTTAACAAGAAACACCCAAAGGTGCTGCATGGAAGCCAGGAGTCACAATGACCCACTACGAGCCACAACAGTCACCTCCCATCTCTACACACTACATGATGGCCATTTCCACATGGAAAGGGGGGCGGGGCTGTCTATGCGCTGCATGACCCTTTCGGACCCAGTCATCAGTTACTTTCTTTACCAACCGTATGGCAAGGTGGGGACATAGCCACACAACGCATACCAGTCCCATCCAGCCCAGCTACCGGACCAAGACAGAACGAAAGAGCTTTGTGTCTTGTCCCGGGCCTTTGTCTCTCTGTTGGGCGGCCCGCCCTGCCGTCACCTCCCATAGCTAGCTGCGAGCTTTTCCCACTTTGGTGTAGTGTGGACATTTAGAAGTTGGAAGCTTCCAACGTTGTTTTACCATAACCAACAGAGGATGTTTGTACACACACAAAAGCGGTCAGACATGATTTTCCAGGCAGTGGATCACTACGTAGTCTTTCCTGGTACCACCAGTCATGTTAACAGTACGTGTGTAATCGCTGTCTTGTAAAACGGATGTCCTCATTCACAGTGTCCAGGTTACGTCTCTTATCAAGTCCCGGTCTGACTCGTGTTGGTCAACCACTTTCCAACAGCTACTGACACTGATACAGTCTTCACTAACTGGTCATTATGTCGGTCAGTGTGTAAGTGGACCGTACACCTGTGCATATGCACGCGTTTTGATCGATCGTTCAATTCAGTACGCCTTTCTTAGGCTAAGCTCGCTTTGTACACAGATGTGAATCATAGGGCCTGCACACACACACACACACACACACACACACACACACACACACACACACACACACACACACGCGCGCGCGCGCGCGCGCGCACACACACACACACAAACACACACACACACTTACACACAAACACACACACACACACACAAACACACACATTCAAACACACCAACAACCGCGCGCGTACACATGTGCAAACAACGCACTCACACACACACATGCACGCACACATACACACGACTTACACACTTATGCGTACACGCACATACACACTGACAAAGACACACACGATAAACGCGCACACACAATGACACAACATACACACACACACTCTCTCTCTCCCGCTCTCTCTCTTGCTTTCTCTTTCTCTCTCTCTCGCTCTCTCTCTCTTTCTCTCTCGCTCTCTCTCTCTCTCGCTCTCTCTCTTTCTCTCTCTCTCTCTCTCGCTCTGTCTCTTTCTCTCGCTCTCTATCTATCTCTCGCTCGCTCTCTCTCTCTATCTGTCTCTCTCCCTCTTTCTCTCTCTCTC
The DNA here is from genome assembly GCA_030674185.1 of Monoplex corrugatus. Lineage (NCBI taxonomy): Eukaryota > Metazoa > Mollusca > Gastropoda > Littorinimorpha > Ranellidae > Monoplex > Monoplex corrugatus. Next base: position 671,135 of record JAPXFY010000021.1, read on the forward strand.
GCTCGCTCGCTCGCTCGCTCTCTCTTTCTCGCTCTCTCTCTCTCTTTCTCTTGCTCTCTCTCTCTTTCTCTTGCTCTTTCTCTCGCTCTCTCGCTCTC
>JAPXFY010000021.1:676232-701232 GCA_030674185.1 Monoplex corrugatus
ATCTATGTGTGAGACAGACAGACAGACAGCAAACGGTAGTGACGATTGTGGCCCACACACAGACATATATCATATTATATCTATGTGTGAGACAGACAGACAGACAGCAAACGGTAGTGACGATTGTGGCCCACAGACAGACTTATATCATATTATATCTATGTGTGAGACAGACAGACAGACAGCAAACGGTAGTGACGATTGTGACCCACACACAGACTTATATCATATTATATCTATGTGTGAGACAGACAGACAGACAGACAGACAGCAAACGGTAGTGACGATTGTGACCCACAGACAGACTTATATCATATTATATCTATGTGTGAGACAGACAGACAGATAACAAACGGTAGTGACGATTGTGGCCCACAGACATATATCATATTATATCTATGTGTGTGACAGACAGACAGACAACAAACGGTAGTGACGATTGTGGCCCACACACAGACATATATCATATTATATCCATGTGTGAGACAGACAGACAGACAGACAGCAAACGGTAGTGACGATTGTGGCCCACACACAGACATATATCATATTATATCTATGTGTGAGACAGACAGACAGCAAACGGTAGTGACGATTGTGGCCCACAGACAGACTTATATCATATTATATCTATGTGTGAGACAGACAGACAGACAGCAAACGGTAGTGACGATTGTGGCCCACAGACTTATATCATATTATATCTCTGTGTGTATGTGTGTTATGGTTGCAAAGACGTTAAATGAAATGAAATAATTTCATAATGTCTTTGTATGACTGCTATACTTGCCTTCCACACAGGAAGTGGTTGTGAAACGACACAGTCGGCCAATGGCTGTGGATGGATTACTGCAGGCTTCTAGCTATTTGTGAAAACTTCTTCCTTCCTCAGGCATATTCTGGATTTTGCAAGCAATGATATTTTCAATAAATTACGTTGGATTTTATCATTGCCCTTGACTGTGATCTCTACGTGTCTGTCACAGGTTCTCTCCCTTCTCTTCAAATGGTCTTGTAGACAGAGTTAGTGAGAAGACATTGATGACTTATGTCCACTGTGTTGTTGGAGTGAATCGTCAATACTGTTAAATATGTTACTGTAATATCAGCGTGTGTGTTAAAGCGGGTTGTTATCTTCCTGCTGCCTCACTGTGCTGGCATCATCTTCAGGCTTGTTCCTGTAGACAGGAATATTGTTGTCAAGGTAACCATGGTGATGTAGACCTTACGGTGTTGGTAAACAAACTAAGACTCAGCCTCTGTTGTGGGTCAAAAGTGTTGGGATTATTCCCCCTCTTAAAAGTCTGGATACTTCATGTGGAAAAGATCGTCGTTGTGTGGCAGTGTGCACCTGGATGTGTTAACAGGCAGTCCCAGGACTTTATCATACTGAGTGTTACAAACAAGCCGATTCTTTCCTTCTTTTTAAAAAACAACAGCAGCAACAAGTAAAAAAGCTGGATCCGTCGTGTGGACAAGGGTGTTGTTGTGAAACAGTTGGTGGAGATGCGGACAGTGGTGTGATAGTGGACGACAGACAATGCCATGCTGGTCCTGCTCTCTGATCCAGCCTGGGAGGTGGCGCTTGTAGCCGTCGTCATGGGCGTCCTCACCTGGGCCGCGCTCCGGGTGTCACAGGTGAGTTTTGATATTACAATAATATAATGAATGGCGCTCACTAGTATAAATACGATACAGTGCAATGCATTGCAGTACAGTACAGTACAATAGATACGATGCAATATATTATAGTAATAATAATAATAATTACAATATTTATATAGCGCAAAATCTTGATAAAATCAAATCTAAGCGCTGAAACAGACACATATGCATGCACGCACAACACACGCACGCACACACACACACACACACATACACACATATATACACACACACACTCACACACACACACACACACACACACTCCTCTCTCTCTCACTCACTCACACTCAAACACACACACACACACTCACACACACACAACACACAACACACACATACACACACACACATACACACACACAGTCACACACAAACACACAACACACACAACACACACACTCACACACACACAACACACACACACACAACACACACACACAACACACACATACACACACACACAACACACACACACACACATACATACACACACACACAACACACACTTACAACACACACAACACACACACACACACATACACACACACATACACACACACACACACACACACACACACACACACACACACACACACACACACACACACACACACACACACACACACAATAAATATATATATACACACACGACGTTACTATACAAGCAGTACAGGTGGGTGAACAAACAGCACCTTCAGTGTGTCAGTGGGAGAGGGAAGATGACGTGGATGTGATACTGTGACACACTGTTGTCAATGTTCCATCTTCACCAACTTTTGTCGTCATGTGTGATGTGATGTTTGACCTCTCGACGTTTCCTCTCTCTCTCTCTCTCTCTCTCTCTCTCTCTCTCTCTCTCTCTCTCTCTCTCTCTCTCTCTCTCTCTCTCTCTCTCTGTGTCTGTCTCTCTCTCTCTGTCTGTCTCTCTCTCTCTGTCTGTCTCTCTCTCTCTTTCTTTCTTTCACTGTCTGTCTGTCTCTCTCTCTCTGTCTCTCTCTCTCATTCTCTCTTTCTGTCTCTCTCTCTCATTCTCTCTCTCTGTCTCTTTCTCTGTCTGTCTGTCTGTCTCTCTGTCTGTCTGTCTCTCTCTCTCTGTCTTTCTCTGTCTGTCTGTCTGTCTCTCTTTGTCTCCCTCTCCCTGTCTCTCTCTCTCTCTCTCTCTCTCTCTTTGCTCTTTTGCTTTTTTTGTGGGGTGGTGGGAGGAGGGTAGACTCTCTTCCTTTGCTTTTTTTCCTTTTAGGGGTGGGGAGGGGGAGGGGAGAGAAATTTTTCACAGAATGTTTTGGTTGTTGGCACCTTTTTGTAACTTTTTTTTTATCGTTTTATTGGCTTCCTAAGTTCTGCTTGATATTGTTTTCCCCACTAAACCCTACGGCTTTCCTTGTGACTGTGAAGGCACCATTGCTATTAACAAGGGGAGAGGGAGAGGGGGGATGGGCGCTTCGCCCCTTGAGCTGAACATGGTTCTTTTCCCCCACCGCCATAGCCTCCTTTCTACCAAAAGTGAATGAACACAAGCGAGTGTAGAGACACACAGACAGAGAGATGGAGAGAGAGAGAGAGAGAGAGAGAGAGAGAGAGAGAGCAGCCACCACTTTAAGGAAAAAAGAAAAAAAAACTAGAACATCTCAGTACATACACAAGTCAATACAAACACAATTTATAACAATATACAGAATGAAATCTGCCGAGACAGGCGGAAAAGATGGCGGAAGGAAGATGTATTTGTTGTCTACAGGGGAAAATAAACGTTGGCCAAAAGACACAGGATTATGTGTAAGCACAGGACTCTGTTTTACACTTTACCAAGATATCGTCGGGGGTTTATTTTCTCTGGAGATTTCATGCCGCTGAAACTGACAGGCATTATCCATGGAGGATTTTGTACATGGTGATGGTGTGAACATGTAAGCTGTGGACATGGGGTAGGAGTGATTCAGGGATTCTGGGTGTGATTGCAACCCGGCAACACAGTGAGTCACATGAAAGAGAACAAAAAAATTCAAGTTTTGTGGACCGGCATTGCGTCTACCCAGCTGAACTTGATAGTTTTGACAACTAGAAGGTTCCTGTAGTGTGAATACAATCAACTTTGAGAAGGACTGAAAAAAATAAAAAGCAAAGATTGCATGTGTGTGTGAAGGGGGGGGGGGTAAAGTCATCAACAGATACAAACGCTGCAGCACATCAGCAGAATGACTCCATGAAATGAAGTGATATGGACGTCAACGCCATGACATGATTATTATGATAGTCAACGCCATGACATGATATTATGATAGTCAACGCCATGACATGATTATTATGATAGTCAACGCCATGACATGATTATTATGATAGTCAACGCCATGACATGATTATTATGATAGTCAATGCCATGACATGATTATTATGATAGTCAACGCCATGACATGATTATTATGATAGTCAACGCCATGACATGATTATTATGATAGTCAACGCCATGACATGATTATTATGATAGTCAACGCCATGACATGATTATTATGATAGTCAACGCCATGACATGATTATTATGATAGTCAACGCCATGACATGATTATTATGATAGTCAACGCCATGACATGATTATTATGAAAGTCAACGCACAGTAAGGAACAGTTGATACAGCTCCAGTCCCATTCCATGGCATCATCCCTGTCATGCCTGTCGTCATTAACATCATGGAAATTATCATCATCATCATCGTCATCATCGTCATCATCATCATCATCATGTGTCTTTCTGCATGGCGTTGGCGATCATGGCCCTCCATACGAATCTATCTTTTGTCACTGCAGATATATCTACCACCCTTTCTGTCCCTCATCCACATGGCAAAACAGTCCAGTATTTTCTCCCTGTCTCTTTGTGGTGCTCTTTTTCCCTCCAGCTTTCCTGTTGTGACTAGGTGCTCAAATTTCTCTTGCCTCATAAGACGTCATGTAAATGTTGCTTATCTTTTCCTAATCTTCTTCATTAATGTTCTTTTTGTAGCGTTGTGAAAAAAGTGGTCTGACTCAGATGGTCTCAGACTGTGTGACCATTTCTGTGGCCACAGTGGCCCAGTTGTCAGAGCCCCATGGTCATAACGCATGGTTGTGGGTTCAACCCTCGGGACGGATCACTAGAGCCGTGGACTCAAGATCTGAGATCTTGAGCTCAGTCCCAGCCTACGACATTGAAAACTGGCTTTTGATTGGTCATCTTATTGCTTCCATCATTCTGGTGGTGTAGGCATAGTGTTTCATAGACTGTGCCTTCTCCTTATATCTTATACATAAATATAGATATCAGTGTGTCATAATTATATATAAATATAGATATCAGTGTGTCATAATTATATATAAATATAGATATCAGTGTGTCATAATTATATATAAATATAGATATCAGTGTGTCATAATTATACATAAATATAGATATCAGTGTGTCATAATTATATATAAATATAGATATCAGTGTGTCATAATTATATATATATAGATATCAGTGTGTCATAATTATATATAAATATAGATATCAGTGTGTCATAATTATATATATAGATATCAGTGTGTCATAATTATATATAAATATAGATATCAGTGTGTCATAATTATATACAAATATAGATATCAGTGTGTCATAATTATATATAAATATAGATATCAGTGTGTCATAATTATATATATACATATCAGTGTGTCATAATTATATATAAATATAGATATCAGTGTGTCATAATTATATATAAATATAGATATCAGTGTGTCATAATTATATATAAATATAGATATCAGTGTGTCATAATTATATATAAATATAGATATCAGTGTGTCATAATTATATATAAATATAGATATCAGTGTGTCATAATTATATATAAATATAGATATCAGTGTGTCATAATTATATATAAATATAGATATCAGTGTGTCATAATTATATATAAATATAGATATCAGTGTGTCATAATTATATATAAATATAGATATCAGTGTGTCATAATTATATATAAATATAGATATCAGTGTGTCATAATTATATATAAATATAGATATCAGTGTGTCATAATTATATATAAATATAGATATCAGTGTGTCATAATTATATATAAATATAGATATCAGTGTGTCATTGGAGCAGTCTTGGCTGCATTGTAATGTTACGTGTGTAGATACAGGTAGATCTATCTACATTGCAAACATTCCTATTGTGTCAGTGTAACCTGTCAGCCAGGTGTACTAACCAGTTCTCCTGTCTCCCTTCCCTGTCTGAAAGACACAAAGAATGGGGGGAGGCGGGTTGTGGGGGGGGGGGGGGGGCTATTCCCCAAAAGCCAGTTCGACATAATCGTTAGAAAAACGGTCTGGTGTGATGTATGAACAGGGGCCGTCACTGTAGTGAACAAGAAGGGACGTTACTCTCTGGGTTAGAGACATTGAAATGGCAGCATGGTGAGCTTGGCAAGCAGACGCCCTCCTCACCTTTTGTTTTGTTTGTTTGTTTGTTTGTTTGTTTGTTTTGTTTGTTTGTTTGTTTTGTTTCGTTTTTCCACCCGTAACTCTTTTTTTTTTCCACTGAGTACAACTTTTTTGTCTTTTTGATGAAAACCTTTCTTTTTTTATACCCCCTCCCCCCCCCCCCTTCTAACGGAAAAGATTGTGTGACTGTGAGTGTATGTGTGTGTGTTGTTTGTGGTGTTTTTTGTTTGTTTGTTTGTTTGTTTTGGAGGCAGGAGGGATATGGGTTTTTTTGCTTTGTTTGTTTTTAGTTTGTTTGTTTGTTTGTTTTGTTGTTGTTGTTTGTTTATTTACAGCAACAGATTGTGGGAAAAAACTTGTTTTGTAATCGGAGAATTTGGTTTATGTAACGGAGACCGTACTTGTGTGTATGTGTGTGTATATAGATATATATATATATATATATTATGTGTGTGTGTGTGTGTGTGTGTGTGTATGCCTCTGTGTGTACCTCTGTGTGTGCCTCTGTGTGTCTGTGTTTGTATGTACGTGCGCGCTTGCGTGCATGTTTGCGTGCGGGTTTATGTAAGTAACTAACGAGAGCAGTAACATGCAGCGATAGGCAAAAGCTAAATACGGTTTTTATGTCCAACTCAGCACGGGAGGTGATTGATGGGGGGGGGGGGGGGGGGGGGGGGGGGGGGGGGATAAAGTGCAGAGCACAAAACGTTGGTGTAAGTGCACTGTACTCTGTGCATGCTTGGTCTGTAAGGCCATACGTGTGGGTCTGTAAGGCCGTACGTGTGGGTCTGTAAGGCCATACGTGTGGGTCTGTAAGGCCATACGTGTGGGTCTGTAAGGCCGTACGTGTGGGTCTGTAAGGCCGTACGTGTGGGTCTGTAAGGCCGTACGTGTGGGTCTGTAAGGCCATACTTGTGGGTCTGTAAGGCCGTACGTGTGGGTCTGTAAGGCCATACTTGTGGGTCTGTAAGGCCGTACTTGTGGGTCTGTAAGGCCGTACTTGTGGGTCTGTAAGGCCATACTTGTGGGTCTGTAAGGCCATACTTGTGGGTCTGTAAGGCCATACTTGTGGGTCTGTAAGGCCGTACTGTGGGTCTGTAAGGCCATACTTGTGGGTCTGTAAGGCCGTACTTGTGGGTCTGTAAGGCCATACTTGTGGGTCTGTAAGGCCGTACGTGTGGGTCTGTAAGGCCGTACTTGTGGGTCTGTAAGGCCATACTTGTGGGTCTGTAAGGCCGTACGTGTGGGTCTGTAAGGCCATACTTGTGGGTCTGTAAGGCCGTACGTGTGGGTCTATAAGGCCGTACGTGTGGGTCTGTAAGGCCGTACGTGTGGGTCTGTAAGGCCGTACTTGTGGGTCTGTAAGGCCGTACGTGTGGGTCTGTAAGGCCGTACGTGTGGGTCTGTAAGGCCGTACTTGTGGGTCTGTAAGGCCGTACGTGTGGGTCTGTAAGGCCGTACGTGTGGGTCTGTAAGGCCGTACGTGTGGGTCTGTAAGGCCGTACTTGTGGGTCTGTAAGGCCGTACGTGTGGGTCTGTAAGGCCGTACGTGTGGGTCTGTAAGGCCGTACGTGTGGGTCTGTAAGGCCGTACTTGTGGGTCTGTAAGGCCGTACGTGTGGGTCTGTAAGGCCGTACGTGTGGGTCTGTAAGGCCGTACGTGTGGGTCTGTAAGGCCATACGTGTGGGTCTGTAAGGCCATACGTGTGGGTCTGGGCGGTGCTTCTGAGAGGATGGTATGAGATATTATTATTGCCTTTACTTATTGAACTGGATATAACGATATGCTAGGAAAGTGGACGGGAACTCAATGAAAATAATGATATGGATAGTAATATGGACATGATATGGATAGTAATATGGACATGATATGGATAGTAATATGGACACCATTGAACTGGATATAATGATATGATATTATAGAGGACGGGAACTCAACGAAAATGATTATTATGAATAGTAATATGGACACCCGCGTTGGGATATTATGGACGCAGAAAGTGTGAAATTAAGGTTTCCCCCCCCCCCCCCCCCTGTCCCCCGCCCCCCGCCCTGCATCTCTTCTTTTGGACGTCAGCGTTTAGAGGTTCCTCTTTCCTGTCATACTGTCCTGTCCTCACAAGATTGTTACTTCTTTCCTGTCATACTGTCCTGTCCTCACAAGACTTGTTACCTCTTTCCTGTCATACTGTCCTGTCCTCACAAGACTTGTTACTTCTTTCCTGTCATACTGTCCTGTCCTCACAAGACTTGTTACCTCTTTCCTGTCATACTGTCCTGTCCTCACAAGACTTGTTACTTCTATCCTGTCATACTGTCCTGTCCTCACAAGACTTGTTACTTCTATCCTGTCATACTGTCCTGTCCTCACAAGACTTGTTACCTCTTTCCTGTCATACTGTCCTATCCTCACAAGACTTGTTACTTCTGTCCTGTCATACTGTCCTGTCCTCACAAGACTTGTTACTTCTTTCCTGTCATACTGTCCTGTCCTCACAAGACTTGTTACTTCTTTCCTGTCATACTGTCCTGTCCTCACAAGACTTGTTACTTCTTTCCTGTCATACTGTCCTGTCCTCACAAGACTTGTTACCTCTTTCCTGTCATACTGTCCTATCCTCACAAGATTGTTACTTCTTTCCTGTCATACTGTCCTGTCCTCACAAGATTGTTACTTCTTTCCTGTCATACTGTCCTGTCCTCACAAGATTGTTACTTCTTTCCTGTCATACTGTCCTGTCCTCACAAGACTTGTTACTTCTTTCCTGTCATACTGTCCTGTCCTCACAAGACTTGTTACTTCTTTCCTGTCATACTGTCCTATCCTCACAAGATTGTTACTTCTTTCCTGTCATACTGTCCTGTCCTCACAAGATTGTTACTTCTTTCCTGTCATACTGTCCTGTCCTCACAAGATTGTTACTTCTTTCCTGTCATACTGTCCTGTCCTCACAAGACTTGTTACCTCTGTCCTGTCATACTGTCCTATCCTCACAAGACTTGTTACTTCTGTCCTGTCATACTGTCCTGTCCTCACAAGACTTGTTACTTCTGTCCTGTCATACTGTCCTGTCCTCACAAGACTTGTTACTTCTTTCCTGTCATACTGTCCTATCCTCACAAGACTTGTTACCTCTATCCTGTCATACTGTCCTGTCCTCACAAGACTTGTTACTTCTTTCCTGTCATACTGTCCTGTCCTCACAAGACTTGTTACTTCTGTCCTGTCATACTGTCCTGTACTCACAAGATTGTTACTTCTTTCCTGTCATACTGTCCTGTCCTCACAAGACTTGTTACCTCTTTCCTGTCATACTGTCCTATCCTCACAAGACTTGTTACCTCTTTCCTGTCATACTGTCCTGTCCTCACAAGATTGTTACCTCTTGCCCTGTCATACTGTCCTGTCCTCACAAGACTTGTTACCTCTGCCCTGTCATACTGTCATGTCCTCACAAGACTTGTTACTTCTGTCCTGTCATACTGTCCTGTCCTCACAAGACTTGTTACCTCTGCCCTGTCATACTGTTTGTCCTCACAAGACTTGTTACTTCTTTCCTGTCATACTGTCCTATCCTCACAAGACTTGTTACCTCTTGCCTGTCATACTGTCCTGTCCTCACAAGACTTGTTACTTCTTTCCTGTCATACTGTCCTGTCCTCACAAGACTTGTTACCTCTTTCCTGTCATACTGTCCTGTCCTCACAAGACTTGTTACCTCTGCCCTGTCATACTGTCCTGTCCTCACAAGACTTGTTACTTCTTTCCTGTCATACTGTCCTGTCCTCACAAGACTTGTTACTTCTTTCCTGTCATACTGTCCTATCCTCACAAGACTTGTTACCTCTGCCCTGTCATACTGTCCTGTCCTCACAAGACTTGTTACTTCTTTCCTGTCATACTGTCCTGTCCTCACAAGACTTGTTACTTCTTTCCTGTCATACTGTCCTGTCCTCACAAGACTTGTTACTTCTTTCCTGTCATACTGTCCTATCCTCACAAGACTTGTTACTTCTGGCCTGCAGATCGTTCACTGTATCTTCCAACTTCTTTCCTCAGCTTCCCAGGGTTACAGTGTGACTGCCCCTAAGGCGGGTTAATTTTGAAAAACGGTCATTCACACGAAAATTCGCTCCCTTTGCTAGGTTGGTGGGTTGTTTGAATTTGTAATGCTCAGTAGATTCAGAGCCTCTCTCTCTCTCTCTCTCTCTCTCTCCTCTCTCTCTCTCTCTCTCTCTCTTCCCCCTCCCCACCCCCTCTCTCTCTCCCAGCTCCCATTTCTCTTTCTCTCCCTCCCCACCCCTGTCTCTCTCCCACCTCCCCTCCTCTTTCTCTCTCTCACTCCCCACCCCCGTCTCTCTCTCCCACCTCTCCTCTCTCTTTCTCTCTCTCCCTCCCCACCCCTGTCTCTCTCCCATCTCCTCTCTCTCTTTCTCTCTCTCTCCCTCCCCACCCCCGTCTCTCTCTCTCCCACCTCCCCTCTCTCTTTCTCTCTCTCCCTCCCCACCCCCTCTCTTTCCCACCTCCCCTCTCTCTTTCTCTCTCTCCCTCCCCACCCCCGTCTCTCTCTCCCACTTCCCCTCTCTCTTTCTCTCTCTCCCTCCCCACCCCCGTCTCTCTCTCTCCCCACTCCCCCCCCCCCCCCCGTGTCTCTCACTTCTTCAACGCTAACCTGTCGGTATGACCTAAAAGCCTTCCACCTTGCTCTCCCCCTCTCCAGCCTATTCATTGGTGTACAGTGGGTATTGAAGAGGCGTGTCAACGTGTGACATCCACTAGTGCCGTTTGTGAAGGTGTTTGCATTCACTTACCTGAATCATCACGTACAAAGTGGAAATGGAGGTACTGCTGGAGAACTACCCGTTTGTGTCTCAAGGGTAGGCGTAGAAATGCTGTTGTGTTAATAGCAATGACTGTGAGCACGTATGGTGATTTGTCTGTCACTTCTTTTGGGATAGATAGACATGTGACGTTTGTGTGTGTGTGTGTGTGTGTGTGTGTGTGTGTTGGTGAGCGTGCGTGTGTGTGTGTGCGTGTGTTTGCGTGAGCGTGCGTGTGTGTATGTGCGTGTGTGTGTGTGTGTGTGTGTGTGTGTGGTGTGTGTGTGTGTGTGTGTGTGTGTGTGTTAGACACAAAGAGGTAGTTAAATAGACAGAGCAGAATAGGTCAGTTTTGTGATGATAGTCACTGTGCCTTACGCGATGAGTTTCGCTGTATTTTCGTTGTGTAACTTCACTTCTGGAAGGAAAAAAGATCAACTGAACATAGCAAAATTTGTCATTTTTCTACAAGTGTGTAGTTATCTTTTGAACACTTGAGTATTCTATAGTCAGTTTCCAATGAATGGTTGTTGGGGTTTTTTTTCCTGTTGAATTAAGTTCTGTTTGTTTCGTGTTATATGATAATTCCGTTGGACTTCCATTTATTTGCTGTTAACCTCTATGCACAGTTGGGGTTAAAGGACCTATTGAATAATATTTCTTTTGTTGCTCTAATGTCTAATGTGTGTGTGGGCGCGCGTATGGGGGTGGTGTGTGTGTGTGTGTGTGTGTTTGTATGTGTGTGTGTGGGGGGGGGGGCACTGGCGTGTATGTGTGCGCTGTGACTCGAGAGACCTACACAGTTTTCCCATCAAATTTGAAGTCAGGGATTTGTTCAAGAGAAAGTCATTATGCTCGGCAATACCATATGTGCCTGCCAGCTTGCTTGCATGTTGACCATTACGCTTTTGGCATTTACGCCAGCAACGAAGGTTCTCCGCTTCTGTCTGATGTGTACGATTTCTGTAGACCAGTGTCTGTATAGTGGCTGTAAAATGTGTACGATTTCTACAGACCAGTGTACGTATAGTGGCTGTAAAATGTGTACGATTTCTGTAGACCAGTGTATGTATAGTGGCTGTAAAATGTGTACGATTTCTACAGACCAGTGTACGTATAGTGGCTGTAAAATGTTGTGTACGATTTCTGTAGACCATTGTATGTATGTATAGTGGCTGTAAAATGTTGTGTACGATTTCTACAGACCAGTGTATGTATGTATAATGGCTGTAAAATGTGTACGATTTCTGTAGACCAGTGTATGTATAGTGGCTGTAAAATGTGTACAATTTCTACAGACCAGTGTATGTATGTATAATGGCTGTAAAATGTGTACGATTTCTGTAGACCAGTGTATGTATAGTGGCTGTAAAATGTGTACGATTTCTACAGACCAGTGTATGTATGTATAATGGCTGTAAAATGTGTACGATTTCTGTAGACCAGTTGTATGTATAGTGGCAGTAAAATGTGTACGATTTTTTAGACCAGTGTATGTATAGTGGCTGTAAAATGTGTGTACGATTTGTAGACCAGTGTAGTATAGTGGCTGTAAAATGTTGTGTACGATTTCTGTAGACCAGTGTATGTATAGTGGCTGTAAAATGTGTAGATTTCTGTAGACCAGTGTATGTATAGTGGCTGTAAAATGTTGTGTACGATTTCTGTAGACCAGTGTATGTATAGTGGCTGTAAAATGTGTTACGATTTCTGTAGACCAGTGTATGTATAGTGGCTGTAAAATGTTTTACGATTTCTGTAGACCAGTGTATGTATAGTGGCTGTAAAATGTGTACGATTTCTGTAGACCAGTGTATGTATAGTGGCTGTAAAATGTGTACGATTTCTGTAGACCAGTGTTATGTATAGTGGCTGTAAAATGTGTACGATTTCTGAGACCAGTGTATGTATGTATATGGCTGTAAAATGTGTACGATTTTGTAGACCAGTGTATGTATATGGCTGTAAAATGTGTAATATATCATTTCTGTAGACCAGTGTATGTATAGTGGCTGTAAAATGTATAATTGTATATTTCGTGTAGACCATGTATGTATAGTGCTGTAAAATGTTGTGTACGATTTCTGTAGACCAGTGTATGTATAGTGGCTGTAAAATGTGTACGATTTCTGTAGACCAGTGTATGTATAGTGGCTGTAAAATGTTGTGTACGATTTCTGTAGACCAGTGTATGTATAGTGGCTGTAAAATGTGTACGATTTCTGTCCTGATGTATACGATTTCTGCAGACCAGTGTATGTATAGTGGCTGTAAAATGTATACGATTTCGTCTGATGTGTTACGATTTCTGTCAGATGTTGTGTACGATTTCTGTCTGATGTTGTGTACGATTTCTGTAGACCAGTGTATGTATAGTGCTGTAAAATGTGTACGATTTGTTTAGACCAGTGTATGTATAGTGGCTGTAAAGTGTGTACGATTCTGTAGACCAGTGTATGTATAGTGGCTGTAAAATGTGTACGATCTCTGTAGACCAGTGTATGTATAGTGGTGTAAAATGTGTACGATTTGTTTAGACCAGTGTATGTATAGTGGTGTAAAATGTGTACGATTTGTTTAGACCAGTGTATGTATAGTGACTGTAAAATGTGTACGATATGTAAAGACCAGTGTATGTATAGTGGCTGTAAAATGTGTACGATTGTGTAGACCAGTGTATGTATAGTGACTGTAAAATGTGTACGATATGTACAACCAGTGTATGTAAAGTGCTGTAAAATGTGTACGATTTCTGTAGACCAGTGTATGTAAAGTGGCTGTAAAATCTGTGAGTGCAGGGCTCTGCCAAAAGATAGAAACTGTGTGTGTGGTGTCTGTGTGTCTGTGTGTGTGTGCGTGTGTCGTGTGTGTGTGTGTGTCCTGTGTGTGTGTGTGTCTGTGTGTGTGTGTCTCTGTGTGTGTGTGTGTGTGTGCGTGTGTGTGTGTGTGTGTGTGTGTGTCTGTGTGTGTGTGTCTGTGTGTGTGTGTGTGTCTCTGTGTGTGTGTGTGTGTGTGTGTGTGTGTGTGTGTTGTTAAAGAGAGTAGTAAAGGAGGACGGAGGGAAGAGAGACAGACAGCTGTAGATTTATGACCGTGTGGGGGAGGGAGGAGAGCTGATTGTTTGTCTGTTTGTAAATCCAACTACTTTAGTAAAGAGTTATGTTTCCCTCCTGTGTGTATGAGTGGAAGGTATTTACCATGTTGTTTTGTTTACGTACCTTCCTCTTTCAATGTCTTTGTCGCTAATACTAAAGTGTGAATAAATCTATTCCATTTTGGAATCGTGTTTTACACACGTTACACATCTGAACGTGCAGGAAAAGGGGAGATTATTATTTTCTTTATGCCTTAGCCTTTTATTCCACCCAATCACCCTACCTCCCACCCACCACCACCACCACCACCACCACCCTTGTCGTTGTAGTGGCCTTGACCCCAGCCGTCCAAAACCAGACCAGCCATGGTCGTATGTTGGTTGACTATGGTGTCTATAGAGCAAGAGTCAGGATTTTGATCTAGACCAACACGGGCTTAACCTTTTGACTGCCGCATCCTGTCCACCAGTATCCTGCATTGTCAACCCTGCCAGCAGAGCAGACACTTAACCCTTTGACTCTCTCACCCTATCCACCAGCTTCCCGCAGGAAGCTGGTGGATAGGGTGAGGGAGTCAAAGGGTTATGTTTTTGCAGTTGGTGGATAGGGTGCAGGAGTTAAAGGGTTAAACGTACTACTGTGAATTCATCCATAAGGTAGGTGGGGTCTTTGATGGCGGCCACCTATTGATCCGCTGTAGTCTTGATTAGGGAAATCCGCTTTGCCAGTGGACCGCTTACTTTGACTGTAGCATAGTGACGTGGGTAAAATGCCGTATTACCAGTCATATGGTGTGGGTTTAATTCTGTCTGATGGGGGTAGCACATTTTGCCCATCTTTCGTGTCAACGTAGTGCGCAGATTTGTTAGTGGCTAAACGCCCTTCGTGTTTACAGCATCAAATATACACGTTAAAGATCCTCTAAGTCATGTCATTGTCTGGTTGCTTATGGAAACAACAAACACCCAGTATACACACCCACCAAAGAGGGAATGTGCAGACTGTGCAGCACTGTACTGTCTTCGCAGTGTGAGCAAACACTGTGCGTACTTCTATTTGAGGAAAGTTGAAATGTTATACAAAGAAAACAGTAATAATTATATACACTGCACCACATGTGTTACATGTGTTTTCACTTTTTGGTTTTGTAGAATTGAAAGAGCCCAGAGCACTGTTAGACGCACCATACGTGTACATTCTTCTTCTTCTTCTTCTTCTTCTTCTGCCTCCTCCTCCTCCTCCTCCTCTTCCTTCTTCTTCTTCTTCTTTTTATTATACTTTTATTATTATTACTATTATAATTATTATCATTCCTTTGGATAACTCAATATACAAGACAGAGACAAGAAGATCAACAAAGACCACAAATAAGTATAGACAACCAACCAAGTGTCCTAACCCTAACCTAACCCTAACCTTAACCTAACCCTAACCCTAACCTAACCCTAACCTTAACCCTGACCCTCTGAACACAACTGATTATGGGCACACAGACATCAACCAGTACAATATGTACAAAGGAATTATAAACGAAAGAAAAGGAGGGGGGGGGGGGAATGGCGACAGTGGCAGGACATCCAGGAGTCATGACCTGGATGTGGCCTGGTCCCCTTACAGTGTCCGGAGTTAAGGGCCGGAACTCTTGCTTGACGGGGTTTCTCCTCTGAGGACCTTTGCTGTCTGGCTGTCCCTGGAATGTCTTGGTACTGTACGAAGGACCCAGAAGCCCGTAATGATGAAATCAGAACGCCCATTTGATGTAACAACACAAGGGCGCAATTTCAGCACATGGCCTTTGTCAAGCAATGTTGACATGCAAAAGACAAAAGACTAAATACACAAACACGTAATGGAAGACTGAAGGTAAAACAAAATATGACTGCTGGATCTTGAGAGTAAAAACAAAATATTAAAAAATACCTTGTTTGTAAAAGATCCTTTGGAGTATAAAACACAACGTTTCGAGCCCAGGCCCTTTGTCAGGTAGTTTCGAGCCCAGGCCCTTTGTCACTTGACAAAGGGCCTGGGCTCGAAACGTTGTGTTTTATACTCCAAAGGATCTTTTACAAACAAGGTATTTTTTAACATTTTGCAATGGAAGACTGCTTTCTAGCTTTGTTCCCCACCAGATGTTGTATACGTTTTGAAATGGTTATAGCTCTGATAGGGCTCTGTGCAGTCGGCTGGACTTTAAACAATAAGAAAGAATAGAATAGATATTTGGATCATAAGAATATCACAACACGGGCTTACAGCCATTCTGTAAGCTACAGATGCACTGACCAACACACAAAGACAGAAGGAACGGAGACCAAGACACAAAGACAGAAGGAACGGAGACCAAGACACAAAGACAGAAGGAATGGAGACCAAGACACAAAGAAGGAATGGAGACCAAGACACAAAGACACACAAAGACAGAAGGAACGGAGACCAAGACACAAAGACAGAAGGAATGGAGACCAAGACACAAAGACAGAAGGAATGGAGACCAAGACACAAAGAAGGAATGGAGACCAAGACACAAAGACACACAAAGACAGAAGGAATGGAGACCAAGACACAAAGAAGGAATGGAGACCAAGACACAAAGACACACAAAGACAGAAGGAATGGAGGAGACCAACACACAAAGACACACAAAGAAGGAATGGAGGAGACCAAGACAATGGAAGTCACTACAGGGGATTGAGGGGATGTACAAGGATAGAGAGACAGATTCAGACTAAAAATAGCCACGTTGGTCCTGCAGGCTGTGGCTGTACGGAATATATACTGATTGTAGCCACAGGGAATCTCATCTTTCAGTATGCTCAGGGACAAGAGACATCGTGTGCTTAATGTTAAAAACCTGTAAACAGTTGCTCCGGGAACCATAGAGCCTGTGGATATTATTGATGACAACCGCAGTGAAGCTGACTTTTACCACTGTGCAACACACACATCTCAGATCACAGAGAGAGTGTATGTAGACCACGTAGTAGATGATACAGTCTTCTTCTTCTTACGGCTAGAATTGCTACCAGCGCTTCCTATCTACACATAATAATTCATACACATCTACCAAGCTTGCAGAAGGAGCGGGTTTTAGCGTGTATCACCGTTCTTTATCCTGCCTTAAAGGCAGTTGAGTCATACTCCGTCTTTACGGAGCTAAGGAGACAATTTGGAAGAAATACAGATAGATATTCTGAAAGACAGACATGAGAAAAGAGTCACGTGAGGAAAAGAAAACATGACAGGAAAGAGGAACCCCTAACGACCTGAAAGCAGACAGCTCTAACAGGAAAGAGGAACCCCTACCCTAACGACCTGAAAGCAGACAGACAGCTCTAACAGGAAAGAGGAACCCCTAACGACCTGAAAGCAGACAGACAGCTCTAACAGGAAAGAGGAACCCCTACCCTAACGACCTGAAATCAGACAGACAGCTCTAACAGGAAAGAGGAACCCCTAACGACCTGAAAGCAGACAGACAGCTCTAACAGGAAAGAGGAACCCCTAACGACCTGAAAGCAGACAGCTCTAACAGGAAAGAGGAACCCCTAACGACCTGAAAGCAGACAGACAGCTCTAACAGGAAAGAGGAACCCCTAACGACCTGAAAGCAGACAGACAGCTCTAACAGGAAAGAGGAACCCCTAACGACCTGAAAGCAGACAGACAGCTCTAACAGGAAAGAGGAACCCCTAACGACCTGAAAGCAGACAGACAGCTCTAACAGGAAAGAGGAACCCCTACCCTAACGACCTGAAAGCAGACAGACAGCTCTAACAGGAAAGAGGAACCCCTACCCTAACGACCTGAAAGCGGACAGACAGCTCTAACAGGAAAGAGGAACCCCTACCCTAACGACCTGAAAGCAGACAGCTCTAACAGGAAAGAGGAACCCCTACCCTAACGACCTGAAAGCAGACAGCTCTAACAGGAAAGAGGAACCCCTACCCTAACGACCTGAAAGCGGACAGACAGCTCTAACAGGAAAGAGGAACCCCTAACGACCTGAAAGCAGACAGCTCTAACAGGAAAGAGGAACCCCTACCCTAACGACCTGAAAGCGGACAGACAGCTCTAACAGGAAAGAGGAACCCCTAACGACCTGAAAGCGGACAGACAGCTCTAACAGGAAAGAGGAACCCCTAACGACCTGAAAGCAGACAGACAGCTCTAACAGGAAAGAGGAACCCCTAACGACCTGAAAGCGGACAGACAGCTCGTGTGGTTCCAAAACAGGAAGTGGCGGGGAACCTTATAGTGTTGCTGTAGTCTTTCAGTATAGCTTAGCACTTCAAGACAAGATAGTATATTTTGTCCATGAAAGGAAAGGAGAACTGTAACTTCCCACAAGCAAATAGATGGCTTCTGTGCTTCCAAAACAAGAAAGACGGGTAGGGGGGTGGAGGGGGGGGGAGGGGAACCTTATAGTGTTGCTGTAGCCTGTCGGAATAGTTTAGCGCTTAGGGGCATGGTACTAGATTTCGGTCAAGATAGCAAAGAATCTCCGCCACTGAAGTGAGCTCATTTTAGGGCTATAATCCTACGGGATACGACCATAGATAGCTGGCTGTAGGGGCTGTAACCCTTGGGAACACTATCTGATAAATGTCCGCCTTCTGCACTCAGCTTGGCGTGGTCGTATTTTGTCCTGTGGCTTCCTCGCTGATAGGAAGGTTTCTGAGCACTGCTCAGCGCTTCTGAGTAAATGGATTGAGCCTCACAGAATCATCGTGGAAGCAGGCTTGGTAAGGGAACGCGGTTTTTGGCCATTTGGTTGATCGAATCAAGTAGAAATGTTACCCACAGCAAGGAGAGCGTAGTGTGAGTCACAGTTGTATCAAGGAGGGGGCGCGCGCACACACACACACACACACATACACACACACACACACACATAACACACACACACACACATACACGCGCACACACACACACACACACACACACACACACATATACACACACACGCATACACACACATACATACACACACACACACACATTTTAATTTTGTTACTGGTGGTGGTGGTGTGTGTGTGTGTATATTTTGTGTGTGTGTGTGTGTGTTTGTGAGTATGTTTGTGAGTGTTGTGTGTGTGTATGTGTGTGTGTGTATGTGTGTGTGAGAGAGAGAGAGAGAGAGTGAATGAGTAAGTGTGTGTGTGTGTGTGTGAAAGAGAGAGAGAGAGAGAGTGTGTGTGTGTGTGTGTGTGTGTGTGTTGTGTGTGTGTGTGTCGTTTTGTTTTTATTTTCGTGTGTTTTTTGTTTGTTTGTTGTTGTTTTGTTTGTTTTCGGGGGGCGGGGGGGGGGGGGGAGATTGGCGGAGTTTCTTCCCACTGGTGTCCCTGATGTAGTAGAGAACCCACAAACCACAGAACAGTGGAGAAGTTGATCACAGACGACGTGGAATAACGTTGGCATCACCAGACTTCCCACAAAAGGGAGACAAACAGCCAGATCGCGTGGTCAACGGTTATGAATTACTGACAGCTCGGACGAAAGAGTGGTTGTAAATATGGCGCACGTTACGGGTTATTATTGAAGAAGCTTAGAATGTTTGTAAGGAAAACGTTCACAGGCTTATTTCGGTTGTTGTTGTTGTTGTTGTTGTTGTTGTTTGGTTGTTTTTTGTTAGAATGTAACTTGGTTTCTGATTCGATGAATAAAAGATGTGTACGCTCAAGATTGAGGCTGGTGGTTTCTAAGGAGAATGTTGAGAATTCCATGGACAGCAAAGAAAACAAACGAGACAGTCTTGATGGAGGCAGACATAAGTAGATCACTCATAAGGAAGATTAGGAAAAGACAGGCAACATTTATAGGCCACTTTATGAGGAAGGGGAATTGGAGCACCTGGTCACAATGGGAAAGCTGGAGGGAAAGAGAGCACCAGGTATACCCAGGGAGAAGATATTAGACGGATTTGCAGAGTGGCTGAAGACAAAAAGGGTGGAAGAGGTGCTCGAGGCAACAAGAGATAGAAACAGAAACTGGCCCTCAATGTCCCTCTGCAAACAGTCATCTCCAGTCATTCAACACAAAAAGGTTGACAAAAATGACATTTCCCCCCAAACAGTTGCTGCAGTTGTTCAACAAACAAGCAAACAAAAATTCCATGGGAAATTGTGAGTTTTCCGCTGGTGAAGTGAATAGTACACGCTAGGTAAGGGAAAGGTCTAACAGAGGTTAGTGACCAGGCGAAGAAGACGAAGCGTTCTTTGTGGCCACTAGACGATCAGACGGCCACTAAGTCACTTTGTGGCCACCAGACATTCAGACGGTCATTACGTCACTTTGTGGCCACCAGACATTCAGACGGTCATTACGTCATTTTGTGGCCACCACAATCAGACGGTCATTACGTCACTTTGTGACCACCTGACAATCAGACGGCCATTACGTCACTTTGTGGCCACCACAATCAGACGGCCACTACGTCACTTTGTGACCACCACAATCAGACGGTCATTACGTCACTTTGTGGCCACCACAATCAGACGGTCATTACGTCACTTTGTGGCCACCACAATCAGACGGCCACTACGTCACTTTGTGGCCACCACAATCAGACGGTCATTACGTCACTTTGTGGCCACCACAATCAGACGGTCATTACGTCACTTTGTGGCCACCACAATCAGACGGTCATTACGTCACTTTGTGGCCACTACAATCAGACGGTCATTACGTCACTTTGTGACCACCACAATCAGACGGTCATTACGTCACTTTGTGACCACCACAATCAGACGGTCATTACGTCACTTTGTGGCCACCAGACAATCAGACGGCCACTACGTCACTTTGTGGCCACCAGACAATCAGACGGTCATTACGTCACTTTGTGGCCACCACAATCAGACGGCCATTAAGTCACTTTGTGGCCACCACAATCAGACGGTCATTACGTCACTTTGTGGCCACCACAATCAGACGGTCATTACGTCACTTTGTGACCACCACAATCAGACGGTCATTACGTCACTTTGTGGCCACCACAATCAGACGGCCATTAAGTCACTTTGTGGCCACCACAATCAGACGGCCATTACGTCATTTTGTGGCCACCACAATCAGACGGCCATTACGTCATTTTGTGGCCACCACAATCAGACGGCCACTAAGTCCTCTGTCTCCTGTCTGTGGCACGGCTGCTGATTGCAGTTTGCAGTGACGGCACTGCGGTCCCCTGACTACCCCCCCCCCCCTGCCCTCACCCTCCTCTCTCTTACACATGCCGGGGGGGGGGGGGTGAGAGGGAGGCAGGCAGACATCAAAGCTCCATCTGAAATCGTCGTTGCGCCATTCCTTCCTTCCTCCACCCCCCCCCCCCCCACATCCTCTCTCTCTATCTCTCTCTTTCTCTCTCTCTCTCTCTCCTCTCTTTCTTTCTTTCTTTCTTTCCACCTCTCTCCTCTCCCTCTCTGTCCCCCCTCTCTCTCCTCTCTCTCCCTCCCATCTTCTTCTCCTTGTCCTCCTCCTCCTTTGCTATATTCCATCGGTTCTCAGGGAGCTCCAGTGTGATGAACGTAAACGTGCACGCACATGTAAACATAAATGACCATTATGTGTGATGAACGTAAACGTGCACGCACATGTAAACATAAATGACCATTATGTAGTGATGAATGTAAATGTGCACACACATGTAAACATATAAATAACCATTATGTAGTGATGAACGTAAGCGTGCACGCACATGTAAACATAAATGACCATTATGTGTGATGAATGTAAATGTGCACACACATGTAAACATAAATGACCATTATGTAGTGATGAATGTAAATGTGCACACACATGTAAACATAAATGACCATTATGTGTGATGAATGTAAATGTGCACACACATGTAAACATAAATGACCATTATGTGTGATGAACGTAAACGTGCACGCACATGTAAACATAAATGACCATTATGTGTGATGAACGTAAACGTGCACACACATGTAAACATAAATGACCATTATGTGTGATGAATGTAAACGTGCACACACATGTAAACATAAATGACCATTATGTGTGATGAACGTAAACGTGCACACACATGTAAACATAAATGACCATTATGTGTGATGAATGTAAACGTGCACACACATGTAAACATAAATGACCATTATGTGTGATGAACGTAAACGTGCACGCACATGTAAACATAAAAATGACCATTATGTAGTGATGAATGTAAATGTGCACGCACATGTAAACATATAAATAACCATTATGTAGTGATGAATGTAAATGTGCACGCACATGTAAACATATAAATAACCATTATGTGTGATGAATGTAAACGTGCACACACATGTAAACATAAATAACCATTATGTAGTGATGAACGTAAACGTGCACGCACATGTAAACATAAATGACCATTATGTGTGATGAATGTAAACGTGCACACACATGTAAACATAAATAACCATTATGTAGTGATGAACGTAAACGTGCACGCACATGTAAACATAAAAATGACCATTATGTAGTGATGAATGTAAATGTGCACGCACATGTAAACATATAAATAACCATTATGTAGTGATGAATGTAAATGTGCACGCACATGTAAACATATAAATAACCATTATGTGTGGCTGGCCTTCCTGTGACCACATGTGTTGGCGAGTAACTTGACTTCATTTCCTACATCACTGTAACTTGAGACATGATCTATGAGCGTAGGGCAAAATGGATATTACCAGCATCGTGTAGCTTGATTTTACTGTGTGTGTGTGAGAGAGAGAGAGAGAGGCGGGGGGGGGGGGAGGGGTTACGTTTTATTGACAATATACGGTTAGGGCCTCCGTGTCAAGGGGTATAACCCATTTTATAGCACCGTGAAGTGAAAAACATGTAACACTTACAACAGCCCTGGAAAGGAACTTTATTCTACCAACAAAGTATCAGGGAAAAAAAAGATAAGTCAGTCCATTTAACATTACGATAAACATGTATTGAGAAAACCAACTGTACACATTCGTTGATTCCCAGTATGATACCTAGTTCAGTTCATGTAGCGAATGCTTTGATTTAAACAACATTACACATTTCACCTTTTACAGTGCGTTACTTCTACTGTTACATATGATAGTGACAAGTATGTGCAATACAGTGATGTGTGTGGTTCTGTTTCCCCCCCTACATTATTGGCCACATACCCTGCAAGGAACACAATGACTTTTGTGTTATCTGGTGGGAGACAACTCTTGTTTTGTCTGACTTAAAGAACTTGAGAGAGAGAGAGAGAGAGGAGAGAGAGAGAGAGAGAGAGAGAGAGAGAGAGAGAGAGAAAAGAAGAAGAAGAAGAAACAGACAATAGACTGTCTATAAAATTGCGTCATTCCTTTCATCTCAGTGTCCCAATGGTGTATTGGTTGTCCTGCACAGCGTCACACCGGTGTCCCCGGTGTCCACTCTGCTGTCGTCCCTCCCGCCTTTCCTTCCCCCCTGACATGAAAAAGGACCCGGACAAAATGAACATGATAGTACTGTGGGACGTAACTCGTATTAAGAAATGTCTGCTTCCCTTCAGCGGGAAGAGATGTTGACAACGATAGTGATTCAGGGATGACCTTTGCGGTTAGGAGATTTGTGTGAAGTGTGGATTACTGAATACACCAGTTTTGTTTGTTTGTTTGTCGTTTTTGGTTTATCTTATTTCTGTTTTATTTATAATCCAGTCTTTAGCTGCTTAGGACTGAACGTAAAGATCAATGGATTGACTTGCCTTTTGTCGTAATTATCGTATTTCATTTCTTTTTTAAAAAAATCCATCAAATGGCATTCGTAGGGTCAGCGCATATGGAATTTATTTTTCTTCTTCTTCTTCTTCTTCTTCTTCTTCGTCTTCTTCATCATCTTCGTCTTCGTCTTCGTCTTCTCTTCTTCTTCTTCTTCTTCTTCTTCTTCTTCTTCTTCTTCTTCTTTCTTCTTCTTCTTCTGTGTCTTCTTCTCCTTCTCTTCTTCTTCTTCTTCTTCTTCTTCTTTTCCTTCTTCTTCTTCTTCTCTCCTTCTCCTTCTTCTTCTTCTCCTTCTTCTCTTCTCCTTCTTCTTCTTCTCCTTCTCCTTCTTCTTCTTCTTCTTCTTCTTTTCTTCTTCTTCTTCTTCTTCTTCTTCTTCTTCTTCTTCTTCTTCTTCTTCTTCTTCTTCTTCTTCTTCTTCTTCTTCTTCTTTCGTCGTCGTCTTATTCTTCTTCTTCTTCTTCTTCTTCTTTTCTTCTTCTTCTTCTTCTTCTCCTTTTTCTTCTTCTTCTCCTTCTTCTTCTCCTTCTTCTTCTGTGTCTTCTTCCCCTTTCTTCTTCTCCTTCTTCTTCTGTGTCTTCTTCTCCTTCTTCTTCTTCTTCTCCTTCTTCTTCTTTGTCTTCTTCTCCTTCTTCTTCTTCTTCTCCTTCTTCTTCTTTGTCTTCTTCTTTGTCTTCTCTCCTTCTTCTTCTTCTTCTTCTTCTTCTCCTTCTTCTTCTCTTCTTCTTCTTCGTCGTCTCTCTTCTTCTCTTCTTCTTCTTCTTCTTTTTCTTCTTCTTCTTCTTCTCTTCTTTTTCTTCTTCTTCTCCTTCTTCTTCTTCTTCTTCTGTTCTTCTTCTCCTTCTTCTTCTCCTTCTTCTTCTTGTCTTCTTTCTCCTTCTTCTTCTTCTTCTCCTTCTTCTTCTTTGTCTTCTTCTCCTTTCTTCTTCTTCTTTCTTCTTCTTTGGTCTCTTCTTGTCTTCTTCTCCTTCTTCTTCTTCTTCTTTGTCTTCTTCTCCTTCTTCTTCTCCTTCTTCTTCTTTGTCTTCTTCTCCTTCTTCTCCTTCTTCTTCTTCTTCTTTGTCTTCTTCTTCTTCTCCTTCTTCTTCTTTGTCTTCTGTTATTGCTATGACTATTGTTATTGTCAGGTTACTCTTCTTCTACTACTACCAAAGAATTTTTTCGCTACAACACTACTACTACGACTACTACTTCATCTTCTTCTGCTTTTAAGT
>JAPXFY010000021.1:706232-708732 GCA_030674185.1 Monoplex corrugatus
CCATATCCTCCTCAGATCTCACCATGATCCCTGTGGCCCTGACTGGCAATGTTGCTGGCAAACGGCAACTAATAGCATGTTAACCCACGAGATAAAATTCCATTTGCATGTCGCGCTCCTCGGAAAATCACTCAGGATGGTCAGGCCACACGAACAGTCTCTCCTTTTACTTTGGGTTACTGTCTGTGTTATGTTTGTTTAAAGCCCAGCCGACTGCCTGTAACAATATCAGGGCTATAACCGTTTCAGAACATACATCATTTTTCACCAGGAAAAATAAAAGATAAAGAAAATGAAGTACACATATCAATGTATTTACGCGCATTATCTAAGGAGATGCCCCGAATGTTGACCACTCCCTCCAATTTATCGCATGAGGGGTTTAAAAAAATTACCTGAATACAAATGTTAACATAACTAAGAACATTAAAACGTATAGAAAAGGGGCCTAAATTACCTAAAATTGTTTTGGCATATCTCATATCTCTAGAGCCAAAAATGCACTGAATACATGTGCCCAGTTATCAGTCCTAAGAGAAAGTGTTAAGACTTTACCGATCACATACAGGTGAATGGACCAGCAAGGCAGAAAATGACAGGTAGAAATGACAGAAAGCAAAGGAGGAAGAAAGAAACAAGAAGAGTGACACAAAAGAGGAAATGTCTAGCACAGAGTTTCCAGGAGATGGGGTTACTGTTTACACTGAAAGAACCCCCGGCATCCCCACGGGGGGGGGGGGGGTTCCTTTGGGTGAAACGGGCGTAGCTTTAGACTATTGTACACCCAGACAAAGGGACAAAGGAAACTCTTACAATTAAGAATACAAAGGAAAGTATTTTGATATGCAGAAATACAAAGGATACGATCGTTGATAAACAGAGAAACAAAGAAAACGATACTTGATATACAGAGAGACAAAGAAAACACACACACAGACACATAGACATAGACACAGACACACACACACACACACACACACACACACACACACACACACACACACACACACACAGAGGCACACACACACACACAGAGGCACACACACACACACACACACACACAACCACACACACACACACACAACACACACACACACCAGAGGCACACACACACACACAGAGCCACCACACACACACACACACTACTCACACACACCACACACATACACACACACACACACACACACACAACACACACAACACACACCCCACCCAACACACACAGTCAGTCAGTCAGGGAAACAATCTCAGTCGACACAGTTGTCTTTTTGGTAACACTCCAGAAAAGAGCGAAACTGAAAAACACAAGAGGTAAGAAAAACCAAACGTTGATGTGATGTGGGGAGGGAGATTTGGCGTCCAACAACATTTGTCCACACACACGTCTGTCAGAGGAACATGAGAGATTGTGAACAGAACATTTTGTGACGTAGTGTGCAGTTAAAGTGAAGTACCTCCCGCGCTGAAGTGATTGATTGGGGGGAGAATTGGAGAGAGAGAGGGGGGGGGGCAAGAATACGAGAGACAGACAGATATACAGACAGACAGATATACAGACAGACAGACAGATATACAGACAGACAGATATACAGACAGACAGACAGACAGACAGACAGATATACAGACAGACAGATATACAGACAGACAGATAGACAGACAGACAGACAGACAGATATACAGACAGACAGATATACAGACAGACAGACAGACAGACAGATATACAGACAGACAGATATACAGACAGACAGATATACAGACAGACAGAAGAGAGAGAACACCACCCCCCTCCTGCACCGGAATTATTGATTTGGGAGGGGGGGGGATGAGAGAGAGAGAGGGAAGAGTACGCGCGTGCGCAAGGGAGAGAGAGAGACAGACAGACAGACAGACAGAGAGAGAGATCTCCGCGACGGAGTGATTGATTTGGGGGGGGGGAATTGGTGAGAAAGAGTACGAGAGAGAGAGAGAGGGAAAGAGAAAGAGAGACAGATAGAGAGAGAGAGACAGGAAGAGAGTGTGTATTGCCCTCCAAGTCGGAGAGAGAGAGAGAGGGGGGGGGGGGGTACGAGAGAGAATGCGCTTTTCCCTCCGAGAGAAATTGAAAATGTACTTTTCCATCTGACAGACATAGAGATTTGGTGCATTGCCCTGTGAAAGAGATTGATAATGTGCTTTGTCCGTTTAGAGTGATTGAGAATGTGCTTTGTCCGTTTAGAGTGATTGATAATGTGCTTTGTCAGTTTAGAGTGATTGATAATGTGCTTTGTCCGTTTAGAGTGATTGATAATGTGCTTTGTCCGTTGAGAGAGATTGAGAATGTGCTTTGTCCGTTTAGAGTGATTGATAATGTGCTTTGTCCGTTGAGAGAGATTGAGAATGTGCTTTGTCTGTTTAGAGTGATTGATAATGTGCTTTGTCCGTTTAGAGTGATTGATAATGCGCTTTGTCCGTTGAGAGTGATTGAGAATGTGCTTTGTCCGTTGAGTTGAGATTGATAATG
>JAPXFY010000021.1:731232-761232 GCA_030674185.1 Monoplex corrugatus
GATTGCGCAAAGAAAAAAGAAAAAAAAATCATCAGCGGTGCATGTCAGCATTTCAGCAGTTTGTTGACGTTAATTCTAAATAGGAATGAGGTTTGTCATGATGCTAATATGATTTCTAACACCTGACACGCCACAAAAAACGTCAGGTGGACATCATGGCGATGGCTTGTGCCCAGCGGGAATGCCCGCGGTTATCTGCCCCATTTTGCGTGTTTGTCATTTTGTCGTAAAGCTGGTTCTTCTCCACTCCCCTCCCTCCTTCCCACCCCCTTTCAAACAGATGTTTTTGTTTCACATTAGCTGAGATGTTTCGACCAATGGCAGTTACGTTATGTAGGAATTGCATTCATGTCTTATATAGATTTATACAGATTTTGTTTTTCAAGCATCCCGACGGAGAGAGAGGATCGAGAGAGAGAGAGAGAGACCATTCTTTGCGTATTAAACACACGTCTAACAGAATGCATATGTAGTTTATAATCAAGGGAAAGTGGGGGGGGGGGGGGGAGGGAATCAATACAGATGAAATGGGAAACAGGAACCAGACCCGCGCGTACAGACAGTGATGCTATGATTTTATTATTGCCCCAGTGTCTGGCGTACTGTAAACTATGGGATGTTTGTATTATTGCTGCAGTGTCTCGTGTACTGTAAACTATGGGATGTTTGTATTATTACTGCAGTGTCTCGTGTACTGTAAACTATGGGATGTTTGTATTATTGCTGCAGTGTCTCGTGTACTGTAAACTATGGGATGTTTGTATTATTGCCCCAGTGTCTCGCGTACTGTAAACTATGGGATGTTTGTATTATTACTGCAGTGTCTCGTGTACTGTAAACTATGGGATGTTTGTATTATTGCTGCAGTGTCTCGTGTACTGTAAACTATGGGATGTTTGTATTATTGCTGCAGTGTCTCGCGTACTGTAAACTATGGGATGTTTGTATTATTGCTGCAGTGTCTGGCGTACTGTAAACTATGGGATGTTTGTATTATTGCTGCAGTGTCTCGCGTACTGTAAACTATGGGATGTTTGTATTATTACTGCAGTGTCTGGCGTACTGTAAACTATGGGAGTTTGTATTTTTCTGCAGTGTCTGCGTACTGTAAACTATGGGATGTTTGTATTTATTACTGCAGTGTCGGCGTACTGTAAACTATGGGATGTTTGTATTATTGCTGCAGTGTCCGTGTACTGTAAACTATGGGATGTTTGTATTATTGCTGCAGTGTCTGGCGTACTGTAAACTATGGGATGTTTGTATTATTCTGCATGTCTGGCGTACGTAAACTATGTGTTTGTTTATGCTGCGTGTCGGTACTGTAAACTATGGGATGTTTGTATTATTACTGCAGTGTCTGGCGTACTGTAAACTATGGGATGTTTGTATTATTACTGCAGTGTCTGGCGTACTGTAAACTATGGGATGTTTGTATTATTACTGCAGTGTCTGGCGTACTGTAAACTATGGGATGTTTGTATTATTACTGCAGTGTCTCGCCTACTGTAAACTATGGGATGTTTGTATTATTGCTGCAGTGTCTGCGTACTGTAAACTATGGGATGTTTGTATTATTGCTGCAGTGTCCGCGTACTGTAAACTATGGGATGTTTGTATTATTGCTGCAGTGTCTCGCGTACTGTAAACTATGGGATGTTTGTATTATTACTGCAGTGTCTCGCCTACTGTAAACTATGGGATGTTTGTATTATTGCTGCAGTGTCTCGCGTACTGTAAACTATGGGATGTTTGTATTATTACTGCAGTGTCTGGCGTACTGTAAACTATGGGATGTTTGTATTATTGCCCAGTGTCTGGCGTACTGTAAACTATGGGATGTTTGTATTATTACTGCAGTGTCTGGCGTACTGTAAACTATGGGATGTTTGTATTATTGCTGCAGTGTCTCGTGTACTGTAAACTATGGGATGTTTGTATTATTACTGCAGTGTCTGGCGTACTGTAAACTATGGGATGTTTGTATTATTGCCCCAGTGTCTCGTGTACTGTAAACTATGGGATGTTTGTATTATTGCCCCAGTGTCTCGTGTACTGTAAACTATGGGATGTTTGTATTATTGCTGCAGTGTCTCGTGTACTGTAAACTATGGGATGTTTGTATTATTACTGCAGTGTCTCGCGTACTGTAAACTATGGGATGTTTGTATTATTGCTGCAGTGTCTCGCGTACTGTAAACTATGGGATGTTTGTATTATTGCTGCAGTGTCCCGCGTACTGTAAACTATGGGATGTTTGTATTATTGCTGCAGTGTCTCGCGTACTGTAAACTATGGGATGTTTGTATTATTGCTGCAGTGTCCCGCTACTGTAAACTATGGGATGTTTGTATTATTGCAGCATGTCCGTACTGTAACAGGATGTTGTATTATTGCTGCAGGTCCGCCTACTGTAAACTATGGGATGTTTGCGTGACACAGTCACCACAGGTATGGATGATGATGGTTGTCGGTGTACATGTATAGCACGTATAGTACGTTTGACAAGGCAAGGTCCGTCAGCTGTGTACAAGGCAAGGTCCGTCAGCTGTGTACAAGGCAAGGTCCGTCAGCTGTGTACAAGGAAGGTCCGTCAGCTGTGTACAAGGAAGGTCCGTCAGCTGTGTACAATTACAAGGCAAGGTCCGTCAGCTGTGTACAAGGCAAGGTCCGTCAGCTGTGTACAAGGCAAAGTCCGTCAGCTGTGTACAAGGCAAGGTCCGTCAGCTGTGTACAAGGCAAGGTCCGTCAGCTGTGTACAAGGCAAGGTCCGTCAGCTGTGTACAAAGGTCTGTCAGCTGTGTACAAAGGTCCGTCAGCTGTGTCCAGTCTGTGATGGTTTGGTTGTCGTCAGTAGTCTGACTGGGACTGTTCTTCTTTGTTTCCTCTTTGTTTCCTTCTTCTTTTTCTTCTCCTCCTCCTCCTCTCCTTGTTCTACTTTTCTTCTTCTACTTCTTTTCTTTTTGTTCTGCTTCTTCTTGTACTACTACGACTACTTCTACTACTACTACTATACTACTTCTTCTTGTACTATACTACTACTACTACTACTACTACTATACTACTTCTTCTTGTACTACTACTACTACTACTACTACTATACTACTTCTTCTTGTACTACTACTACTTCTCCTCCTCCTCCTCACACTACTTCTTCTTTTTCTTGTTCTCCTCCTCTTTCTCCCGTTAATGTCTGTGTGCATAATTAGACCTCAGTCCTTAAAAGAAAAACTCTTCTTCTTCTTCTTCTTCTTCTTCTTCTTCTCTCTCTCTCTCTGTCCCTGTCTCTCTCTCTCTCTCTCTCTCTCTTCTCTCTCTGTCCCTGTCTCTCTCTCTCTCTCTCTCTCTCTCTCTCTCTCTC
Source organism: Monoplex corrugatus (assembly GCA_030674185.1). Taxonomy (NCBI): domain Eukaryota; kingdom Metazoa; phylum Mollusca; class Gastropoda; order Littorinimorpha; family Ranellidae; genus Monoplex; species Monoplex corrugatus. The sequence goes on from JAPXFY010000021.1 coordinate 734,594, forward strand.
TCTCTCTCTCTCTATGTATGTATGTATATGTGTGTGTGTTTTAAACCTTTGCTACGGGAGCGCCTGCTTGCGTGCATGTGTGCTTGTGCTTCCGGGTCATTTGCATAATTCAGTGGACTGTCTCTGTGAAACATACTGTACGTAGATTCCACCCATTTCCTACTTCAGGCAGGGAGACAGAGTACAGACGGCAGACGTTAGTAGACTGGGCGGGGTTGTGTGTGCTTGTGTTCAGTTCTCTGACCGACCTGTCTCCATTACTATCGCCACCATGTAACGGGTGTACATTGTTGTCAGGTGTGGTGCTCCTTGTCCATATGTTGTCTATCAACTCTTGTTGTCTTTTTTATTAGAATTTTTAATATCAACTGTGGTATTTTTTATTATTGTTTTAATGTCAACTCTTGTATTTTTGTTATTTTTTATATCATTCTTGTCTGTTTTATTGCCTTTTTATTAGTATTTTTTATATCATCTCTTGTCGTTTTATTGTTAGTTACTTTTTTTTTAAATATTTGAATATAAGCTATAAAACCTATACGCTGGGTATTATGCCCAGAGGTTGCCATGTTGTTGCTAATGCTAAGGGCTTTCTGTGCCGGCGTCAAGCTTGTGCCATGATCATTTTTTGGTTCATCTTCTCCTTCATATGTCATCGTCAGTGACGTCAGTGTGTGTGGAATTCATTCCGAACAGAGACGTCTTTCGTGAACAACTGAAACTGAAAGGTGTTTTGTAATTCTGTTTTATACTGAATTTGTTACATTTTTTTCATGGCGGCTACACAGTAAATGGAAGTCTTTTCTTGTTGTTGGTGGTGGTGGTGGTGATGGTGTTGTTGTTGTTGTTGTTGTTTTAAAGAATCGCCGTATTTCGTTTCTGTTTGTTGACGTTTCTGTTGTGGCTCCACAGTTATGAAAGGTTGTTGTGACATTTTGTACAGGTTGTGGCTCCACAGTTGTGAAAGGTTGTTGTTGACAGTTTGTACAGGTTGTGGCTCCACAGTTGTGAAAGGTTGTTGTGACATTTTGTACAGGTTGTGGCTCTACAGTATGTGAAAGGTTGTTGTGACAGTTTGTACAGGTTGTGGCTCTACAGTATGTGAAAGGTTGTTGTGACAGTTTGTACAGGTTGTGGCTCCACAGTATGTGAAAGGTTGTTGTGACATTTTGTACAGGTTGTGGCTCCACAGTATGTGAAAGGTTGTTGTGACAGTTTGTACAGGTTATGGCTCTACAGTCGTGAAAGGTTGTTGTTGACAGTTTGTACAGGTTGTGGCTCTACAGTTGTGAAAGGTTGTTGTGACAGTTTGTACAGGTTATGGCTCTACAGTTGTGAAAGGTTGTTGTTGACAGTTTGTACAGGTTGTGGCTCTACAGTCGTGAAAGGTTGTTGTGACAGTTTGTACAGGTTGTGGCTCTACAGTCGTGAAAGGTTGTTGTGACAGTTTGTACAGGTTGTGGCTCTACAGTATGTGAAAGGTTGTGACAGTTTGTACAGGTTGTGGCTCTACAGTATGTGAAAGGTTGTTGTTGACAGTTTGTACAGGTTGTGGCTCTATAGTTGTGAAAGGTTGTTGTGACATTTTGTACAGGTTGTGGCTCTACAGTATGTGAAAGGTTGTTGTCGACAGTTTGTACAGGTTGTGGCTCTACAGTCGTGAAAGGTTGTTGTGACAGTTTGTACAGGTTATGGCTTTACAGTTGTGAAAGGTTGTGACAGTTTGTACAGGTTGTGGCTCTACAGTCGTGAAAGGTTGTTGTTGACAGTTTGTACAGGTTGTGGCTCTACAGTTGTGAAAGGTTGTTGTTGACAGTTTGTACAGGTTGTGGCTCTACAGTTGTGAAAGGTTGTTGTGACATTTTGTACAGGTTGTGGCTCTACAGTATGTGAAAGGTTGTTGTTGACAGTTTGTACAGGTTGTGGCTCTACAGTTGTGAAAGGTTGTTGTGACATTTTGTACAGGTTGTGGCTCTACAGTATGTGAAAGGTTGTTGTTGACATTTTGTACAGGTTGTGGCTCTACAGTATGTGAAAGGTTGTGACAGTTTGTACAGGTTGTGGCTCTATAGTTGTGAAAGGTTGTTGTTGACAGTTTGTACAAGTTGTGGCTCCACAGTATGTGAAAGTTTGTTGTGACATTTTGTACAGGTTGTGGCTCCACAGTATGTGAAAGGTTGTTGTTGACAGTTTGTACAGGTTGTGGCTCTACAGTTGTGAAAGGTTGTTGTGACAGTTTGTACAGGTTGTGGCTCTACAGTTGTGAAAGGTTGTTGTTGACAGTTTGTACAGGTTGTGGCTCTACAGTTGTGAAAGGTTGTTGTGACATTTTGTACAGGTTGTGGCTCCACAGTATGTGAAAGGTTGTTTTTTTGAGTTCAACGATTATATGTCGTAAGTAGAAGACTTTCTGTCTCTGTCTGTCTGTCTGTCTGTCTGTCTGTCTGTCTGTCTGTCTGTCTGTCTCTCTCTCTCTCTCTCTCTCTCTTTCTTTTCTTCTTCTCTCTCTCTCCTCTCTCTCTCATCTCTTCTCTTCTCTCCTCTCTCTCTCTCTTCTCTCTCTCTCTCTCTCTCTCTCTCTCTCTCTCTCTCTCTCTCTCTCTCTCTCTCTCTCTCTCTCTCTCTCTCTCTCTCTCTCCTGTCACCATCTGCCGTTGGAAAAATAGCAGTTCATTTTTGTCCATCTGCCGTTGGAAAAATAACAGTTCATTTTTGTCCCTCTCAGTATGGTCTGTCTCATTTAATTTATCTCGCAAAACCTGACTGCATTCTCGGTTCTGATCATAACCTACAACCCCAACCCGTACGTGAAATAATAAACAGACAATTAGAGCAATAAACAAATAAATGAATATTTTTTACAGTGCAAAAGCTGAAGGATCAAAGGGATGAAGAGGACAGAGTGAGGGAGAAGGGGTTTTATTAGGGCAGACAGAGTGAGGGAGGGGGTTTTATTAGGGCAGACAGAGCACTCTGTGACAGCGATAGACAGACAGGGTTAGAGATGATGGCGTTGTGTGTGTTATCAGATCTTCCTAGACACATTACGCTGACATGCGTGCACGTTATGGCTGTCTGTATTGGTATAACTGTCTGTATTGTGTACTACTGTCTGTACTTGTGTACTAATTGCCCGCACGTCACTCTGTACTGCTGCTCGTCTGGACTGTTTTTAGTACAGAGACACAGAGATAAACTTTATGTTGGGGCGGTGTACTAAAACAGAGATAAACATTATGTTGGGTGGTGTACTAAACACAGAGATAAACATTATGTTGGGGTGGTGTACTAAACACAGAGATAAACTTTATGTTGGGGTGGTGTACTAAACACAGAGATAACATTATGTTGGGGTGGTGTACTAAACACAGAGATAAACATTATGTTGGGGTGGTGTACTAAACACAGAGATAAACTTTATGTTGGGGTGGTGTACTAACACAGAGATAAACTTTATGTTGGGGTGGTGTACTAACACAGAGATAAACATTAGGTTGGGGGTGTACTAACACAGAGATAAACATTTAGGTTGGGCGGTGTACTAACACAGAGATAAACTTTATGTTGGGGTGGTGTACTAACACAGAGATAAACATGTTGGGGTGGTGTACTAACACAGAGATAAACATTAGGTTGGGGGGTGTACTAAACAGATAAACTTATGTTGGGGTGGTGTACTAACACAGAGATAAACATTAGTTGGGGTGGTGTACTAAACACAGAGATAAACTTTATGTTGGGGTGGTGTACTAACACAGAATAAACATTATGTTGGGGTGGTGTACTAACAAGAGATAAACATTATGGTTGGGGTGGTGTACTAACACAGAATAAACATTATGTTGGGGTGGTGTACTAACAGAGATAAACTTTAGTTGGGGTGGTGTACTAACAGATAAACATTAGGTTGGGGTGGTGTACTAAACACGATAAACTTTATGTTGGGGTGGTGTACTAAACAGAGATAAACATTTATGTTGGGGTGGTGTACTAAACAGAGATAAACATTAGTTGGGGTGGTGTACTAACAGATAAACATTAGGTTGGGGTGGTGTACTAACAGATAAACATTAGGTTGGGGTGGATGTGTATTGTTGGGGTATGTGTGAGAGGAGAGCGGGAGGAGGGGTGGATTGATGGAGGGAGAGAAGAAAGTGAACGGAAGAATATATTAATGACAGTGTGTGCGTGTGTGTGTGTGTGTGTGTGTGTGTGTGTGTGTGTGTGTGTGTGTGTGTGTGTGTGTGTGTTTATAACTCGATTCAGGCAGACAGAGTCAAAGAGTGTATACTGATATCTGTTTAATGACTAGTACCGCTCCATGTAGATCAATCAGTTATTTTGAATTTGAGGCAAGCTGTTCGTCCATCTGTCTGTCTGTCTGTCCGTCTGTCTCTCTCTCTGTCTTATCTGTCTCTGTCTTATCTGTCCATCTGTCTGTGTCTGTCCGACTATGTGTCAGTGTGTGTGTATGTTGACGTAGGTGTGACGTAGAGTTCAATGGGTATCAGTCTCTGTATCAGTTACAGGACACATCCTTTGGACATTTCAAACTGTTGTGTGCGCCCCAGTGACATGTGTGTTTATGCGTGTCACAGACAGACAGACAGACGAGAGAGGGAGGGAGGGAGGGGAAGACACAGAGAGTTGAAATCAGATTATTTAACCATAAGATTTTACAGGCATTGACTTTTTATGAAGGGATATGCGAACAGAGTACAGCGGAATGGTTTCTGAATATTTAGAATTAAAACGACAAACACACACGTACAACACACAACAGAGAGAGAGGGGGAGAGAGGGAGAGAGAGAGAGGGTGGGAGAGAGAGAGGGGAGAGAGAGAGAGAGAGAGAGCCGAGCTAAACGCATAACAAATGAAGATGAAGGAAAGGTGACCTTTGGATGAAGACAGATGATACTGTACACAGGTATAGACCACATGATACGTCATGTGTGTGTGTGTGTGTGTGTGTGTGTGTGTGTGTGTGTGTGTGTGTGTGTGTGTGTGTGTGTGTGTGTGGTGTGTGTGTGGTGTGTGTGTGTGTGTGTGTGTGTGTGTGTGTGTGTGTGTGACTCAGGGGGTGTGAGGGACAGGTAAAGGTAGATCATTCTGTTCTGTGCCTGTTGCTTAGAGGGAGCCCTGTTTCGCTGTTGGTTGGGGGAGGAGAGAGAGAAAGAGAAAGAGAGAGCGCGCCGGTGTGTCGGTAATGTTGATAGGCATCAATAGCTCTGTGGCCGGTATCACTATCAGTATCAGTAATATTGATCCGACACTAAGAAGTAAGATTGCACTACGATGCTGTGTTGGGATTGTTACGTGCTACGTCACTGTTCTCAGCCTGTGTGGTCATATCATATCACGCTTTTTGTTTGTTCACAGCCACCATACCGTGTGCCTCTGATTATATGAAAGCTGGTGTTCCAAGTTTCTCTGACTGTATTTTGTGTAAAGTAGTGTACAAAAGTATTTCTTGGTATAGTTAACAAGAGACATCCGGAAATGCTGGGTTGGGTGTCTTAACACTGACCAAACAAATCACTTCCCGGGTCCTGACGCCACACAAAAGCCGTTTCGCCAAGCTCAGTGGGGGTGCCCATGCACTGCATGACCCATTCTGTCTTTCTAGGTACATATAGCATATATCACAGCCAGTATATGTTATACAACAAAGTGTAACCTGTGTTCACACCCTATGTGCTTTTTGTGTGGTGCGGGAGGTGATATGTTTTTAAGTGTGTGGTGCGAAAAGTGATTGTTTTTGATGTTGTATGTAGCGATTTCGTAGAAGTCGGTGACGACGGTGGAATTGTGTTTAGGGTATGCAAGATGCAACAAGTAAGTCGTTTTGAATTCGTAGGCCCCCGAAAGGGGAGTGTGGCTGCCTACATGATGGTGTGAAAAAAGGAAAGTGAAAAAAAGAAGAAAAAAACGTCTACACATCGTAATAGCTGACTTGTTTGGAGTATACGTGCAAGTTGCTACCCACCAAATCTGGAGGGTAGAGAACAACGCTTTTCTTTTCGAAGGTGAGGATGTTTGACAAACAAGGTGAGGATGTTTGACAAGGTGAGGATGTTGACAAGTAGATGTTTGACAAGGTGAGGATGTTTGACAAGGTGAGGATGTTTGACCCAAGGTGAGGATGTTTGACAAACAAGGTGAGGATGTTTGACAAACAAGGTGAGGATGTTTGACAAACAGGTGAGGGATGTTTGACAAAGGTGAGGATGTTTGACAAGGTGAGGATGTTTGAAAACAAGGTGAGGATGTTTGACAAGGTGAGGATGTTTGAAAACAAGGTGAGGATGTTTGACAAGGTGAGGATGTTTGACAAGAAAGTTGAGGGATGTTTGAACAAGGTGAGGATGTTTGACAAGGTGAGGATGTTTGACAAGGTGAGGATGTTTGACAAACAAGGTGAGGATGTTTGACAAGGATGTTTGACAAGGTGAGGATGTTTGACACAAGGTGAGGATGTTTGACAAACAGTGAGGATGTTTGACAAGGTGATGTTTGACAAGGTGAGGATGTTTGACAAACAAGGTGAGGATGTTTGACAATGTGAGGATGTTTGACAAACAAGGTGATGTTTGACAAGGTGAGGATGTTTGACAAACAAGGTGAGGATGTTTGACAAGGTGAGGATGTTTGACAAACAAGGTGAATGTTTGACAAGGTGAGGATGTTTGACAAACAAGGTGAGGATGTTTGACAAGGTGAGGATGTTTGACAAACAAGGTGAGGATGTTTGACAAGGTGAGGATGTTTGACAAGGTGAGGATGTTTGACAAGTGAGGATGTTTGACAAACAAGGAGTTGAGGTGTTTGAACAAGGTGAGGATGTTTGACAAGGTGAGGATGTTTGACAATGGTGAGGATGTTTGACAAACAAGGTGATGTTTGACAAGGTGAGGATGTTTGACAAACAAGGTGAGGATGTTTGACAAGGTGAGGATGTTTGACAAGGTGAGGATGTTTGACAAACAAGGTGGATGTTTGACAAGGTGAGGATGTTTGACAAACAAGGTGAGGATGTTTGACAAGGTGAGGATGTTTGACAAACAAGGTGAGGATGTTTGACAAGGTGAGGATGTTTGACAAACAAGGTGAGGATGTTTGACAAGGTGAGGATGTTTGACAAACAAGGTGAGGATGTTGCAGGTGAGATGTGACAAAGGTGAGGATGTTTGACAAGGTGAGGATGTTTGACAAGGTGAGGATGTTTGACAAACAAGGTGAGGATGTTTGACAAGGTGAGGATGTTTGACAAACAAGGTGAGGATGTTTGACAAGGTGAGGATGTTTGACAAACAAGGGATGTTTGACAAGGTGAGGAGTGAAAACAAGGTGAGGATGTTTGACAAGGTGAGGATGTTTGACAAACAAGGGTGTTTACAAGGTGAGGATGTTTGACAAACAAGGTGAGGATGTTTGACAAGGTGAGGATGTTTGACAAACAAGGTGAGGATGTTTGACAAGGTGAGGATGTTTGAAACAAGGTGAGGATGTTTGAAAAAAGGTGAGGATGTTTGACAACAGGTGAGGATGTTTGACAAAGGTGAGGATGTTTGACAAACAAGGTGAGGATGTTTGACAAGTGAGGATGTTTGACAAACAAGGTGAGTGTTTGACAAGGTGAGGATGTTTGACAAGGTGAGGATGTTTGACACAAGGTGAGGATGTTTGACAATGTGAGGATGTTTGACAAGGTGAGGATGTTTGACAAACAAGGGGAGGATGTTTGACAAGGTGAGGATGTTTGACAAACAGGTGAGGATGTTTGACAAGGTGAGGATGTTTGACAAACAAGGTGAGGATGTTTGACAACAAGGTGAGGATGTTTGACAAACAAGGTGAGGATGTTTGACAAGGTGAGGATGTTTGACAAGGTGAGGATGTTTGACACAGGTGAGGATGTTTGACAAACAAGGTGAGGATGTTTGACAACAAGGTGAGGATGTTTGACAAACAAGGTGAGGATGTTTGACAAACAAGGTGAGGATGTTTGAAAACAAGGTGAGGATGTTTGACAAACAAGGTGAGGAGTAATGTTTGACAAAGTGAGGATGTTTGACAAGGTGAGGATGTTTGACAAACAAGGTGAGGATGTTTGACAAACAAGGTGAGGATGTTTGACAAACAAGGTGAGGATGTTTGACAAACAAGGTGAGGATGTTTGACAAGGTGAGGATGTTTGACAAACAAGGTGAGGATGTTTGACAAACAAGGTGAGGATGTTTGACAAACAAGGTGAGGATGTTTGACAAACAAGGTGAGGATGTTTGACAAACAAGTGAGATGTTGACGTAGGATGTTTGACAAAGGTGAGGATGTTTGACAAACAAGGTGAGGATGTTTGACACAAGGTGAGGATGTTTGACAAGGTGAGGATGTTTGACAAACAAGGTGAGGATGTTTGACAAACAAGGTGATGTTTGACAGTGATTTGACAAACAAGGTGAGGATGTTTGACAAGGTGAGGATGTTTGACAAGGTGAGGATGTTTGACAAACAAGGTGAGGATGTTTGACAAGGTGAGGATGTTTGACAAACAAGGTGAGGATGTTTGACAAAAAGGTGAGGATGTTTGACAAACAAGGTGAGGATGTTTGACAAGGTGAGGATGTTTGACAAACAAGGTGAGGATGTTTGACAAGGTGAGGATGTTTGACAAACAAGGTGAGGATGTTTGACAACGGTGAGGATGTTTGACAAACAGGTGAGATGTTGACAAACAAGGTGAGGATGTTTGACAACAGGTGAGGATGTTTGACAAACAAGGTGAGGATGTTTGACAAGTGAGGATGTTTGACAAACAAGTGAGGATGTTTGACAAGGTGAGATGTTTGACAACAAGGTGAGGATGTTTGACAAGGTGAGGATGTTTGACAAACAGGGGAGGATGTTTGACAAACAAGGTGAGGATGTTTGACAAGGTGAGGATGTTTGACAAACAAGGTGAGGATGTTGACAAGGTGAGGATGTTTGACAAACAAGGTGAGGATGTTTGACAAAAAGGTGAGGATGTTTGACAAACAGGTGAGGAGTTTGACAACAAGTGTTGAGGATGTTTGACAAGGTGAGGATGTTTGACAAGGTGAGGATGTTTGACAAGGTGAGTTACAAGGTGAGGATGTTTGACAAACAAGGTGAGGATGTTTGACAAGGTGAGGATGTTTGACAAACAAGGTGAGGATGTTTGACAATGTGAGGATGTTTGACAAACAAGGGATGTTTGACAAGGTGAGGATGTTTGACAAGGTGAGGATGTTTGACAAGGTGAGGATGTTAGACAAGGTGAGGATGTTTGACAAACAAGGTGAGGATGTTTGACAAGGTGAGGATGTTTGACAAACAAGGTGAGGATGTTTGACAAACAAGGTGTGGATGTTTGACAAACAAGGTGATGTTTGACAAGGTGAGATGTTTGACAAACAGGTGAGGATGTTTTGACAAACAAGGTGAGGATGTTTGACAACAAGGTGAGGATGTTTGACAAGGTGAGGATTTTACAAACAAGGTGAGGATGTTTGACAAACAAGGTGAGGATGTTTGACAAGGTGAGGATGTTTTACAAACAAGGTGAGGATGTTTGACAAGGTGAGGATGTTTGACAAACAAGGTGAGGATGTTTGACAAACAAGGTGAGGATGTTTGACAAGGTGAGGATGTTTGACAAGGTGAGGATGTTTGACAACAAGGTGAGGATGTTGTATGACAAACAAGGTGAGGATGTTTGACAAGGTGAGGATGTTTGACAAACAAGGTGAGGATGTTTGACAAACAAGGTGAGGATGTTTGATAAACAAGGTGAGGATGTTTGACAAACAAGGTGAGGATGTTTGACAAACAAGGTGAGGACGTTTGACAAAGGTGAGGATGTTTGACAAGGTGAGGATTTTGACAAACAAGGTGAGGATGTTTGACAAACAAGGTGAGGATGTTTGATAAACAAGGTGAGGATGTTTGACAAACAAGGTGAGGATGTTTGACAAACAAGGTGAGGATGTTTGACAAGGTGAGGAGTTTGACAAGGTGAGGATGTTTGACAAACAGGTGAGGATGTTTGACAAACAAGGTGAGGATGTTTGATAACAAGGTGAGGATGTTTGACAAACAAGGTGAGGATGTTTGACAAACAAGGTGAGGATGTTTGACAAGGTGAGGATGTTTGACAAACAGGTGAGGATGTTTGACAAACAAGGTGAGATGTTTGACAAGGTGAGATGTTTGACAAGGTGAGGATGTTTGACAAGGTGAGGATGTTTGACAAACAAGGTGAGGATGTTTGACAAACAAGGTAGGATGTTTGACAAACAAGGTGAGGATGTTTGACAAGGTGAGGATGTTTGACAAGCTGAGGATGTTTGACAAGGTGAGGATGTTTGACAAACAAGGTGAGGATGTTTTACAAACAAGGTGAGGATGTTTGACAAGGTGAGGATGTTTGACAAGGTGAGGATGTTTGACAAGGTGAGGATGTTTGACAAACAAGGTGAGGATGTTTGACAAACAGGTGAGGATGTTTGACAAACAAGGTGAGGATGTTTGACAAGGTGAGGATGTTTGACAAGGTGAGGATGTTTGACAAACAAGGTGAGGATGTTTGACAAACAAGGTGAGGATGTTTGACAAACAAGGTGAGGATGTTTGACAAACAAGGTGAGGATGTTTGACAAGGTGAGTTTGACAAACAAGGTGAGGATGTTTGACAAGGTGAGGATGTTTGACAAACAAGGTGAGGATGTTTGACAAACAAGCTGAGTATATTTGATCTCTTCTTTGTCAAACAGACTGTACTCAGACAAACATTGATAGAATAAACAGCATTGAAATATGGCTGTTGATGACGTCACCTCACCAGTGTTTTTAAATAGACTTGGCAGCAACGTCACAGAACGATTCTAAAAGTAGCACGTGGATTGTTTTGCATACGATGTGCAATTTCCGTCAAAAGAAATAATGTAGCGTTAGTATACAATCTTCCTAATTAACCTTTAATGTGTTCAGATAATTAAGAATTACTGCACAGTCTTCCTGATTAACCTTTAATATGTTGAAACAATCTAGAGATTCTACACAATCTTCCTAATTAACCTTTAATGTGTTCAAACAATTTAGAGATACTATACAGTCTTCCTAATTAACCTTTAATGTGTTAAAATAATGTAGACTTACTACACTATCCCTTCCTAATTAACCGTTAATGTGTTAAAACAATGTAGTTACTACTCAGTCTTCCAATTAACCTTTAATGTATTAAAACAATGTAAGTTACTACTCATCTTCCTAATTAACCTTTAATGTATTAAAACAATGTAGAGTTAGTACTCAATCTTCCTAATTAACCTTTAATGTATTAAAACAATGTAGAGTTACTACTCAATCTTCCTAATTAACCTTTAATGTATTAAAACAATGTAGAGTTACTGCTCAATCTTCCTAATTAACCTTTAATGTATTAAAACAATGTAGAGTCACTACTCAATCTTCCTAATTAACCGTTAGTGTGTTAAAACAATGTAGAGTTTATACTCAATCTTCCTAATTAACCGTTAGTGTTTTAAAACAATGTAAAGTTACTACACAATCTTTAATGTGTTCAAACAATGTAGAGTTACTACACAATCTTTAATGTGTTCAAACAATGTAGAGTTACTACACAACCTTTTAATGTGTTAAAACAATGTAGAGTTACTACACAACCTTTAATGTGTTCAAACAATGTAGAGTTACTACACAATCTTTAATGTGTTCAAACAATGAAGAGTTACTACACAATCTTACTGATCAACCTGTAATGTGTCAAAACAATGTAGAGTTACTACACAATCTTACTGATCAACCTTTAATGTGTTAAAACAATGTAGAGTTACGACACTAATCTTACTGGTCAACCTTTAATGTGTTAAAACAATGTAGAGTTACTACACAATCTTACTGGTCAACCTTTAATGTGTTAAAACAATGTAGAGTTACTACACAATCATACTGGTCAACATTTAATGTGTTAAAACAATGTAGAGTTACTACACAATCTTACTGTCAACCTTTAATGTGTTAAAACAATGTAGAGTTACTACACAATCTTACTGGTCAACCTTTAATGTGTCAAAACAATGTAGAGTTACTACACAATCTTACTGGTCAACCTTTAATGTGTTAAAACAATGTAGAGTTACTACACAATCTTACTGGTCAACCTTTAATGTGTTGGTATCCATCAAGTCGATCTACAGACTACACCAACATATGTTCACTTCAGGAGTCTTGCTCTGCCGGCTTGTACATCATCGGTCATGATATGACAAATCAATCACTACGAGAGAGGGAGAAAGAGAGTGACAGAGACAGAGAGACAGAGACAGAGAGAGTGAAAGACCACAGGCAGTCCGGTGACTGGTGCTCCTGTGTTGTCCTAACCAACATCTGAGCCTTGCACGTGTTTTCCTTCTCAGTTAATGATGTGTACATGAGATAGGGGGGGGGGGGAATGAAGGAGAGAGGGAAAGAAAGGAAAGAGAGAGAGAAGGAAAAAGAGGGAGAGAGGGGGAGACAGAGAAAGAGAGAAAGGAGAGAGAGGGGGAGAAAAAGAGAGTGAAAGAATGTGTGGTGTGTGTGTTATGTGGTGTGTGGTGTGTGTGGTGTGTGTGTGTGTGGTGTGTGTGTGTGTGTGTGTGTGTGTGTGTTGTGTGGACGAGAGAGAGAGACAGAGAGAGAGGGGGGGGGAGAGTATACACAGTATACAAATGTCACCCCACGTGGCTGTAATTAGTTTGACGTCCACATACCAAGTCCAGACAACTCTGCCAATACACAGTGCAAAGAGCAGTCAGTAACATTACTTTAACGTGACGCCCATGCACATGTATTCACACACACACCACACACACACACACACACACACAACACACACACACACACATACATACACACACATACACACACATACACACACACACACATACATACACACAAAACACACACATACACACACATAACACACACCACATACACACACATACACACACATACATACACACACATACACACACACACATACATACACACACATACACACACACATACACACACATACACACATACATACACACACATACACACACACAACACACACACAATACACACACATACACACACACAACATACATACACACACACACACACACATACACACACATACGCACACACATTCTTTCACTCTCTTTTTCTCCCCTCCTCTCCTTTCTCTCTCTCTCTCTCTTTCTCCCCCTCTCTCCCTCTTTTTCCTTCTCTCTCATATATATATATGTATATTTATATATATATATATTTATATATATATATATATATATATTATATTATATATTTATATATATATATATATATATATATATATATACATATATACATATATGTGTATGTATGTACCGGTATATAGACAGATAGATATAGATATATACATTCTGGTTTTTTTTCCCCTTCCCTCTCTCTTGTATACTATGTCCCTGCAAAGCCACACACATACACACACGCGCGCGCGCGCGCACAAATACACACACAAATACACACACAACAAAATTTACTGTCGTGCGCTCCGTCCAAATCTGCCAGCAATTATCTGACTGACTCCCTAAGCCTGCGCAGAACTTTGTGCTGGCAAAGTCTTGAAATGGGGGGGGGGGGGGGGGGGGAGAAGGGACTTTTGAAACATTTAGCTGACACCACCGGAATGATGGGAACATTAAGATGGTCAGTGAATAGGCCGGTTTTGTATGACACTCAGAAACCCCAAACCCCAACCCCCCAAAAAAGAAAAATAGATAGACAGACAAAACAGATAGAGTAGATAGATAGATAGATAGATAATAATAGATAGATAAATAGATAGATAGATAGATAGATAAATAGATAGATAGATAGATAGATAAAACAAATAAAAATGATCAAATAAATAAATGAATGAATGAAAAAATAAATGAAAATAAACAAAATGAATAAAAACAAATAGATAAGTAAATAAAGTCATAAATGTAATCCTATGTGTAACAGCCTTCCCATTGTAGCCTACGTGTTTCCTTGTGTCTTGCCGTGTGACAGCCAATGACAGGCAAGTAGTGCTATGTGACAGCCAATGACAGACAAGTAGTGCTGTGTGATAGCCAATGACAGACAAGTAAGTGCTGTGTGAAGCCAATGACAGAGAAGTAGTGCTGTGTGATAGCCAATGACAGCAAGTAGTGCTTGTGATAGCCAATGACAGGCAAGTAGTTGTGGCATGTCGTGTGATAGCCAATGACAGACAAGTAGTGCTGTGTGACAGCCAATGACAGAGAAGTAGTGTGTGTGATAGCCAATGACAGGCAAGTAGTGCTGTGTGATAGCCAATACAGGCAAGTAGTGCTGTGTGATAGGCAGAAAGTAGTGTGTGTGATAGCCAATGACAGGCAAGTAGTGCTGTGTGATAGCCAATGACAGGCATAGTGCTATGTTCTCATAGCCTGACTCGGCAGATCCTGCTGTTGCTGATAGCCATACAGGTCCAGTAGTGCTGTTGATAGCTATGCAGGTCCAATATGCTGTGGAACCATAACATATCTTTATGTCAGCCAAACCAATTTGCTCTTAAGCCCTGTCAACCACTTTTATTTGCAGCAATCCAATCAATATCTCTGGTGTACTCCCATCGAGCGGCAATAGTGCTGTTTTCAATAATAATTGTTTGTGATAGCTCTCTGTGGTTTTCCATTGGGATTATTCTTGTTGATATGCTGAGTTATGCTTGTGTGATAGCCAATTGTGGCCAGCATGTGTGTGTGTGTGTGTGTGAGGTGTGTGTGTGTGTGTGCTGTGTGTGTGTGTGATGCATGTGTGCAAGTGTGCGTGTGTGTCTTTGTCAGGCGCTGTGATTTGATGTTGCGAATTGCGCAAATAGTTGTGTGTGATTAGCAATGACAGGCAAGTAGTATGTTGTATGCTAATGTACATGGTAAGTAGTGCTGTTGATAATGCATGTTACACGCTAGTTAGTGTATGATGTAGCAGTAGACGGCATCAGCTAGATTGTATTAGCTAAGTATGTAAGCAATGTGATGTATGATGTATACGCTCATATGTATGATAAGTAGTGTATGTGTACGCAATGCAGGCTAGATGTTGATGCTTGTCAGATTTAGCCATGACAGACAAGTATGCTATGTGATTAGAATGATCAGCAAGTAGTGCTGTGTGATAGCCAATGACAGCAAGTAGTGCTGTGTGATAGCCAATGACAGCAAGTAGTGATGTGTGATAGCCAATGACAGACAATTAGTGCTGTGTGATAGCCAATGACAGGCAAGTAGTGATGTGTGATAGCCAATGACAGCAAGTAGTGCTATGTGATAGCAATGACAGGCAAGTAGTGCTGTGTGATAGCCAATGACAGACAAGTAGTGCTGTGTGATAGGCAAGTAGTGCTGTGTGATAGCCAATGACAGGCAAGTATGCTGTGTGATAGCCAATGACAGCAAGTAGTGCTTGTGACAGCCAATGACAGCAAGTAGTGCTTGTGACAGCCAATGACAGACAAGTAGTGCTTTGTGATAGCCAATGACAGGCAAGTAGTGCTGTGTGATAGCCAATGACAGGCAAGTAGTGCTGTGTGATAGCCAATGACAGGCAAGTAGTGCTGTGTGATAGCCAATGACAGGCAAGTAGTGCTGTGTGATAGCCAATGACAGGCAAGTAGTGCTGTGTGATAGCCATTGACAGGCAAGTAGTGCTGTGTGATAGCCATTGACAGGCAAGTAGTGCTGTGTGATAGGCAATGAGCAAGTAGTGCTTCGGTAGTGTGTGTATAGCCATGACAGGCAAGTAGTGCTGTGTGATAGGCAAGATAGTGCTGTGTGATAGCATAGTGCTGTGTGTATAGCATTGAAGGCAAGTAGTGCTGTTGTGATAGCAATGACAGGCAAGTAGTGCTGTGTGATAATGACAGGCAAGTAGTGCTGTGTGATAGCCAATGACAGGCAAGTCTAAGTGGCTGTGTGATAGCCAATGACAGGCAAGTAGTGCTGTGTGATAGCCAATGACAGGCAAGTAGTGCTGTGTGATAGCCAATGACAGGCAAGTAGTGCTGTGTGATAGCCAATGACAGGCAAGTAGTGCTGTGTGATAGCCATGAAGGCAAGTAGTGCTGTGTGATAGGCCAATGAAGGCAAGTAGTGCTGTGTGATAGCCAATGACAGGCAAGTAGTGCTGTGTGATAGCCAATGACAGGCAAGTAGTGCTGTGTGATAGCCAATGACAGGCAAGTAGTGCTACATATATGTATTATATCACACAGGCAAGTAGTGCTACATGTATGTATGATATCACACAATATCACCAACTGCAGGGCTTGCTGTGTGAGTGACATCATTCATAATGCACATGGCGTGCCTGACGCCTGGCAAGGGTCAAAGGTGAAATCCATTCCGTCTGACAGATTGTCCTGTTTGATTGATTTATGTCTGTGGCGTGGCCATGATTTGGGCTTTACACGGTGGATTAAGTTGTGGGTCTGTATGTATGTATGTGTGTGTGTGTGTTGGGGAGGGGAGGGGTGTGTATGATGAAGTGTCTGTGTGTGTGTGTGTGTGTATGTGTGTGGGGGATAAGGGGAGGGGAGGGGAGGGGTGTGTATGATGAAGTGTGTGTGTGTACGTGTGTTTGTGTGGTGGGGGATTGGGGGAGGGGAGGGGTGTGTATGAAGTGTGTGTGTGTGTGTATGTGTGTGGTGGGGGATTGGGGGAGGGAAGGGAGGGGTGTGTATGAAGTGTGTGTGTGTGTGTGTGTTTGTGTGGTGGGGGATTGGGGGAGGGAAGGGGAGGGGTGTGTATGAAGTGTGTGTGTATGTGTGTGTTTGTGTGGTGGGGGATTGGGGGAGGGAGGGGTGTGTATGAAGTGTGTGTTTTGTGTGGTGGGGGATTGGGGGAGGGAAGGGGAGGGGTGTGTATGAAGTGTGTGTGTGTTGTGTGTATGTATGTGTGGTGGGGGATTGGGGGAGGGAGGGGAGGGGTGTGTATGAAGTGTGGTGTGTGTATGTGTATGTATGTGTGGTGGGGGATTGGGGGAGGGGAGGGATGTGTATGAAGTGTGTGTGTATGTGTGGTGGGGGATTGGGGGAGGGGAGGGGTGTGTATGATGAAGTGTGTGTGTGTGTGTGTTGTGTGGTGGGATTGGGGGAGGGGAGGGGTGTGTATGATGAAGTGTGTGTGTGTGTGTGTTGTGTGTGGGGAATTGGGGGAGGGGAGGGGTGTGTATGATGAAGTGGTCTGTGTGTGTTTGTGTGGTGGGGGATTGGGGGAGGGGAGGGGTGTGTATGATGAAGTGTGTGTGTGTGTGTGTGTACGTGTGTGTTTGTGTGGTGGGGATTGGGGGAGGGGAGGGGTGTGTATGATGAAGTGTGTTGTGTGGTGGTGGTGGTGTTGGGGGGGGATGGGGAGGGGGTGTGTATGATGAAGTGTGTTGTGTGGTGGGGATTGGGGGAGGGGAGGGGTGTGTATGATGAATGTGTGTGTGTGTGTGTGTGTGGTGGGGGATTGGGGGAGGGAGGGGTGTGTATGATGAATGTGTGTGTGTGTGTTTGTGTGGTGGGGGATTGGGGGAGGGGAGGGGTGTGTATGATGAAGTGTGTCTGTGTGTGTGTGTTTGTGTGGTGGGGGATTGGGGGAGGGGAGGGGTGTGTATGATGAAGTGTGTCTCTGTGTGTGTGTGTGTGTGTTTGTGTGGTGGGGGATTGGGGGAGGGGAGGGGTGTGTATTGATGAGGTGTGTTTGTGTGGTGGGGGATTGGGGAGGGGGGGTGTGTATGATGAAGTGTGTCTGTGTGTGTGTACGTGTGTGTGTGTTTGTGTGGTGGGGGATTGGGGGAGGGGAGGGTGTGTATGATGAAGTGTGTGTGTGTGTTTGTGTGATGGGGGAGGGAGGGGTGTATATGATGAAGTGTGTCTGTGTGTGTGTACGTGTGTGTGTGTTTGTGTGGTGGGGAGGGGAGGGGTGTGTATGATGAAGTGTGTCTGTGTGTGTGTACGTGTGTGTGTGTTTGTGTGGTGGGGGATTGGGGAGGGGAGGGGGGTGTGTATGATGAAGTGTGTGTGTGTACGTGTGTGTTTGTGTGGTGGGGGAGGGAGGGGTGTGTATGATGAAGTGTGTGTGTGTGCGGGAGGAACGGGGAGATGGGGGAGATGTGTGTGTGTGTGTGTATGTACGTGTGTGTGTGTGTACGTGTGTGCGTGTATGTATGTGTGTGTGTACGTGTGTGTGTACGTGTGTGTGTGTACGTGTGTATGTGTACGTGTGTGTGTGTCATCTCCATTTTCCGACAGAAACTTAGTCGATCTCCTGGAATTTGCATGGAAAGAAAATGTCAAAACTACAGGGAAAAAAGTCTCCCTCTGATGGAGAACTGCTTCTTCCAACAGGTTGTGAAGTATCTGATGATTAACATGTATATTCCGCTCACCTGTCTTCTTCAATTAATTATCAGTCACCATCACTATCACTGTCATTATCACTATCACTATCACTATCACTAACGCTTTCATGTTTGACCTCGCTAGTAGTAAATATATGACTTCACTGAGTCCCTGAAATATCAAGTGGATAAAGTTGAAACAATTAAGCCATAGTGATATAACTGAAAGGTATCCGTTCTCTGGTGTGTTTGCATTGTTACGTAGGTTACACACAGGTCACACGTCCTACACTCATTCCTACCTTTTATTATGTAAAGAAGCGCTGTTTGTGTGCTTTGTGAAGAGCCACTGAACATCAGGCACATTCTTATTCAATGCTTGGATTTACAGCTAACACACGCACCACCCCTACACAACACACCACACCACACACACACACACACACACACACACACATTTTTTTTTCTCTCCCCACTCCCCGTCTCTGTGTGTCTGTCTTTGCTTGCCTACTCTCTCTCTCTCTCTCTCTCTCTCTCTCTCTCTCTCTCTCTCTCTCTCTCTCTCTCTCTCTTCCTCTCCCCACCCACACCCTTTGTCTCTGTGTCTCTGGCTCTGCTCCTTCTCTGTCTCTGTCTGTTCTCTCTCTCTCTCTCTCTCTCCTCTCTCTCTCTCTCCTCTCTCCACCCCCTCCCTTGTCTCTCTGTGTCTCTGGCTCTGCTCCCTCTCTGTCTCTGTGTCTGTCTCTCTCCTCTCTCTCTCTCTCTCCTCTCTCTCTCTCTCTCCTCTCTCTCTCGTCATTCCAGACCATTCTCGTTCTTTGAAACAGTATAAAAAGTAAAGGGAAATACCCTGTCCTTTATTACATTATTTCGTTTTATTTCTCTGATTTGTCTGTGCAACATTTATAGCGTAGCGTATCTCTGGCGGTTATTCGAGAGGTTGCAATATCATCGGTGTTGTCAGTGGTTTGCAGTATTATCGGTGTTATCAATGGGCGTGACGCTAATTTGGCTAGGCTATCAGCTCTTGTGTGTGTGTGTGTGTGAGTACGTATGTGAGTGTGTGTATGTGTGTGTGCGTACGTATGTGTACGTGTGTGCGTGTGAGTACATGTGTGCGTGTGTGTGTATGTGTGTGTGTGTTGTGTGCGTGTGTACTGTGTGCGTGTAGTACGTGTGTGCGTGTGTGTGTGTGTGTGTGTGTGTGTGTGTGTGTGTGTGTGTGTGTGTGGTGTGTGTGTGTGTGTGTGTGTGTGTGTGTACATCACGTACGTGATTGTGAACAAGGTTGGCGCGTGGTTACCAACGTGACCTGTTTAACAAAATCACCACTATCAGTTTGCTGTCCTTCTGCCTTCTCCACAATACGATTACACACGTGCACACACATAAACACACATAAACATGCGCGTACACACACACGCATGCACATACACACACCTGACACACACACACATTCACACTGCATGCACACGCACATCTGCACATACAAGTATCTATGTATCCAGCTAGCCAGCCACACATAGTACATACATACATACATACACACATACATACATACATACATACATACATACATACATACATACACACATACATACATACACACATACATTCATACATACATACATACACACATACATACATACATACATACACACATACATACATACATACATACATACATACATACATACATACATACATTCATACATACATACATACGTATACATATATACATACATACATACATACATAGTACATACATACATACATACATACATAATTATGCGTGCGTACATACGTACCTATGGACGTACATACATAAACACTCGCACATACATACAAACATGCACACGTACGCGCCAACTCGTAGGCTGTATGCACAAGACGTATATTCCCAGTGTGCTACATAACTGTACCAATAATCGCTGATCGTTTATCTTCAGTATAAGTACAGTGGACTGTTGCACTTAGTGGTGTGTGTTAAGTACGTGACTTTGCTAGTGTCAGTAAGTACAGTGGACTGTTGCACTTAGTGGTGTCTGTATAAGTACAGTGGACTGTTGCACTTAGTGGTGTCTGTATAAGTACAGTGGACTGTTGCACTTAGTGGTGTCTTATAGTACAGTGGACTGTTGCACTAGTGGTGTGTATAGTACAGTGGACTGTTGCACTTAGTGGTGTCTGTATAAGTACAGTGGACTGTTGCACTTAGTGGTGTCTATATAAGTACAGTGGACTGTTGCACTTAGTGGTGTCTGTATAAGTACAGTGGACTGTTGCACTTAGTGGTGTCTGTATAAGTACAGTGGACTGTTGCACTTAGTGGTGTCAGTATAAGTACAGTGGACTGTTGCACTTAGTGGTGTCTATATAAGTACAGTGGACTGTTGCACTTAGTGGTGTCTGTATAAGTACAGTGGACTGTTGCACGTAGTGGTGTCTATATAAGTACAGTGGACTGTTGCACTTAGTGGTGTCTGTATAAGTACAGTGGACTGTTGCACTTAGTGGAGTCTGTAGTACAGTGGACTGTTGCACTTAATGGTGTCTGTATAAGTACAGTGGACTGTTGCACTTAGTGGTGTCTGTATAAGTACAGGGACTGTTGCACTTAGTGGTGTCTGTATAAGTACAGTGGACTGTTGCACTTAGTGGTGTCTGTAGTACAGTGGACTGTTGCACTTAGTGGTGTCTGATAGTACAGTGGACTGTTGCACTTAGTGGTGTCTGTATAAGTACAGTGGACTGTTGCACTTAGTGGTGTCTGTATAAGTACAGGGGACTGTTGCACTTAGTGGTGTCTGTAGTACAGTGGACTGTTGCACTTAGTGGTGTCTGTATACCCTGGCCCTGATTTTGATTGCACTGATGAAAACATGAGTCACATACACAAGCACGTACACTGAGACACGCCTACTGACACACAGACGCACAGACACAGACACTCACACACACACACACTACTTACACACACACACACACACACACACACACACACACACACACACACCACACAACACTCACACACACACACAATATATATATATATAAAACACACACACACACACACGTCTAATATCACTCATAGTGAAAAGACGTTAAATCAAAGAACGAAACACACAC
Organism: Monoplex corrugatus; assembly: GCA_030674185.1. Lineage (NCBI taxonomy): Eukaryota > Metazoa > Mollusca > Gastropoda > Littorinimorpha > Ranellidae > Monoplex > Monoplex corrugatus. The sequence goes on from JAPXFY010000021.1 coordinate 756,162, forward strand.
ACACACACACATACGCACACACACACACACACACACACACACACACACACACACACACACACACAACACACAACACACACACACACACACACACACGTACACACACACAACACACACACACACACACACACACACACACGTACACACAACAACACACACACACACACACACACACACACACACACACAACACACACACACACACACACACAACACACACACACACACACACACACACACACAACACACACACACACACACACACACACACACACACACACACACACTCACACACACACTCACACACACACACCACACACACATACACACACACACATACACAACACACACACAACACACACACACACACACACACACAACACACACACACACACACACACACACACACACACACCTTCTCATCGTGTCAGACTGTGTTGTAACTCCAGGACATACACACTATATGAAATTCCAAGGTAGTCGGTATAGCTGTTATTATTTTCATTTTTGTTAATACAGTCCCTGGGGCCTACTCTGTACCCCCACCTTTCTCTCCCCCCCCCCCCGCCCTCTGACCTCCACCCGGACCGTTTGGCGGCTCACAGACGTGAATTAATTGTGTGGTGTCAGTTGTAGAGAAGGTCCAGATGAACACAGAGCGGGCCACTGTTCGCCGTTTGAACAGATGTGTTTTTGTGCTTCACGCCTGTCAGTTTGTCATTTCTCTCTCTCTCTCTCTCTCTTCTCTCTCTCTCTCTCTCTCTCTCTCTCTCTCTCTCTTCTCTACTACTCTCTTCTATCTCTATCTATCTATCTATCTTCTCTTGTATGTGTGTGTGTGTGTGTGTTTTAGAGAGAAAGAGAGAGAGAAACTCTGTTCTCCCCTATGTTGCGAAACAGTGCGCTTATGTTGAAAAAGATTGATTCTTGATATTGATTTATGCACAAACACGCACACACATACGCGTACGCACTACACATACACACATAACACACGCACACACATGCGCACATGCACGCAAGCACACACGCACGCACGCGCACTCACACACACACACATACACGCACACGGCTTTCAGTGAGCTTGTCTAACAGAACAGACTTTACAGGTGACCGATGCAGTGGCTACATTTGGTACACAGGCCGATTTTTTCACCGTTTTTCGATATTTTCCCGTGTAGTTGGCACTGAGTGACGGGAACCTGGCACACACAGAGGAGGGGAGAAGGAACCATTGTATGGCTGACTATCAGGAACAAAAAGAGAATAATTTTTTTGTATTATATAAACAAATATACAGAACAAACTGGTGTAATTTTTTTTTAAAAATTATATCCATGTCAAAATGTCCTTTTGTTCATACACATTGCCTGTCATGAGGCAGACAAATACTGATAAAAACAATCATGTCCCAGGCCATCCCGTTGGCATCAGCAGAAAGAACATGCATCTCCATTTTGTGTCTGTGTTTGTTAAACATGATTTGTCGCTACTGTGTGTTGCGTCAATGTTATTTGAAACCACTTGACTTTTTACATTTACTTCTAGCTTGTGAATATTGCTAAATGTTTCACTCCCTTTGATATCTTTGTGTCATCTTCCATTTGTCACAGCATTTAGGTCTGGTTTCCTACTCCGATAGTATTCATAACACATTTAAGTCCCTTTATTTACAGTGCAGATGCACTCAGTTGTTTTCGAACCACTAACTTATGTCTGGTTTTCTGGTTGTCTGCCAACAGTTAGAAGATAACTCTTAACAACTTGACACCAGTCTGTCTGACAAAATCTGTTTTTGTTCTCTGTTTGAAACATTCAAAAGACATAAAGCTGCCATATCATTTTATTATATTAAGCCTTCTCGGGTTTTTGTTTTCTTTTCTTTTCTTTTGTTTGTTCTTCTTGTTGTTGTTTTGTTGTTGTTTTTATAGTGTTTTCCTTATAATACAGTGGCTGTCGCCGAAACTTCCTATGAAATTGTTGGTTGTATTTCATCTCCAAAGTCTTTAAAATCTTGCGGAACGTTTTCCTAGAAATCTGCTGTTTTAAAGAGTTGATATGAACAGTAAGATGAGAGATGTGTATTATGTATGTGAAACAAACGGTAGAGTTAGATGTGTATTATGTATGTAAAACAAACGGTAGAGAGTTAGATATGTATTATGTATGTAAAACAAACGGTAGAGTTAGATATGTATTATGTATGTAAAACAAACGGTAGAGAGTTAGATATGTATTATGTATGTAAAACAAACGGTAGAGTTAGATGTGTATTATGTATGTGAAACAAACGGTAGAGTTAGATGTGTATTATGTATGTAAAACAAACGGTAGAGTTAGATATGTATTATGTATGTAAAACAAACGGTAGAGTTAGATATGTATTATGTATGTAAAACAAACGGTAGAGAGTTAGATGTGTATTATGTATGTAAAACAAACGGTAGAGTTAGATATGTATTATGTATGTAAAACAAACGGTAGAGTTAGATGTGTATTATGTATGTAAAACAAACGGTAGAGAGTTAGATGTGTATTATGTATGTAAAACTAACGGTAGAGTTAGATATGTATTATGTATGTAAAACAAACGGTAGAGTTAGATATGTATTATGTATGTAAAACAAACGGTAGAGTTAGATGTGTATTATGTATGTAAAACAAACGGTAGAGAGTTAGATATGTATTATGTATGTAAAACTAACGGTAGAGTTAGATATGTATTATGTATGTAAAACAAACGGTAGAGTTAGATATGTATTATGTATGTAAAACAAACGGTAGAGTTAGAGAGTTAGATGTGTATTATGTATGTAAAACAAACGGTAGAGTTAGAGAGTTAGATGTGTATTATGTATGTAAAACAAACGGTAGAGAGTTAGATGTGTATTATGTATGTAAAACAAACGGTAGAGAGTTAGATGTGTATTATGTATGTAAAACAAACGGTAGAGTTAGAGAGTTAGATGTGTATTATGTATGTAAAACAAACGGTAGAGAGTTAGATGTGTATTATGTATGTAAAACAAACGGTAGAGAGTTAGATGTGTATTATGTATGTAAAACAAACGGTAGACTTAGATGTGTATTATGTATGTAAAACAAACGGTAGAGTTAGATATGTATTATGTATGTAAAACAAACGGTAGAGTTAGATGTGTATTATGTATGTAAAACAAACGGTAGAGTTAGATATGTATTATGTATGTAAAACAAACGGTAGAGTTAGATGTGTATTATGTATGTAAAACAAACGGTAGAGATAGAGAGTTAGATGTGTATTATGTATGTAAAACAAACGGTAGAGTTAGAGAGTTAGATGTGTATTATGTATGTAAAACAAACGGTAGAGTTAGAGAGTTAGATGTGTATTATGTATGTAAAACAAACGGTAGAGTTAGAGAGTTAGATGTGTATTATGTACGTAAAACAAACGGTAGAGTTAGAGAGTTAGATGTGTATTATGTATGTAAAACAAACGATAGAGTTAGATGTGTATTATGTATGTAAAACAAACGGTAGAGTTAGATGTGTATTATGTATGTAAAACAAACGGTAGAGAGTTAGATGTGTATTATGTATGTAAAACAAACGGTAGAGTTAGATGTGTATTATGTATGTGAAACAAACGGTAGAGTTAGAGAGTTAGATGTGTATTATGTATGTAAAACAAACGATAGAGTTAGATGTGTATTATGTATGTAAAACAAACGGTAGAGTTAGAGAGTTAGATGTGTATTATGTATGTAAAACAAACGGTAGAGTTAGAGAGTTAGATGTGTATTATGTATGTAAAACAAACGGTAGAGTTAGAGAGTTAGATGTGTATTATGTATGTAAAACAAACGGTAGAGTTAGAGAGTTAGATGTGTATTATGTATGTAAAACAAACGGTAGAGAGTTAGATGTGTATTATGTATGTAAAACAAACGGTAGAGTTAGATGTGTATTATGTATGTAAAACAAACGGTAGAGTTAGATGTGTATTTTGTGTATGTAAAACAAACGGTAGAGTTAGAGAGTTAGATGTGTATTATGTATGTAAAACAAACGGTAGAGTTAGATATGTATTATGTATGTAAAACAAACGGTAGAGTTAGATGTGTATTATGTATGTAAAACAAACGGTAGAGTTAGATATGTATTATGTATGTAAAACAAACGATAGAGTTAGATGTGTATTATGTATGTAAAACAAACGGTAGAGAGTTAGATGTGTATTATGTATGTAAAACAAACGGTAGAGTTAGAGAGTTAGATGTGTATTATGTGTGTAAAACAAACGGTAGAGTTAGATGTGTATTATGTATGTAAAACAAACGGTAGAGAGTTAGATATGTATTATGTATGTAAAACAAACGATAGAGTTAGATGTGTATTATGTATGTAAAACAAACGGTAGAGTTAGATGTGTATTATGTATGTAAAACAAACGGTAGAGTTAGATATGTATTATGTATGTAAAACAAACGGTAGAGAGTTAGATGTGTATTATGTATGTAAAACAAACGGTAGAGTTAGATGTGTATTATGTATGTAAAACAAACGGTAGAGTTAGATGTGTATTATGTATGTAAAACAAACGGTAGAGTTAGAGAGTTAGATGTGTATTATGTGTGTAAAACAAACGGTAGAGTTAGATATGTATTATGTATGTAAAACAAACGGTAGAGTTAGATGTGTATTATGTATGTAAAACAAACGGTAGAGTTAGATGTGTATTATGTATGTAAAACAAACGGTAGAGTTAGATATGTATTATGTATGTAAAACAAACGGTAGAGTTAGATGTGTATTATGTATGTAAAACAAACGGTAGAGTTAGATGTGTATTATGTATGTAAAACTAACGGTAGAGTTAGATATGTATTTTGTATGTAAAACAAACGGTAGAGTTAGATGTGTATTATGTATGTAAAACAAACGGTAAAGTTAGAGAGTTAGATATGTATTATGTATGTAAAACAAACGGTAGAGTTGAGAGAGTTAGATATGTATTATGTGTGTAAAACAAACGGTAGAGTTAGATGTGTATTATGTGTGTAAAACAAACGGTAGAGTTCGATGTGTAT
>JAPXFY010000021.1:766232-791232 GCA_030674185.1 Monoplex corrugatus
TCGCTCCACGTCCCCGTCCAACGCGTCCACCATGACATTGGAAGGACAGGCGTCCAACCGGAGTTCTTTGGGGGCCGCAGACTTTGAGGCCTTCAACATGACTCTGGGTGGTGACGCTGATCTCGGTGCCTTGGACGTGGACGTGGACGTGGACGTGGACTCCACGCTTGTGGCCAGTCCGGCCTCATTGGACAGGACTCGGGTGTCTATGGAGCGCACTCCAGTCAACTCAGGATCTGTCCCTTCCCGTCCAGCCCGTAAACCGTCACTGCCCAAACAGGACTTGGACAAACTGGCCTCCATTGTTCGAGGGGAGATCACTTCCAGCAACAGCAACGACAGTGGGATTCAGCATGACGTCACTGTGGGCAGTAGTGAGTCTCTGAAGGTGAGGGGGGAGGGAAGGGAGGAGTACTTTCTGTGGGGGGAAAGTGAAGGGGGTGCTGGGAAACGATTGTGTGTGTTTTGTGTGGTGTGGATGTGTGTGTGTCTGGATGGTGTGTGTGTGGTGTGGATGGGTTGTGTGTGGATGGATGTGTGTGTGTGGATGGATGTGTTTGTGTGGATGTGTGTGTGTGGATGGATGTGTGTGTGGATGGATGTGTGTGTGTGGATGTGTGTGTGTGGATGGATGTGTTTGTGTGGATGTGTGTGGATGGATGTGTTTGTGTGGATGTGTGTGTGTGTGGATGGATGTGTGTGTGTGGATGGGTGTGTGTGTGAATATGTGTGTGGATGTGTGTGTGTGGATGGGTGTGTGGATGGATGTGTGTGTGTGGATGGATGTGTGTGTGTGAATGGATGTGGATGTGTTGATGGATGTGGATGTGTTGATGGATGTGTGTGTGGATATGTGTGTGTGCTGGTGGATGGGTGTGTGTGTGTTGATGGATGTGTGTGTTGATGGATGGGTGTGTGTGTGGTGGTGTGTGTGTTGATGGATGTGTGTGTGTGTGGATGGTGTGTGTGTGTGTGGATGGTGTGTGTGTGTGGATGTGTGTGTGTGTGTGGATGGATGTTGTGTGTGTGTGTGGATGGTGTGTGTGTGGATGTGTGTGTGTGTGGATGGATGTGTGTGTGTGGAGTGTGTGTGTGGATGTGTGTGTGTGTGGATGTGTGTGTGTGTGGATGTGTGTGTGTGGATGGATGTGTGTGTGTGGATGGATACATGTGTGTGTGTGGTGTGTGTGTGTGTGGATGGATGTGGTGGATGTGTGTGTGTGTGGATGGATGTGTGTGTGTGGATGGATGTGTGTGTGTGGATGTGTGTGTGGATGTGTGTGTGTGGTGGATGTGTGTGGATGTGTGTGTGGGTGGATGTGTGTGTGTGGATGGTGTGTGTGTGTGGATGGTGTGTGTGGATGGTGTGTGTGGATGTGATGTGTGGATGGTGTGGTGGATGTGTGTGTGTGGATGGGTGTGTGTGATGGTGTGTGTGATGTGTGTGGTGTGTGTGTGTGGTGTGTGTGGGATGTGGTGTGTGGTGATGGGTGTGTGTGGATGGATGGGTGTGTGTGTGATGGTGTGTGTGTGTGGATGGTGGTGTGTGGATGTGGTGTGATGTGTGTGTGTGGTGGATGTGTGGTGTGTGGATGGGGATGGTGTGTGTGGGGTGTGTGGTGTGGGTGTGTGTGTGTGGATGGAGTGTGTGGATGGGGTGTGTGTGGATGGTGGTGTGGTGTGGATGTTGTAGCGCATCAGTCAGAGTATGTGTGTAGCGCTTGCATCTGTGTGTACTTGTTTGTGTATGTGTGTGTGTGCACGTACATACATACATACACACGCGCGCGCACACACACACACACACACACACACACACACACACACACACACACACACACACACTGAGAGGAGAAAGGGAAAGAGAGAGTGAGCGGGAGAGACAGACTGAGAGAGAGACGGACAGAGAGACGGACAGAGAGACACAGAGAGAGAGAGACTGACAAAGAGACACAGAGAGAGACGACAGACTGACAGAGAGACAGACACAGAGACAGACAGACACAGAGACAGACAGAGAGAGGATGGGAGTGGAGGGGTAGGGACGGAAAAATACGTAATTTCATTTCTGTTCATGCAAGCAATGTCGACTTACTAGTAAGTGTGGGCTTTTTTTTTTTTTTTTTTATGTTTGTGTGTTTGTTGTTTGTTTGTTTTTGTGCTTGTTTGTTTCTGAGAGGTTTATGGTTTATGTCTGCGTTGTTAAGGCATTACGTAATACCGAGTTTTGGTCTTGAGGGTTAGGTATCTGTACAGCAAGAATGTAAGGAATGGCTTCAACATGATTATACGACGTGAACTCCAGTCAGCTGTCTCTTTAGTCTGAAATGGTATACTGTTTAAACGATGTTTTGGTTAAGTTGTATTGAAACAGTCTTAAACTATTTAATGGTATACTGCTTTACATGTGGTTATTGAACAGTCTTAATTTCTCTAATGGTATTTACTGTGTTTATTGAAACTGTCTTAACTGTCTCTAATGGTATATGTGTTATTGAACTCTTAATACATGGTTATGTTACAGGTGTGTATTGAAACAGTCTTAACTGTCTCTAATGGTATACTGCTTTACATGGTGTGTTTATTGAAACAGTCTTAACTTTCTCTAATGGTATACTGTTACATGGTGTGTTATTGAAACAGTCTTAACTGTCTCTAATGGTATACTGTTTTACATGGTGTGTTATTGAAACAGTCTTAACTGTCTCTAATGGTATACTGTTTTACATGGTGTGTTATTAAACAGTCTTAATATCTCTAATGGTAACTGTTTTACATGGTGTGTTATTGAAACAGTCTTAACTGTCTCTAATGGTATACTGTTTTACATGGTGTGTTATTGAAACAGTCTTAACTATCTCTAATGGTATACTGTTTTAATAGGTGTGTTATTGAAACAGTCTTAACTGTCTCTAATGGTAACTGTTTTACATGGTGTGTTATTGAAACAGTCTTAACTATCTCTAATGGTATACTGTTTTACATGGTGTGTTATTGAAACAGTCTTAACTATCTCTAATGGATATACTGTTTTATATGGTGTGTTATTGAAACAGTCTTAACTGTCTCTAATGGTATACTGTTTTAATGGTGTGTTATTGAAACAGTCTTAATTATCTCTAATGGTATACTGCTTTTACATGGTGTGTGTTATTGAAACAGTCTTAACTATCTCTAATGGTATACTGTTTTACATGGTGTGTTATTGAAACAGTCTTAACTGTCTCTAATGGTATACTGTTTACATGGTGTGTTATTGAAACAGTCTTAACTCTGATTACTTAATTGGTATTGAACAGTTTAACTTTTATGGTATACTGTTTTGGTGTTATTGAAACAGTCTTAACTGTCTCTAATGGTATACTGTTTTACATGGTGTGTTATTGAAACAGTCTTAACTTCTCTAATGGTATACTGTTTTACATGGTGTGTTATTGAAACAGTCTTAACTGTCTCTAATGGTATACTGTTTTACATGGTGTGTTATTGAAACAGTCTTAACTGTCTCTAATGGTATACTGTTTTACATGGTGTGTTATTGAAACAGTCTTAACTGTCTCTAATGGTATACTGTTTTACATGGTGTGTTATTGAAACAGTCTTAACTGTCTCTAATGGTTATAACTGTTTGTTTACATGGTGTGTTATTGAAACAGTCTTAACTGTCTCTAATGGTATACTGTTTTACATGGTGTGTTATTGAAACAGTCTCATGTGAACTATGTCTTATGGCGTACTATTTCAAATGATGTGTTATTGAAACAGCTCCAACTTAACTACCTCCCATCACCTCCATAGTACCAGCACTATTACTGTGACTGCTAGTACAACTACTTACACTACTGCTGAGACTGGTTGGTTATCGTACAACGCATACACAGGATAAATATTGGCTATGCATATGATTGTAACATGACAGTGCAGAAAATCCTTAATGTTGTGACGGTAATAGTTACTTCTTGAACGAATTTGGCTGTCATTCTCGCCTTAAGATACTTTAGATTTGACTAAATTTCTTTACACTATGTGTAGGTCTGTATAAATATCCTTTTGTCTCAATCATCTAACCACTAACAACATATTAACACGTAGAAATTGATATTACAAGTGGCTGGCACTGTGCTATGTTAAATTAATACTAGTATTACTGTAATAATAGTATAGCGCCAAGAACTTGTGATGCTAAGTGAACTGTTAGCATGGTCTTAGCATCAGGCTAAGTGAACTGTTAGCATGGTCTTAGATCAGGCTAGTGAACTGTTAGCATGGTCTTAGCATCAGGCTAAGTGAACTGTTAGCATGGTCTTAGCATCAGGCTAAGTGAACTGTTAGCATGGTCTGCATGCTAAGCTCAGGTCTAATGGCGTGAACTGTTAGCATGGTCTTAGCATCAGGATTAATGTACCAGTCATCACAAAGATGCCGGTAAAATTCCTGCCATGGGATGCCGGGGGCTCTGTCAGGATAAACAGTATCCCCATCATCTGGACATTCTGTGCCAGACATTTCCTCTTTACTGTCACCCTCTTTGTTTCCGCCTTGTTCCTTTACTTTCTGTCTTTTCTCTCTGTCACCTTCTGCCTTGCTGGTCCATTCACGTGTATGTGTTCAATAAAGTCTGACGTACTTTCTCTTAGGATTGATAATTGGGTACGTGTATTAACTGTATTTTTGGCTTTTAGGAAATGAGATATGCGGAAGCAATTCTAGGTAATTTAAGCCCGTGTTTATATTGTTTTAGTGTCTTTAGTTATGTTTAGTTTCATATTCACGTTTATGATTTTTGAATTCCCTGTGTGCTAAATTGGACAGAGTGGTCAACGCCAGGGACATCTCTTTAGTTTATGTGCGCGAATGCTTTGATATACGTTCTTAATTTTCTTTTCCTTTTTGTGTATGTTTTGAAACGGTTATAGCCCTGAAATGGCTGTACGCAGTCGGCTGGGCTTTAAACAACAATGATAATAACAATGATGCCGGTAAAACAAAACTAAGAAATGCCTGACCGTTGATGCTGTACAGATTCCTCCAGACATCGCCAGCCACCTGACCAGTGCCGTCAAGCTGAGGAACTCCCCCTCCCCCAAACAGGAACGTCCAAAGTCCGACTTCACGGTTCGTTGGGCCGACTTGTTGGAGCAGGTTAAGGAGACTGACGTCATCTACCGACGTGATGGTGCCAAGCTCCGTAAACGACCTCGACCTAAATCCGATCTGGGTAAGTCTGAAATAAGTCGGTTTTTTGTTTTTGTTTTTGTTTTTGTTTTTCTTCTCGTTTAATGTTATGTTTGGTATTTTGATAGCTATATGTTTTGTTTTATACTGTCTCCTTTGTGTGTGTTCTTACTTGTTAAATCAGATCTGCTTACATGTCTTTTACATATTACTTCCGTTGAATGTTTTGTTTCAGGTGTCAGAAATAGGTTTTGAAAACGCGAGAAACTTGAACATTGGGATGGGTAAAAGTTGGGACTGAATCTTTTTATCAGTGTAGGTGGTGTATGAGCGTTGATTTAGCTAATCCATTCATATTGCATTGTCCACATGATTTTTGAAATTCTTGTAATCTACATTCTAGGCTTTTGGGACAGGGCATAACTCATTCATAAGAACTAGAATCAATATTGAACGAATATGAAATTGTTCATGCCATCCAGATAGTTTTAGGAATACTTCATGGTCTACCTTTGAGGTTTTTGGAACAGGAAATAGCTGGTGCCTAAGAGCCAGAGTCAGTATTACTTATAGGATGTAATATTTGTATGGTGGTAAAACTCTGAGTGATCATGGTCTTCGTGTGGTAGCTACTGAATAGTTTCTCCATGATTTGAAAATGACATCTATGAGATCATATTTTACTTCTGTCGTTAGTGCTTCTTTGAGCAGGATGTTTTGAGTGTTATCTCATCATTGTGGTTTTGTGTAGATGTAGAATTATTACATCAGTATTTGTGGTTTTTGGTTTTATTTCGTACAATTTTTGTTGAACCTCGTTGTAGCCAGAAACGCTGTATTGTGTGTGTTAGGGCTGATTTTGGAAAAAAACATTTTCTGTAAGACTTCGAATTGAAGAAGTTGCCTTTGGCTTTTCTTGTTTTTGCCTGTGTGTGATTGTTGGATATTTAGTGGTAGATTTTTCTTGGTGTGTGTGTGTTGGTTCATATTGTATTTACTGTTTAGTCTACATTCAGTCAGAACACTCAGACTGTGATCAATATTTACTTTGCTTGTTTGGGTTTGGTCTGTAGGCTCAGAATTTATTATGATTGTAATCAATATATCCTTAGACTTTGTTTGTTTGGGTTTGGTCTGTAGGCTCAGAATTTATTATGATTGTATTTTGTTTCATCAGCTTCTTCTGTTGGAAAACAATTGATAATATGTGTTAATGGACAATGAGTGCACCCACCATGGAACGTGTGTGTGTGTGTGTGTGTGTGTGTGTGTGTTGTGTGTGTGTGTGTTGTGTGTGTGTATGTGTGTGTGTATGTGTGTGTGTGTGTGTGTGTGTGTGTGTGTGTGTGTTGTGTGTGTGTGTATGTGGTTTCTGTATTAGTGTGAACAACTGATTGCTGAGTGGTGTGCATTGTGAGATTGTCCTTGTGACGTCCTGCTTGCATAGTTCCTTTATCCACATACTCCGGCCAGTTGTTCAGCAAGAAGCCATTTTATTGTTAAACTGGGATCATGAGTGTGCTTGCATTATGTTCAAATTTCCAGTTTTTTCCAGAAACGGGGAAAACAGTCATACGTACAATTCGCAGTGTTTACCAGTGTTACTAAAAACTGTGGTATTCCATAATTTGTAATTGATCTGTGTACAAAACGTCTGATAAATACGCTCAGGATGAATTTACCATTTGATGAGGCGTGAAACAGACATATTAAGTAGACATTTCTGAGGATAAATTGAATGTTTTATGAGGCCTGACGTGGACATATTAAGTAGATATTACTGAGGATAAATGAAATATTGTATGAGGCGTGAAGTAGACATATTAAGTAGATATTACTGAGGATAAATGAAATATTGTATGAGGCGTGAAGTAGACATATTAAGTAGATATTACTGAGGATAAATGAAATGTTTAGAAAGGTGAAGTAGACAATTAGTGATTTACTAGGATAAAATTGGATCATAATTTGTATATGAAGTGTACAAATTAGTAATATACTCAGGATAATTAACCATTTGATGAGGCGTGAAACAGACATATTAAGTAGATTTTCTGAGGATAAATTGAATGTTGTTATGAGGCGTGAAGTGACATATTAAGTAGATATTACTGAGGATAAATTAACTGTTTGATGAGGCGTGAAGTAGACATATTATAATGTAGATATTACTGAGGATAAATTAACTGTTTGATGAGGCGTGAAGTAGACATATTAAGTAGAATTTCTGAGGATAAATGTAAACTATTTATGAGGCTGAACGTAGACATATTAAGTAGATTTACTGAGGATAAATGAAATTTGTATGAGGCGTGAAGTAGACATATTAAGTAGATATTCTGAGGATAAATAAAGTTATTGATGAGGCGTGAAGTAGACATATTAAGTAGATATTACTGAGGATAAATGAAATATTGTATGAGGCGTGAAGTAGACATATTAAGTAGATATTTACTGAGGATAAATGAAATATTGTATGAGGCGTGAAGTAGACATATTAAGTAGATATTACTGAGGATAAATTAAATGTTGTATGAGGCGTGAAGTAGACATATTAAGTAGATATTACTGAGGATAAATGAACTATTGATGAGGCGTGAAGTAGACATATTAAGTAGATATTACTGAGGATAAATGAACTATTGTATGAGGCGTGAAGTAGACATATTAAGTTGATATTACTGAGGATAAATGAAATATTGTATGAGGCGTGAAGTAGACATATTAAGTAGTATTACTGAGGATAAATTGAAATGTTGTATGAGGCGTGAAGTAGACATATTAAGTAGATATTACTGAGGATAAATTAACTGTTTGATGAGGCGTGAAGTAGACATATTAAGTAGATATTACTGAGGATAAATGAAATATTGTATGAGGCGTGAAGTAGACATATTAAGTAGACATATTAAGTAGATATTACTGAGGATAAATTAATTGTTTGATGAGGTGTAAAGTAGACATATTAAGTAGATATTTCTGAGGATAAATTAACTGTTTGATGAGGTGTAAAGTAGACATATTAAGTAGATATTCTGAGGATAAATTAACTGTTTGATGAGGTGTAAAGTAGACATATTAAGTAGATATTTCTGAGGATAAATGAAATATTTGATGAGGCGTAAACTAGACACATTAAGAAGTACATTTTTGTGTCTACAGGACTAGAACATTAGAAATGGGGTTTTTTTTGTTTTATCTGAAAGCAGTCTGTGATACTACAGGTTTTGTAAATGTAATCTGTTGGTCCTACTGACAGATGTTGTAACAGTAATCTGTCTTAAAATGGGATTTGTAGTCATTCTATTTTGCACACTTTTGTAAACACAAACCAAGGGAACGGTCAGTTTCAGAAGCACAACAATGCAAACTTCCCACAGAAGTTAACTTCATTTTATGCAAAGCAATATTGTTTGGTTATATTGGAAATGACATGGCAGAGTTTAACATTATTGTTTGGTTATATTGGAGATGACATGGCAGAGTTTAACAAAGTTAAAATCAATTGTCCAAGTCAAAGTGCCATAGAGTCACGTGACTATGACTGTACAAGGAAGTGTAGCAAACCACATTGTTCCTAAATGACCGTAATATATTGTTATTAGATTTTAGAGGTAGGTGTGGGGAGAGTTACCAGGCAGAAAGCATTGTCATTAAGCGTTACACTTAGAAAGACTTGTTCAGTAACTGGAATGGCGACAACGAGGCAGAACGGAAGCTGTGTCGCCAAGAGCTGAACCAATGAAAATGTGTGTTGCTTTAGAAGTGAGCCATTGACAGTGTGTGTTCCTTGCAGCGGAGGATAGCGGGGAGGATGAAGGCCTTGACTATGACAGTGCAAGTTCCGATGAAGGTACTGACTGCTCCACCCGACTCACGCCTGGGACATGAATCTGTTTTGCGCAGCTGCCAATAACAGCCTCCATCTTTTTTTTAAGGCTGCCTGTGGTTCTGTTCCCGCCTGTCCTCGTTTTTCAATTAATGGCTCATGCACTCCGCCCCTTGTCACCCCCTTGTAAATTACCGTCAACGTACATTTTGTGGCCAAAGTGTTGCTTGGGTTCCCGATCTCCCTTGGATTTCGTGCCTGGATACTTTGGCTAACTGAAACGGTCTGAATCTGTACCCCTTTCACCCCCCCCCCCCCCTGCTTTCTACGCCATATTCATGGCCACAGAAACTGGCACAGTTTTTACAATGCGGTGATGATGGTGCATCTTCTTCACCTTGATTTGGCCGTCCAGTCATTGCTTCATCGACTGGATTGCCGACGCTGACGGCGAGAGTCAGGGGTTGGCCTAAATGTACCCTTAGCATAGTCAAAAACATGATGCCCAACCATCGTCTTGGCGCGAAATCCGCTGGAGCAAGGGACACCTATACTGCACTTGTGCCCGCTTTGTTTAGTTTGCTCAGTCAGCCTTGTATCTTAACTTGTCATGCCTTTCAGAGGACGTTTTTTTCTGTTTGAGTTGTCCACTGATGCCGCTGTGTCTATTTGTTTTGAATTATATACAGTTTTGGTCTTGCTCTTTGTTAAAACTTTGTCGTTGGTTCTTGCATATTATTATTGTTTTGTAGCATGGAGTTTGCTTCTTGGTTTTGATATAATCCTGTGGGGGACGGGGCTTGTGTAACTACCAGGGTTATCATGCAGTCAAACTGTTTCTGCTTTTCCCTCCTCTACCCCACCTTGAGTCCAGCTCTTATCATTATGATAGATGCATTTGCCTGCCAGAATATTTCAAAACATCATTTTAATGAGTTCTAATTAATGTTGTTATTGTTATTGTTTGGTAATTGTTATGTTACTATTACTGTTACTCTCATTGTTACAAGTAATTTTTGTATAGTGATATTGTGTCGGTTGTAGGAGGAAAAAATTGATTGGACTCGTAAACATGTGAACGTGGAAAGACAGAAGGTGTTAATACCGTAAAGGTGTGTCCATGGACAGAGAGAATAGGATTGGACCGTGTAGACTTGCCTTCAGTGAAAGAGGCAAAGGGGTAGGGTAGTGTACATTGTATCCTTTACAAAGGCAAGGTGGTAGGGTAGTGTACATTGTGTCCTTTACAAAGAGCAAAGTGGTAGGACAGTGTACATTGTGTCCTTTACAAAGAGCAAAGTGGTAGGACAGTGTACATTGTGTCCTTTACAAAGAGCAAAGTGGTAGGACAGTGTACATTGTGTCCTTTACAAAGAGCAAGGTGGTAGGGTAGTGTACATTGTGTCCTTTACAAAGAGCAAAGTGGTAGGACAGTGTGCATTGTGTCCTTTACAAAGAGCAAAGTGGTAGGGTAGTGTACATTGTGTCCTTTACAAAGAGCAAAGTGGTAGGACAGTGTACATTGATTGTATCCTTTACAAAGAGCAAAGTGGTAGGACAGTGTACATTGTGTCCTTTACAAAGAGCAAAGTGGTAGGACAGTGTACATTGTGTCCTTTACAAAGAGCAAAGTGGTAGGACAGTGTACATTATGTCCTTTACAAAGAGCAAAGTGGTAGGACAGTGTACATTGTGTCCTTTACAAAGAGCAAAGTGGTAGGGTAGTGTACATTGTGTCCTTTACAAAGAGCATAGTGGTAGGGTAGTGTACATTGTGTCCTTTACAAAGAGCAAAGTGGTAGGACAGTGTACATTGTGTCCTTTACAAAGAGCATAGTGGTAGGACAGTGTACATTGTGTCCTTTACAAAGAGCAAAGTGGTAGGACAGTGTACATTGATTGTATCCTTTACAAAGAGCAAAGTGGTAGGACAGTGTACATTGTGTCCTTTACAAAGAGCAAAGTGGTAGGACAGTGTACATTGTGTCCTTTACAAAGAGCAAAGTGGTAGGACAGTGTACATTGTGTCCTTTACAAAGAGCAAAGTGGTAGGACAGTGTGCATTGTGTCCTTTACAAAGAGCAAGGTGGTAGGACAGTGTACATTGTGTCCTTTACAAAGAGCAAAGTGGTAGGACAGTGTACATTGTGTCCTTTACAAAGAGCAAAGTGGTAGGACAGTGTACATTGATTGTGTCCTTTACAAAGAGCAAAGTGGTAGGACAGTGTACATTGTGTCCTTTACAAAGAGCAAAGTGGTAGGGTAGTGTACATTGTGTCCTTTACAAAGAGCAAAGTGGTAGGACAGTGTACATTGTGTCCTTTACAAAGAGCAAAGTGGTAGGGTAGTGTACATTGATTGTGTCCTTTACAAAGAGCAAAGTGGTAGGACAGTGTACATTGTGTCCTTTACAAAGAGCAAAGTGGTAGGACAGTGTACATTGTGTCCTTTACAAAGAGCAAAGTGGTAGGACAGTGTACATTGTGTCCTTTACAAAGAGCAAAGTGGTAGGACAGTGTACATTGTGTCCTTTACAAAGAGCAAAGTGGTAGAACAGTGTACATTGATTGTGTCCTTTACAAAGAGCAAAGTGGTAGGACAGTGTACATTGTGTCCTTTACAAAGAGCAAAGTGGTAGGACAGTGTACATTGTGTCCTTTACAAAGAGCAAAGTGGTAGGACAGTGTACATTGTGTCCTTTACAAAGAGCAAAGTGGTAGAACAGTGTACATTGTGTCCTTTACAAAGAGCAAAGTGGTAGGACAGTGTACATTGTGTCCTTTACAAAGAGCAAAGTGGTAGAACAGTGTACATTGATTGTGTCCTTTACAAAGAGCAAAGTGGTAGGACAGTGTACATTGTGTCCTTTACAAAGAGCAAAGTGGTAGGGTAGTGTACATTGTGTCCTTTACAAAGAGCAAAGTGGTAGGACAGTGTACATTGTGTCCTTTACAAAGAGCAAAGTGGTAGGACAGTGTACATTGTGTCCTTTACAAAGAGCAAAGTGGTAGAACAGTGTACATTATGTCCTTTACAAAGAGCAAAGTGGTAGGACAGTGTACATTGTGTCCTTTACAAAGAGCAAAGTGGTAGGACAGTGTACATTGTGTCCTTTACAAAGAGCAAAGTGGTAGGGTAGTGTACATTGTGTCCTTTACAAAGAGCAAAGTGGTAGGACAGTGTACATTGTGTCCTTTACAAAGAGCAAAGTGGTAGGGTAGTGTACATTATGTCCTTTACAAAGAGCAAGGTGGTAGGACAGTGTACATTTGTGTCCTTTACAAAGAGCAAAGTGGTAGGACAGTGTACATTGTGTCCTTTACAAAGAGCAAAGTGGTAGGGTAGTGTACATTGTGTCCTTTACAAAGAGCAAAGTGGTAGGACAGTGTACATTGTGTCCTTTACAAAGAGCAAAGTGGTAGGGTAGTGTACATTGATTGTGTCCTTTACAAAGAGCAAAGTGGTAGGACAGTGTACATTGTGTCCTTTACAAAGAGCAAAGTGGTAGGACAGTGTACATTGTGTCCTTTACAAAGAGCAAAGTGGTAGGACAGTGTACATTGTGTCCTTTACAAAGAGCAAAGTGGTAGGACAGTGTACATTATGTCCTTTACAAAGAGCAAAGTGGTAGGACAGTGTACATTATGTCCTTTACAAAGAGCAAGGTGGTAGGACAGTGTACATTATGTCCTTTACAAAGAGCAAAGTGGTAGGACAGTGTACATTGTGTCCTTTACAAAGAGCAAAGTGGTAGGGTAGTGTACATTGTGTCCTTTACAAAGAGCAAAGTGGTAGGACAGTGTACATTATGTCCTTTACAAAGAGCAAAGTGGTAGGACAGTGTACATTGTGTCCTTTACAAAGAGCAAAGTGGTAGGGTAGTGTACATTGTGTCCTTTACAAAGAGCAAAGTGGTAGGACAGTGTACATTGTGTCCTTTACAAAGAGCAAAGTGGTAGGATAGTGTACATTGTGTCCTTTACAAAGAGCAAAGTGGTAGGGTAGTGTACATTGTGTCCTTTACAAAGAGCAAAGTGGTAGGACAGTGTACATTGTGTCCTTTACTAAGAGCAAAGTGGTAGGGTAGTGTACATTGTGTCCTTTACAAAGAGCAAAGTGGTAGGACAGTGTACATTGTGTCCTTTACTAAGAGCAAAGTGGTAGGAGAGTGTACATTGATTGTGTCCTTTACAAAGAGCAAAGGCGATGGGACAGCATAGACCCGTGTCTGTTGAAACAGGAAATGTGGTTGGACGCTGTTGACTTATGCCATAGAAAGGGGAAAGCTGATTGGATACGTTTGACTGCATGCAGTGATGGTCTTTGTTGTTGATGACGTCATTATCAGTTTTAGTTGTGTGAGAGTTGACGAAGTAACTTGTGTGATATAATGACAGAATAATGTCTGTGCTGTGTACACACATTTTTTCAGTTGACCCCGTGTGTTGGTGTTTTTCCCTGCATGAGTTTTGTTTTGTTTATTGGTTTTATTTTAGTTTGTTCCTTTCTGGTCCAGATCACTGCGTGATTATGGATATAATCAATTATCGTGCATTGTGATATTATAAGTTACACATCTGCAGTAAATACACTGCTCAATTGTCGTTGAACATTTTCTGTTTGAACTATTTGATGCCAACAGCCTTTTACTTGTCTTCTTTTTCATAATTGCTATAAGTGTATTTAACTGTTCCGAGCATCGTTTTCGTTGGTCTTCATTTTGTTTGGCAGAAATTTCCGTCTTTACGTCCTTATTCTTATATACTTAAAAATGTTCCCCTTTTATTACATTCTTTTCCGGTTGTTGGGATGTGAAAATATCTGGTACTCACATGCATATAATCCCATTTCAACTATCCATCCAGGACTCTCCCACCCCCCATCCCCCACCCCCCATCCCCCACCCAACATTTTTGTCCATACATGACGGCAGGCAGAGGGTTAATCAGTGACGTATGTGTTGTCGTGGTGACGGTCCTGATATGGCCTTAGCTGTCGGTGGGTCTGCAAACAGCTCGAATTGAATTGATGCATTCCGCCAGTCCGACTCTGTTCTCTGTCTCTGAGCATAAGAGAAGTCAGCAAACCATCACCCGGTGTTCTTGGGCTAGGCCCAACCATCGCATATGTTGATATTGCTATTAATGGTAGTAGTATAAAGACTGCAGTTACCATGTCTGTGCCTGCTGATTGTGATGATGATGTTGATGATAATGATGATGATGATGGTGATTGTTGTTTTCGTAAATGAATTTACCCGATTTTAACCTTTTTTTCTCAAGCAAATTAGATGGCATATTCTTATTATGATTAATCTGTTTGTGTATTGCCATGCTGAAGTTCAGAATGGCCACAAACCAACAGGCATGTTTTATATATGCACGTATCGGGAGCTGAAATATAGTCATGTAGTAGTGTCAGTTTTAGATTGAAGACTAGGAAAAATAATAACTGAATGTGAACAACAGTGGTATGACGGCTCACTGAAAAGTAAAGTGCTTATGATTGTATATGTATGACTATGTGAATATGTGTATGTATATGAATATCATATGTATATTATATGTATATATATATGTATTTTGCATGTTGAAAATGAAAAGCCTTCGGTGTTTGCTGATAGCAGACTTCATTACATCTTTAATTGCATTTTTTAAATGAGTTTAACATGTTTCTCTCTCTCTCTCTCTCTCTCTCTCTCTCTCTCTCTCTCTCTCTCTCTCTCTCTCTCTCTCTCTCCGCGCCTGCTTGAGCCAGCTTACACAAGATGGAAGCAAACAGCTTACAGCTTAAAGCTTGATTTTCCCCGTGTGATGCCAAAACGATGGAGTCAAAACACATCAACCTGTCTTCACAGTTATCGCTTTTTATGTGCGAGGCCGGGATGTGGCGGGGTGGGTGTGAATAAGGAGAGGTGATGTTGATGCCTGGAGAACATGTTTCCTGTCTTTTGGGGTCGACACGTAAGGAATTCCAGACAAGCAGTTTCATTCAGCAACAGGTTGATAACAAACCAGAAACTACACAAAAACAGAATCAAAATGCGTAGTTAATATAGTGTATACCCAAAACAAGACAGACACAGTTTTGGTAACTGGCCTTTGTCAAGCGTATACAAGACCACAAACACTGAAGGCAGGCACAGCTTTTTGTGGAGAGGGAAAAAAACAGTTGACGACTTCACTGACGTGACGTTTGGCAGGAGAAAATGGCAGATGTGAATCTGTAAGTACATGACTGCCATGTCATGTCTGCCATTTTCTCTTCAGCTCACGCCACGGAATTGTCTGTTTTTTTCCCCACTACGTTTTGTATTTTGTATTCTTTGCTGTGTTTTGCATACGTTTGATAAAGCCCAGTTGGCCGAAACTTTGCCCCTGTCTGGTTTTGTTATATTAAGTACGCTTTCTATTTTTGTGTATTTCTCGTTCCTGTTTGCTTGAACGTTGGCAGTGATGTTGAGTTACAGTTCAGATTGATACAATGGCAGACAGTAATATTTAGGATCCAAAACCTTGTTAGGACTTCAAGATTTTACCTGTGAGTAAGATTTATGTGCAGGTTTATGACTTATGCTGTGATTTATTCTTTTACCCCATCACGTGGCATTTTTGAGTTGCGTTGCTAGATATAAAATACATTCCTAGCGCCATAACGCTGCCTGGAAAATGCTGACATTTAAACTAGGAAGGCCTGTTTCTGAGAGGTCGGGAGTTGGAATGAGTGTGTGTACGTATGTTTGTGTTGGGGGGGGGAGAGATTGTGTGAGAGAGAGAGAGTGTGTGTGTGAGAGAGAGAGAGAGAGATGTGTGTGTGTGAGAGAGAGAGAGAGAGAGTGTGTGTGTGTGTGTGTGTATGTGTGTGTGTGTGAGAGGGGGGAGAAAAAGAGAGTTCATTCTTTGTGTATATACATGACACATTGTTTTACATGTCTCAGTAATATTCGCTGTATGGTCATCCATTTTTACGACCCAGAACAAAGTGATCCAGTATTTTAGACTTCAAGAATAAGAAAAGTGTTTACACTCCAGTTATTAAGGAAACAAGGCCAGTAGGTACTGACATTAGTGTTTCTGTAGGAAAAAAGTTGTTTTCCCAAATCATAAACAAAAGTTCTTATTCATTTTAGAACAAACATTTTAAATCTCTTCCCCGGAAAAACTGTGGTTTGTTGTTGTTTTTTTAGTTGGTTGTTTGTAGGTGTGCGGTTTGTGTTTTGTTGTTTGTGTTTTTATGGGGCGATATTGTCCTTGTTGATATTGTTCAGACAGACAGACGGACAAACAGAAAAACGGACAAACAAGCACACAACCCAAAAAGACGATCGACATGTGTTTCCCAACCCTAAGGACTCGTTTCCTAACTCTTAACCCCCGACGCCGAACGACTCATTTTGGCGGGTCACTTGTTGCAGGCGGCAGCTCACTGCAGGCGTTGGGTGCCGACACACCCTCCCGACAGCTGGGTGGGGCGCTAGGGGCCCTGGGACTGGGTGGAGGATTTGCAGCACTGGGGGGAGGAGGGTCTGGTGCCTCTCTGGTGGGGATGGGCCAGCAGTACGATTCCATCCTCAGTCTGGTGGAGCTCCGGCGGCCGGCTAACCGGGGGAGACTGGACACGGCGGCCCTACAGGCGGCTAAACTGGCCAAGGCTCGACGGGTGAGTGAGTTGCTGGGTTTGGCTTTGTTTGTTTTGTATTGTATTTTACCGACCAGAACATAACAAAAATAGAATTAGAACGTGTATCTGATATCACAAAACGAGACAGGCGCAACTTTTCGGCCATCTGACTTTTGTCCAGCTTATAGAAAGGACACCAAAGCACAAAGTGAACACCCAACACAAAGTGAACACCCAACACTTAGCATTAAAAACAGTGAACACCCAACACAAAGTGAACACCCAACACTTAGCATTAAAAACAGTGAACACCCAACACAAAGTGAACACCCAACACTTGTCATTAAAAACAGACACTTCCCAACACGTGGACGGCGTATCGGGTATCAGGCAGGCTCAGGAAGTCTGCCACATATATGTTGGCAGTCTGGGCTGAGCGCATATGGAATTGTTCAAGTGCAATGAATCCTTCTTCAACAAACTGCAAACTCTAGCGTGGCGTTCAGCTGGACAAAATGGCGGGTGTGGATGACGTTTGGGAAGCTGTCTGCTGGGTTGTTCCTACACACCGTTAGTGTTGTTCCTACACACCAGTTAGCATTGTTCCTACACACCGTTAGCGTTGTTCCTACACACCGTTAGTGTTGTTCCTACACACCAGTTAGCATTGTTCCTACACACCGTTAGTGTTGTTCCTACACACCAGTTAGCGTTGTTCCTACACACCAGTTAGCTTTGTTCCTACACACCAGTTAGCGTTGTTCCTACACACCAGTTAGCGTTGTTCCTACACACCAGTTAGCGTTGTTCCTACACACCAGTTAGCGTTGTTCCTACACACCAGTTAGCATTGTTCCTACACACCGTTAGTGTTGTTCCTACACACCAGTTAGCGTTGTTCCTACACACCAGTTAGCATTGTTCCTACACACCGTTAGTGTTGTTCCTACACACCAGTTAGCGTTGTTCCTACACACCAGTTAGCGTTGTTCCTACACACCAGTTAGCGTTGTTCCTACACACCAGTTAGCGTTGTTCCTACACACCAGTTAGTGTTGTTCCTACACACCGTTAGTGTTGTTCCTACACACCAGTTAGCGTTGTTCCTACACACCAGTTAGCATTGTTCCTACACACCAGTTAGCGTTGTTCCTACACACCAGTTAGCGTTGTTCCTACACACCGTTAGTGTTGTTCCTACACACCAGTTAGCGTTGTTCCTACACACCAGTTAGCGTTGTTCCTACACACCGTCAGTGTTGTTCCTACACACCAGTTAGCGTTGTTCCTACACACAGTTAGCGTTGTTCCTACACACCGTCAGTGTTGTTCCTACACACCAGTTAGCGTTGTTCCTACACACAGTTAGCGTTGTTCCTACACACCAGTTAGCGTTGTTCCTACACACCAGTTAGCGTTGTTCCTACACACCGTTAGTGTTGTTCCTACACACCAGTTAGCGTTGTTCCTACACACCAGTTAGCGTTGTTCCTACACACCAGTTAGTGTTGTTCCTACACACCGTCAGTGTTGTTCCTACACACCAGTTAGCGTTGTTCCTACACACCGTTAGTGTTGTTCCTACACACCAGTTAGCGTTGTTCCTACACACCAGTTAGCGTTGTTCCTACACACCAGTTAGTGTTGTTCCTACACACCAGTTAGTGTTGTTCCTACACACCAGTTAGCGTTGTTCCTACACACCAGTTAGCGTTGTTCCTACACACCAGTTAGCGTTGTTCCTACACACCAGTTAGCGTTGTTCCTACACACCAGTTAGCGTTGTTCCTACACACCAGTTAGTGTTGTTCCTACACACCAGTTAGCGTTGTTCCTACACACCAGTTAGCGTTGTTCCTACACACCAGTTAGCGTTGTTCCTACACACAGTTAGCGTTGTTCCTACACACCAGTTAGTGTTGTTCCTACAGACCAGTTAGCGTTGTTACTACACACCAGTTAGTGTTGTTCCTACACACCGTCAGTGTTGTTCCTACACACCAGTTAGCGTTGTTCCTACACACCGTTAGTGTTGTTCCTACACACCAGTTAGCGTTGTTCCTACACACCAGTTAGCGTTGTTCCTACACACCAGTTAGTGTTGTTCCTACACACCAGTTAGTGTTGTTCCTACACACCAGTTAGCGTTGTTCCTACACACCAGTTAGCGTTGTTCCTACACACCAGTTAGCGTTGTTCCTACACACCAGTTAGCGTTGTTCCTACACACCAGTTAGCGTTGTTCCTACACACCAGTTAGTGTTGTTCCTACACACCAGTTAGCGTTGTTCCTACACACCAGTTAGCGTTGTTCCTACACACCAGTTAGCGTTGTTCCTACACACAGTTAGCGTTGTTCCTACACACCAGTTAGTGTTGTTCCTACAGACCAGTTAGCGTTGTTACTACACACAGTTAGTGTTGTTCCTACACACCAGTTAGCGTTGTTCCTACACACCAGTTAGCGTTGTTCCTACACACAGTTAGCGTTGTTCCTACACACCAGTTAGCGTTGTTCCTACACACCAGTTAGCGTTGTTCCTACACACAGTTAGCGTTGTTCCTACACACAGTTAGCGTTGTTCCTACACACAGTTAGCGTTGTTCCTACACACAGTTAGTGTTGTTCCTACACACAGTTAGCGTTGTTCCTACACACCAGTTAGCGTTGTTCCTACACACCAGTTAGCATTGTTCCTACACACCGTTAGTGTTGTTCCTACACACCAGTTAGCGTTGTTCCTACACACCAGTTAGCGTTGTTCCTACACACCAGTTAGCGTTGTTCCTACACACCAGTTAGCGTTGTTCCTACACACCAGTTAGTGTTGTTCCTACACACCGTTAGTGTTGTTCCTACACACCAGTTAGCGTTGTTCCTACAAATCAGTTAGCATTGTTCCTACACACCAGTTAGCGTTGTTCCTACACACCAGTTAGCGTTGTTCCTACACACCGTTAGTGTTGTTCCTACACACCAGTTAGCGTTGTTCCTACACACCAGTTAGGGTTGTTCCTACACACCGTCAGTGTTGTTCCTACACACCAGTTAGCGTTGTTCCTACACACAGTTAGCGTTGTTCCTACACACCGTCAGTGTTGTTCCTACACACCAGTTAGCGTTGTTCCTACACACAGTTAGCGTTGTTCCTACACACCAGTTAGCGTTGTTCCTACACACCAGTTAGCGTTGTTCCTACACACCGTTAGTGTTGTTCCTACACACCAGTTAGCGTTGTTCCTACACACCAGTTAGCGTTGTTCCTACACACCAGTTAGTGTTGTTCCTACACACCAGTTAGTGTTGTTCCTACACACCAGTTAGCGTTGTTCCTACACACCGTTAGTGTTGTTCCTACACACCAGTTAGCGTTGTTCCTACACACCAGTTAGCGTTGTTCCTACACACCAGTTAGTGTTGTTCCTACACACCAGTTAGTGTTGTTCCTACACACCAGTTAGCGTTGTTCCTACACACCAGTTAGCGTTGTTCCTACACACCAGTTAGCGTTGTTCCTACACACCAGTTAGCGTTGTTCCTACACACCAGTTAGCGTTGTTCCTACACACCAGTTAGTGTTGTTCCTACACACCAGTTAGCGTTGTTCCTACACACCAGTTAGCGTTGTTCCTACACACCAGTTAGCGTTGTTCCTACACACAGTTAGCGTTGTTCCTACACACCAGTTAGTGTTGTTCCTACAGACCAGTTAGCGTTGTTACTACACACAGTTAGTGTTGTTCCTACACACCAGTTAGCGTTGTTCCTACACACCAGTTAGCGTTGTTCCTACACACAGTTAGCGTTGTTCCTACACACCAGTTAGCGTTGTTCCTACACACCAGTTAGCGTTGTTCCTACACACAGTTAGCGTTGTTCCTACACACAGTTAGCGTTGTTCCTACACACAGTTAGCGTTGTTCCTACACACAGTTAGTGTTGTTCCTACACACAGTTAGCGTTGTTCCTACACACCAGTTAGTGTTGTTCCTACACACAGTTAGTGTTGTTCCTACACACAGTTAGCGTTGTTCCTACACACAGTGTTGTTCCTACACACAGTTAGTGTTGTTCCTACACACCAGTTAGCGTTGTTCCTACACACAGTTAGCGTTGTTCCTACACACAGTTAGTGTTGTTCCTACACACCAGTTAGTGTTGTTCCTACACACAGTTAGTGTTGTTCCTACACACAGTTAGCGTTGTACCTACACACAGTTAGTGTTGTTCCTACACACAGTTAGCGTTGTTCCTACACACCAGTTAGCGTTGTTCCTACACACCAGTTAGCGTTGTTCCTACACACCGTTAGCGTTGTTCCTACACACCAGTTAGCGTTGTTCCTACACACCGTTAGTGTTGTTCCTACACACCAGTTAGCGTTGTTCCTACACACAGTTAGCGTTGGCAAGCGTGCCAGCTTTGTCAGACAGAGAACGCGATGGTGGATAAGAGGGAACTCGGCATGAAACCAGTGGGACAGGGAGAGTGAGGGGGGTAGCGTGCGTGCGTGTGTGTGTGTTGTGTGTGCGTGCGTGCGTGTGTGTGTGTGTGTGTGTGTGTGTGTGTGTGCGTATGTGTGTGTGTGCTTTGCGCGAGTGGTATTTGCTGAATTCTCTTTATATTTTGTGGTGATTTTCTTGGCTGCAAACGGCAGCAGCAGAATGGAAGTATGGGGCCGTTGGTCCATCCAGCTGTTACGTCATCCCTGTGGTTCTGCTTCCTGTGATGAAAAGGGAAATGATTTCATAACAGCTGGAAGGAGGCTCGGTCTGTCTGTTTGAGGAGAGTCTGAATGACATCCAATGTTTTTGTTTGTTTGTTGCTTGTTGTTTTTGTTGCTGCTACTATTGTTGTTGTTGTCGTTGTCGGTTTTCAGCAGTATATGATTGATTCATTTTGATCAGCACAGGTCTTACCAAACGTAAAGTGGGCAATGCATGTGTTTAAATGAGCATAACTTTTCTGAGTCATTGGGTTGGGTTGGTCGGCTGGCTGTTAATTTGTTTGTTTGTTTTGTTTTGTTTTGTTTGTATTGTTTAATTTTTTTTTTGTTTTTTGCTGGGTAGGGAAGGTGATGGATTGCCAAGTTATTATGACAACGAAATAGAAAGGAAGACAAGGACATGGGAGTTGTTAGGCCATGGTGTGCTGAACTATAGAAAGCAAGACAAGGACATGGTTGTTAGGCCATGGTGTGCTGAACTATAGAAAGCAAGACAAGGACATGGGGTTGTTAGGCCATGGTGTGCTGAACTATAGAAAGCAAGACAAGGACATGGGGATTGTTAGGCCATGGTGTGCTGAACTATAGAAAGCAAGACAAGGACATGGGGGTTGTTAGGCCATGGTGTGCTGAACTATAGAAAGCAAGACAAGGACATGGGGATTGTTAGGCCATGGTGTGCTGAATAATAGAAAGCAAGACAAGGACATGGGAGTTGTTAGGCCATGGTGTGCTGAACTATAGAAAGCAAGACAAGGACATGGGGATTGTTAGGCCATGGTGTGCTGAATAATAGAAAGCAAGACAAGGACATGGGGTTGTTAGGCCATAGTGTGCTGAACTATAGAAAGCAAGACATGGGGGTTGTTAGGCCATGGTGTGCTGAACTATAGAAAGCAAGACAAGGACATGGGGGTTGTTATGCCATAGTGTGCTGAACTATAGAAAGCAAGACATGGGGGTTGTTAGGCCATAGTGTGCTGAACTATAGAAAGCAAGACATGGGGGTTGTTAGGCCATAGTGTGCTGAACTATAGAAAGCAAGACATGGGGGTTGTTAGGCCATAGTGTGCTGAACTATAGAAAGCAAGACAAGGTAATGGGGGTTGTTAGGCCATAGTGTGCTAAACTATAGAAAGCAAGACAAGGACATGGGGTTGTTAGGCCATAGTGTGCTGAACTATAGAAAGCAAGACAAGGACATGGGGGTTGTTAGGCCATGGTGTGCTGAACTATAGAAAGCAAGACATGGGGGTTGTTAGGCCATGGTGTGCTGAACTATAGAAAGCAAGACATGGGGTTGTTAGGCCATAGTGTGCTGAACTATAGAAAGCAAGACATGGGGGTTGTTAGGCCATGGTGTGCTGAACTACAGAAAGCAAGACATGGGGGTTGTTAGGCCATGGTGTGCTGAACTATAGAAAGCAAGACATGGAGGTTGTTAGGCCATAGTGTGCTGAACTATAGAAAGCAAGACAAGGACATGGGGGTTGTTAGGCCATAGTGTGCTGAACTATAGAAAGCAAGACATGGGGGTTGTTAGGCCATGGTGTGCTGAACTATAGAAAGCAAGACAAGGACATGGGGTTGTTAGGCCATAGTGTGCTGAACTATAGAAAGCAAGACATGGGGGTTGTTAGGCCATGGTGTGCTGAACTATAGAAAGCAAGACAAGGACATGGGGTTGTTAGGCCATAGTGTGCTGAACTATAGAAAGCAAGACATGGGGGTTGTTATGCCATAGTGTGCTGAACTATAGAAAGCAAGACATGGGGGTTGTTAGGCCATAGTGTGCTGAACTATAGAAAGCAAGACATGGGGGTTGTTAGGTCATAGTGTGCTGAACTATAGAAAGCAAGACAAGGGGTTGTTAGGCCATAGTGTGCTGAACTATAGAAAGCAAGACATGGGGGTTGTTAGGCCATAGTGTGCTGAACTATAGAAAGCAAGACATGGGGGTTGTTAGGTCATAGTGTGCTGAACTATAGAAAGCAAGACAAGGGGGTTGTTAGGCCATAGTGTGCTGAACTATAGAAAGCAAGACATGGGGGTTGTTAGGCCATAGTGTGCTGAACTATAGAAAGCAAGACAAGGTAATGGGGGTTGTTAGGCCATGGTGTGCTGAACTATAGAAAGCAAGACAAGGACATGGGGTTGTTAGGCCATAGTGTGCTGAACTATAGAAAGCAAGACATGGGGGTTGTTAGGTCATAGTGTGCTGAACTATAGAAAGCAAGACATGGGGGTTGTTAGGCCATGGTGTGCTGAACTATAGAAAGCAAGACAAGGACATGGGGGTTGTTAGGCCATAGTGTGCTGAACTATAGAAAGCAAGACATGGGGGTTGTTAGGCCATGGTGTGCTGAACTATAGAAAGCAAGACAAGGTAATGGGGGTTGTTAGGCCATAGTGTGCTGAACTATAGAAAGCAAGACATGGGGGTTGTTAGGCCATAGTGTGCTGAACTATAGAAAGCAAGACATGGGGTTGTTGTTAGGCCATGGTGTGCTGAACTATAGAAAGCAAGACATGGGGGTTGTTAGGCCATAGTGTGCTGAACTATAGAAAGCAAGACAAGGTAATGGGGGTTGTTAGGCCATAGTGTGCTGAACTATAGAAAGCAAGACAAGGACATGGGGGTTGTTAGGCCATGGTGTGCTGAACTATAGAAAGCAAGACAAGGACATGGGGGTTGTTAGGCCATGGTGTGCTGAACTATAGAAAGCAAGACAAGGACATGGGGGTTGTTAGGCCATGGTGTGCTGAACTATAGAAAGCAAGACAAGGACATGGGGGTTGTTAGGCCATGGTGTGCTGAACTATAGAAAGCAAGACAAGGACATGGGGGTTGTTAGGCCATGGTGTGCTGAACTATAGAAAGCAAGACAAGGTAATGGGGGTTGTTAGGCCATAGTGTGCTGAACTATAGAAAGCAAGACAAGGACATGGGGGTTGTTAGGCCATAGTGTGCTGAACTATAGAAAGCAAGACAAGGACATGGGGGTTGTTAGGCCATAGTGTGCTGAACTATAGAAAGCAAGACATGGGGGTTGTTAGGCCATGGTGTGCTGAACTATAGAAAGCAAGACATGGGGGTTGTTAGGCCATGGTGTGCTGAACTATAGAAAGCAAGACATGGGGGTTGTTAGGCCATGGTGTGCTGAACTCTTCCTCAGTCGTCAGGCACCAGGCCATTGGCTGGAACACACAGGGAGAACACACAGGGAGAACACACAGGGAGAACAAACAGTGGGAAGACCAAGACAGACATGGCACACAGTACCGACACAGAGGTGAAGGCAGCTGGAATGACTGGCACAGCTAAAGAGGAGTTCCCACAACTGAGTGTGTTGGGGAATGTTGCTGCAGCCTGTCGTTCTTCGTGGACTGCAGAGACTGAAGTCTGTAAGTCACGCTAGGAGACTGGAACCCCAGTCGTGAAGTTTTGGACCCAGAGCTGAATTATGTAATCAGATGGAAAGATCGTGTACGAATATGTCATGTACATGATTATGCACATTATATGCTTGTGTTCCATCAGAATGAAAAGATCGTTATTATGTCTTGACCATCTGGGCTATGTCTATGATGAATTACTTCCCTAGCGATTCTTGGCGAAGGACAGCAGTAATGGCGTGTTTTTGAGGCC
>JAPXFY010000021.1:796232-798732 GCA_030674185.1 Monoplex corrugatus
GGAGTTGATAATTAGGTATGTGTATTACGAACCTTCTCGTGGAGTTGATAATTAGGTATATGTACAAACCTTCTCGTGGAGTTGATAATTAGGTATATGTACGAACCTTCTCGTGGTGTTGATAATTAGGTATATGTACGAACCTTTTCGTGGAGTTGATAATTAGGTATATGTATGAACCTTCTCGTGGAGTTGATAATTAGGTATATGTATTAAATGCCTTTTGGGCCGTAAAGAAATGTGAGGTGCAGAAGCAGTTTTAGCTGTTTTTATGTTTTATTGTCCTTAGTTATGCTTCTGTCTGTATTCAGATTTGATTTTTAAATCCCCTGGTAATAAAGTGGACTGTGTGCTCAACGCCAGGGGCATATTATGTGCGCAATTGCATTGATATGTGTATTTAATCTTCTTTTCCAGTTTTTTTTTTCTTCCAGTGTATGTATGGTGTACAAATGAGATTGTTATGGCCATGATGTTGGCTCTGTGCAGTCGGCTAGGATTTGAACATTGATAACAATAACACACACACTCTTTCTCTCTCTCTCTCTCTCTCTCTCTCTCTCTCTTTCTTTCTTTCTTTCGTACTCCATGCGTGCACATGCACACCATACACGTCTCCCTCACACGCATAAATCCAAACATACAGACAAACACACTCAATCACAGAGACTTGTACGTACTTAGTCACTTGTTCTTGGTTCCCCCTCCGTACATAACAATCCACAAAGGTCTCCCACGCAACATTGCAAAGCAAATCCTCACTGATGAATACCATCAGAAATGCCAGAGTTCGGCCTTTCTCTCTCGCTCTCTCTCTCCCTCTCTCTCTCTCCCTTCCTCCTCCTCTGTCTGGTGTGTTTGTGGTATGTGTGTGTGTGTGTGTGTGTGTGTGTGTGTTGTGAATAAGTGTGTGTTGTAAGTGTCTGTCTGTGCGTATATGTGTGTGTGAGAGAGAGGGGGTAGGGACGGAAGAGGGAGATGGGAAAATACGAGCAGAAACTATCATGACGGCGTTACACACATCTCGTGAACGGGCTACAAGTTGCACCTGCATTTAATCTTTTTTTTCTTTAATCTTATCGTGTTTACTGCATATATGTATAAAGTATCAGACCGTTTATCGTAATATTTCTCCTACTAAAAGAGCTGAAGGTTGAAGCAAAACAAAACGAAAACAAAAACAAATTTCACAGCTGCTAACTTCTGGCTTCTGTTATGCAGTTTGAGTGTGAGGAGAATGCAGCAAACATTTTTCAGTTAGGCTGTCGGGCGCAACAAGCCTTCCCCTCTAACAATGGAGTAACAATGGACAGTTCGCTATCAATCTTGATGTTCAAGTGGTGCACTGAATGCATGAAACATCTGGCAAACTTCGTCTTCATCTCTGTCTCTTCTTTTATGTGATGAGTGAATATCGTGTTGGAGGTAGGTGTGTGTGTGTGTGTGTACGTGTGTGTGTGTGTTGTGTGTATGTCTGTCTGTCTGTCTGTCTGTCTGCTGTCTGTCTGTGCGTGTGTGTGTGTTTTGTTTGTTTGTTTTGTGTGTTGCTGGCGTTGCAGTGATACTGTGGAGGTGTGACATGTGTCAAACAGACGATAGCGGGCCCGACAGTCAGCGGGTAAGACATGGCACTTCCAATCGGAAGGTCTGCGTTTGATCCTGCCTGGGTAATTCCCGATGGGTAAAGGGTGGTGCTTTTACCATCTCCCGGGTCATGTGTACACACCTGCTGGTGCCTATACCACTATACCACCTTCCTGTGTGTGCACACCTGCTGGTGCCTATACCACTATACCACCTTCCTGTGTGTACACACCTGCTGGTGCCTATACCACTATACTACCTTCCTGTGTGTACACACCTGCTGGTGCCTATACCACTATACCACCTTCCTGTGTGTACACACCTGCTGGTGCCTATACCACTATACCACCTTCCTGTGTGTGCACACCTGCTGGTGCCTATACCACTATACCACCTTCCTGTGTGTACACACCTGCTGGTGCCTATACCACTATACCACCTTCCTGTGTGTACACACCTGCTGGTGCCTATACCACTATACTACCTTCCTGTGTGTACACACCTGCTGGTGCCTATACCACTATACCACCTTCCTGTGTGTACACACCTGCTGGTGCCTATACCACTATACTACCTTCCTGTGTGTACACACCTGCTGGTGCCTATACCACTATACCACCTTCCTGTGTGTGCACACCTGCTGGTGCCTATACCACTATACCACCTTCCTGTGTGTACACACCTGCTGGTGCCTATACCACTATACCACCTTCCTGTGTGTACACACCTGCTGGTGCCTATACCACTATACCACCTTCCTGTGTGTACACCTGCTGGTGCCTATACCACTATACCACCTTCCTGTGTGTGCACACCTGCTGGTGCCTATACCACTATACCACCTTCCTGTGTGTGCACACCTGTTGGTGCCTATACCACTATACCACCTTCCTGTGTGTGCACACCTGCTGGTGCC
>JAPXFY010000021.1:803732-808732 GCA_030674185.1 Monoplex corrugatus
GTGTGTGTGTGTGTGTGTGCGTGTGTGTGTGTGTGTGTGTGTGTGTGTAGTTTGTTGTGTGTGTGTGTGTGTGTGTGTGTGTGTGTGTGTGTGTGTGTGTGTGTGTGTGTGCGTGCCTTCAGGAAGAAACGATTCAGAACTTGTGTTCTATCTTCTCCTTGCCTCCAGACAGCCATGTTTCTGTTGATAACATAACCCTGGATTCAGTTTCATAATGACTCCTGTAATATTTGCCCTTACAGCTTTACGTAAGCCTACGATCTCCTGACTACCCAGCTGCAAATGCGTTCTTGGTCCTCCTCAGGGTTAGAGAAGGTAAAGCGTGTAGGGAGAGTAATAGAACCCGGCCCTAAAAAAAGCTGACCCGAGAATAGTGAGACCTCTATCACCTCAATCCCAATCTAACACTTTGACTCACGCGCACTGTTCACCAAGATTCCCTCACCCTATCCACCAGCTTCCTGCAGGAAGCGGGTGAATAGGGTGAGGGAGTCAAAGGGTTAAGTATTTGCTCTTCTGGCATGGTTGACAACGCAGCATGCTTGTGAACAGGGTGCAGGAGTCAAAGAGTTAACGCACGTAAGAGTTACATGACTGCCTTTGTTTACCTCCAGGTGTGGATGTCATGTGGGACTGCCTGCCTTTGTTTACCTCCAGGTGTGGATGTCATGTGGGACTGCCTGCCTTTGTTTACCTCCAGGTGTGGATGTCATGTGGGACTGCCTGCCTTTGTTTACCTCCAGGTGTGGATGTCATGTGGGACTGCCTGCCTTTGTTTACCTCCAGGTGTGGATGTCATGTGGGACTGCCTGCCTTTGTTTACCTCCAGGTGTGGATGTCATGTGGGACTGCCTGCTTGTTTACCTCCAGGTGTGGATGTCATGTGGGATGCCTGCCTTTGTTTACCTCCAGTGTGATGTCTGTGGGACTGCCTGCCTTTGTTTACCTCCAGGTGTGGATGTCATGTGGGACTACCTGCCTTTGTTTACCTCCAGTGTGGATGTCATGTGGGACTGCCGCCTTTACCTGTAATTTCACACGTCATTGAGTCTTCCCTACCCCCCCCCCCGCCCCGTGAGATGCCCTCTTCCAGTATAAATAGTATCCCCCCCCCTATCTTCTGAAATTATATGTTAGAAATATCCTCTTTTCTGTCATTCTCTTTGTTTCTTTTTTCTTCCTTTGCTTTCTGTCATTTCATTCTTCTGTCATTTTCTGCCTTCCTGGTCCATTACTGTATAGGTATCGTGGAGTCTCATGTCTTGTCTTGGGACTGGTGGTTGGGTGCATGTGTCGGGTGCATTTTTTTGGCTGTGGGGAGGTGGGATGTGCGATGGCAGTTTGGTGGTTTGGGCCGTTTTGTGTATGTTTTGGTGTCCTTGCTTATGTTTAAAATTTGTATTCATGTATGTTTTTTGGATCCCATGTGTGGTAAATTGACGGAGTGGTCAACGCCAGAGGCCTGTACTTAGATTGTGCGCGTGCGTGCGGTGATATGTGTACTTGGTTTTCTTTTCCTTTTCCTTGTTTTCCCTGTTGAAGTATGTGTGGTGTTGAATGGGATATAGCCCTGATATGGCTCTACGTTGTCGACTGGACTTTAACAAAAATAACAGTATTACGGAATCGTTCTTCCTGTTGTGATCATGGAGTTGAACTTCACCTGTCTTCTGCTTTCAGATGTCCACCCTTAGCCCATCAATGACGCGAGGCGAGAAGGCGATGCCAGGTCCCCAGGCGGTGTGCCTGGTACGGTCCACAGCATCCAGACAACTGGACGTCTGCACGCAAGAAAAACTACTTTAGTCTATAGTCGGTGCTTTGTGTTACTGGCCCCTTGTTAACCTTTCTTTTCTGTTCAAGGGAAAGGGAATAGGAGAGAAAGTGAAGACAAGGAGATACAAGGACAGAAAAGACACGGAACTGTCGTAGATGGGAATCGGTCGGTGCTTTGGATTATGAGCACTTTTTTTAATCCCTCTTTCCAGTTCAAAGAGACAGAATAAGAGACAGAAAAGAACAAAAGGAGATACAATGACAGAAAAGACATGATCTGTAGGTAGACGGAATCAAAGTGAGCAGTAACTATGAGACATTTACTAATAAACAAAATGTACAAACGCAAAGTAATGTAAAATAGACTGTGTACCGTGATTCTGAATTGTAACCAGCTTAATTGATTGATCTTACTTCTTAAAAAAGCATACACAAAAGAGACAAAGAATTAAAGAACATTTGCACAGAAATACAGCAGACACCTTCCCAAACATGGCGTTCAGCAGGAGAGAATGGTAGATGTGTATGTCCGTTGACAAAGGCCAGCTGGCTGAAACATTTGTGTCTGTGTTGTTGTTTTTATTTGTGTCTGTGTTGTTGTTATTTGTGTCTGTCTTGTTGTTACAGTAATCAGCTGGCTGAACATTTGTGCTTGTCTTGTTTTGTTACATGAAATACCGTTCTAATTCTACTTTATGCTTTCTGGTTCGTACCATACGATGCAATACAATATAAACAATACAATGCAATGTGATACACATTATACAATGCCACTATAACACCATACACAACAATGCTATACGATGCAATACAATATAACACAATACAATGCAATGTGATACAACATTATACAGTGCATACACTATAACACAATACAGTGTGATACAACATTATACAGTGCATACACTATAACACAATGCATGTGATACAACATTATACAGTGCAATACACTATAACACAATGCAAGTGATACAAATTTACAGTGCACTATAACACCATACACAACAATGCTATACGATGCAATACAATATAACACAACACAATGCAATGTGATACAACATTATACAGTGCACTATAACACCATACACAACAATGCTATACGATGCAATACATATAACACAATACAATGCAATGTGATACAACATTATACAGTGCACTATAACACCATACACAACATGCTATAGATGCAATACAAAAACACAATACAATGCAATGTGATCAACATTATACAGTGCAATACACTATAACACCATACACAACAATGCTATACGATGCAGTACAAACTGTAAACAGTAAACAGTATAACACCATACAATAAATCAACACCATACAACACAACATCAAACAAGTCAACGCAATGCAATACATACAACACCATACAATACAGTGCAATACTGTTTTATACAACACAATAGAATACCATACAATATAACATCTACAATACAGTATAAGTACAATACCCATACATATGCTATGACAATACTAAAATACCATAGAATACAACGTGATACACTACAGCACCATACATTGCAATTTCACAGTAACACCATACAATAGTTAACCTACAGTATAATACAGTACAGCACCATACATTGCAATACACAGTAACACCATACAATAGTTAACCTACAGTATAGTATAATACAGCACCACGCTATACACCACAATGTGTTCACCTGTTGCTGTGGGGAATGGCAGGTTACGACATGCGGAGTGAGTACAGTCAACATGGCGGCGGGGATGATGACGACTCTTCCGATGAGTCAGAGCTGTCCATGGACTACCACCGAGAGAAGTCCCTCAGCACCAGGGCTTCCAGAGTCACGCTGGCTACTCTAGATCAGGTACTCTCAGTTGTCCACGCTGGCTACTCTAGATCAGGTACCCTCAATGTCCGTGCTGGCTACTCTAGATCAGGTACCCTACTCTAGATCAGGTACCTTCAATGTCCGCGCTGGCTACTCTAGATCAGGTACCCTCAATGTCCGTGCTGGCTACTCTAGATCAGGTACCCTACTCTAGATCAGGTACCTTCAATGTCCGTGCTGGCTACTCTAGATCAGGTACCCTCAATGTCCGTGCTGGCTACTCTAGATCAGGTACCCTACTCTAGATCAGGTACCTTCAATGTCCGTGCTGGCTACTCTAGATCAGGTACCCTCAATGTCCGAGAATAGAGAGAGAAATAGTCGTGAAGAATGATGACATGGAAATAGAGGGAGAAATAGTCGTGAAGAATGACATGGTTATAGAGAGAGAAATAGTCGTGAAGAATGACATGGAAATAGAGGGAGAAATAGTGAAGAATGACATGGAAATAGAGAGAGAAATAGTCGTGAAGAATGACATGGAAATAGAGAGAGAAATAGTCGTGAAGAATGACATGGAAATAGAGAGGGAAATAGTCGTGAAGAATGACATGGAAATAGAGAGGGAAATAGTGGTGAAGAATGACATGCAAATAGAGAGAGAAATAGTCATGAAGAATGACATGGAAATAGAGAGGGAAATAGTCGTGAAGAATGACATGCAAATAGAGGGAGAAATAGTCAGAATATATTGGAATAGTGATGAGGCCCCTACCTTCCGGTTTGATTGCACAAGTTTGCACAGATCCAGATGTGGCCGTGGAAAAGACTTTGTCTTGTAGCTTCTGGTCCATCCAGCTGTGGGTAGGAAAGAAGAGTAAGTGACCACGTTCAGGGTTGAAGACAGACAAACAGCAGGGGAGAGGTGATGAGGAGAGAGAGAGGGGTTGGCAGTTAGGTAGGTAGATAGACACAGACAGACAGATAGATAGATAAATAGATAGATAGAGAGATAGACAGGCAGATAGATAGATAGACAGATAGATAGATAGATAGATAGACAGACAGATAGATAGATAGAGAGATAGACAGACAGACAGATAGATAGAGAGATAGACAGATAGATAGAGAGATAGACAGACAGATAGATAGATAGACAGATAGATAGATAGAGAGATAGACAGACAGATAGATAGACAGACAGATAGATAGATAGACAGATAGATAGATAGATTGATAGATAGGCAGATAGATAGATAGATAGATAGATAGGCAGATAGATAGGCAGATAGATAGGCAGATAGATAGACAGATAGATAGATAGACAGATAGATAGATAGATAGATAAACAACGCATGTAGAAAGTAATGGGAGTCAGACTCATGGACTACCACCTCAAGAACAGCCAGGCCACGA
>JAPXFY010000021.1:816232-818732 GCA_030674185.1 Monoplex corrugatus
TGTCAGCTTCTATGTCTCCACCATACACACACACACACACACACACACACACACACACACACACACACACACACACACACACACACACACACACACACACACACACACACACACACACACATACACACACACACACACATACACACACACAGCCGTTTGTCGATCTGAATCAGGCTGTCCTTTTTACAAAGAGAAGAGAGCACAGAAGGAGCTTTGTGGGCGAAACAGTTTGTGGACAACACTTGTTACTTTTCCAGCGATCAGAATCTCTAAGCAGTGATCACATCTCGTCATCTGATCTATTTTCAGTTTCCTTCGTGTCCCTAATGAACCGTTGGACAATAGAGGGAGGAAACTCTGCATTCCACTTGTTTTCTGACAAAACGTTTTGGGCTATTGTTGTCCGCTGACGCAGTTCAAGAAGAAGAGAATTAAAAGGGAGAAACAAACAAAGATAGTAGAAAAGAAGACAAAGAAGAGAAAAGAAAAGGAAGAAGATGACAGAGGGGCGGGGGGGGGGGAGAGAGAAAAGATGAAACAAGCTTGGATGGACTTGAGGTATTCTTATGCAGGGTTCTCAACCAATCGGTGGACTGCTTGGTTTCTAATGTTTATGCATGAGCAGCGCTGTTAATCGTGATTGGTCAGTTGATTTCTTTTCGTCATTTAGGTCGTTGACCAGACAGGAGTTTTACTACAGACAGCATTTAGGGAGGTCGTGGTTGTTGTGTTTTGCCTTTAAAATGGTCGTGGTGATAGTGTTTTGCCTTTAAAATGGTCGTGGTGATAGTGTTTTGCCTTTAAAATGGTCGTGGTGGTAGTGTTTTGCCTTTAAAATGGTCGAGGTGGTAGTGTTTTCATGTAGTCTGTTCAAAGGTCTGTCATTTTGACTTCAAAGATTGCCGAGACTGGAACAATATAATTTTTTATAGCCGATAACTTTTGTTTGCATGAATATTGACGCATAAGGTTGTTTTTTTAAAACTGTGGTACATTCTTTTGTTAGGATGGGGACATTCCTGCCAAATTTGTAAAAGTTAATTGTTTTTGAAGACCAGTGATCTAAGTGTGAAGGTAATAAATAATCATGGCTTCACTGTGAAAACGGCAGAAAAGAATGTCAGTGAAATGAATTATGTGATTTCGGCACAGAATGGAGGTCAGAAAATGTACAGTTCAGCTTTCAACATCTTCAGGTGACGGCGCTGTCAAACAGAAAATGCATACCTCAGAAACAAACCACTTTACTAGAAGTGACAGCAGTGAGAGGGTAAAGCAGGCGTCTTGTAGAGAAGACGCTAACAGAGTGGTCAAGAGGCCCATGAGATCACACACGTCCAGAAGAAAAGCAAAGAGAAGATCCCATGTATACATGAACGAGAAGGACTGTTCCAGACACAGGTGTCACACTAGTGGCACTAACCAGACCAGTGATCAGTTGTTGGAAAGGAGCCAAGGACAGTCTGAAGTCATCTGTGACAATCCACGGAGGACAAGATCTACAGCCGTTTGTTCATCTTTGTATGCACCCCCGCTATCTGTGAGTGAAGACATACGGAAAGTAGGTGGTGGAAAGAGATCAATACTAAATGAAGGGAAAGACGTTGGAAAACATACATCACAGAAATCAGAACGTACTTGGTGTCTTTCGAAAGTGTCACCACAGAATCTGATATCTTTCCCACTCATACTAAAAAGTGTATGTGTGAACCAAGGCACGATGCAAGTGAACACTTACAAAGTTCAAGTAGAGGCTGTCGATGTAAAACGATCATATCCCTACGACGTTGTCAGCCCAAGAAAACAGGGAGATCTGACGTCAGTGTTCGTCCTGTGGTACTGCACAAGCTGAAATCTTTTACCGCACATGTTCAGGCTGTGCCTCCTTCGTCAGATTCTGATCTGAACACTGACAATAAACACCAGGAAACATTTTCTGCAACCCTCAAAGACGATGTCAGCACTGAGGAAAAGGAAGGTAACAAGTCTTGTGCTTCTTCAAACAGCACGAAACGTCCGGAACCTGACATCTTACCACCTCCAAGGTTAAAAAGACTTCGTTCTTCAGTCAGCGAAAGTTCCAGTCAACCTGAAGCCTTAACACTTCTGACGGGAGTTGCCGAGGTACCAACAATAGCAACTGAGCTGCATTCAGAAACTGAAGATGGTGAGATTATAAACTTGCATCACCGTCACCATCGGCAAGAACATCAAACTGTTTATGA
This sequence comes from Monoplex corrugatus, assembly GCA_030674185.1. NCBI lineage: Eukaryota > Metazoa > Mollusca > Gastropoda > Littorinimorpha > Ranellidae > Monoplex > Monoplex corrugatus. Next base: position 818,458 of record JAPXFY010000021.1, read on the forward strand.
GATTTCTGAAGACAATCCACGTACAGATGACGGAAGGATAAAACGATGTTTTTCGTTTCCCGAGTTGACTGTTTTTAATCAGAATGACGAGTTACATTACGAACAGTTCAGTCCTTCCAGCAGAGAATTCAGTCCTCATAAGGAACATTTCAACCCGTATGATGTCCTTGCACAACAGCATCCTCCATTTAGTTCGAATGATCCAGACATGGACTGTGACTCCACAGGTTCTGAAGACACTGTCACCATGGAGTCACGCTGTGAAGATGTTGTGT
>JAPXFY010000021.1:826232-861232 GCA_030674185.1 Monoplex corrugatus
CAGTGCAGAAGATCTGCAAGTACCACCTTCAGCTGGCTGAGCTGCTCAAGTACACGCCTGAAGATCACCCTGACTACCCTCACGTTCATTCGGCAGTAGAGGCCATGAAGCATATTGCCAAGCTGGTCAACGAGCGAAAACGTAAAATGGAGAGCATCGAGACGCTGGCTGAATGGCAGATGCTGGTGGATGATTGGGAGGTGAGTGGGTTGTTATCAAGTGTCTCAGATGAAATTGTTTGATTTCATTTTCTTCTGTATTCAGTATGGGGTGGTTGACTTTGTCATAGCTTCTATAGCCAGTACTCAGCTTCTATAGCCAGTACTCAAGCTTCTATAGCCAGTACTCAAGCTTCTATAGCCAGTACTCAAGCTTCTATAGCAGTACTCAAGCTTCTATAGCCAGACTCAAGCTTCTATAGCCAGTACTCAAGCTCTATACAGTACTCAGCTCTATAGCCAGTACTCAAGCTCTATAGCCAGTACTCAAGCTTCTATAGCCAGTACTCAAGCTTCTATAGCCAGGACTCAAGCTTCTACAGCCAGGACTCAAGCTTCTACAGCCAGGACTCAAGCTTCTACAGCCAGGACTCAAGCTTCTACAGCCAGGACTCAAGCTTCTACAGCCAGGACTCAAGCTTCTACAGCCAGGACTCAAGCTTCTACAGCCAGGACTCAAGCTTCTACAGCCAGGACTCAAGCTTCTACAGCCAGTACTCAAGCTTCTACAGCCAGTACTCAAGCTTCTACAGCCAGTACTCAAGCTTCTACAGCCAGTACTCAAGCTTCTACAGCCAGTACTCAAGCTTCTACAGCCAGTACTCAAGCTTCTACAGCCAGTACTCAAGCTTCTACAGCAGTACTCAAGCTTCTACAGCCAGTACTCAAGCTTCTACAGCAGTACTCAAGCTCTACAGCCAGTACTCAAGCTTCTACAGCAGTACTCAAGCTTCTACAGCAGTACTCAAGCTTCTACAGCCAGTACTCAAGCTTCTACAGCCAGTACTCAAGCTCTATAGCCAGTACTCAAGCTTCTATAGCCAGTACTCAAGCTTCTATAGCCAGTACTCAAGCTTCTATAGCCAGTACTCAGCTTCTATAGCCAGTACTCAAGCTTCTATTCACATTTGTGTTCAGTTCAGTCTGCAACATGTAATCAAGATTTGTTGTTTGTGGTTCAGTCTAGCTGCGACATGATAAGTGGCCTGTTGGCTGCTCATCTTTAACTCATTCGCTACGTACCATTATGCCCCTTGCCGTTACCCTGATAGGCACCGTTTGTGTAGGTCATGAGAAAAATTCTCACACAAACAAATGAAATCAGAGTTTTGAAATTTAGCAGGTCATATTTGAAAAGATTGGTGTGCAAAATGCTGAAATTTCAACTGTCTGACCCTCATAGTTGCTGAGTAATGGTACAAGTAAAATTAGAGACATTTTCAGGTGAAAAATATCTTACAAAATACACAGTCAGGTCAATACATCAGTTCCTACAGTCACATTTTGAGTGAAATTTCATAAAATCCAACATGCGCACAATCCACATGCGCTGAAGGAAGAGATCGTGTTGACCGAGTGGGTCGTGAACTTTGCACTGTCCACTCACCAACTGCTTAGTACAGTGACCTCATGGTCTGAAAAAAAGCTAGGAACAACCAAAGAATGTATTTTTGGCTATTAGTCTCGGTTAACGGAAATACTGAAAACCCCGCGAATTTTCAAAACTCAAGTCGGATTTCTCCGACGCTCGTAGACAAGCGTTGTTGAGACATGATCGGGAAATTCCGACGCTCGTAACAAGAGAGTTAATGCTTCAGTCCCAGTGCTTCAGTCCCTCGTGCAGTGCTAGCTGTGTTTTTCATCTTTTGCATCTCCCAACCTTAATGCTTCCATCTTTTGCATCTCCCAACCTTAATGCTTCCATCTTTTGCATCTCCCAACCTTAATGCTTCCATCTTTTGCATCTCCCAACCTTAATGCTTCCATCTTTTGCATCTCCCAACCTCCTCCCCATTTCAGGACGTTGCCAGCACATAGGGTTTTGCACAGGCTTAGGGAGTCCTCTGGATAATTACTTGCAGATTGGGTGGAGTGCATATGGAATTGCCTGAGCACAAATAATCTCATTTGAACTAACTTCATATTTCATACTCTTCTGCATTGAAGTAATTTTGTCTGGGCTGCATATCTGAAGGGTGTTCTACTGGTTTGTCCCACATTTTGTGAGAAACACAAACCATACCAATGTTACTGCCCCATATTTTGTGAGAAACATAAACCACACCAATGTTACTGCCCCACATTTTGTGAGAAACATAAACCACACCAATGTTACTGCCCCACATTTTGTGAGAAACATAAACCACATTAATGTTACTGCCCCACATTTTGTGAGAAACATAAACCACACCAATGTTACTGCCCTACATTTTGTGAGAAACATAAACCACACCAATGTTACTGCCCCACATTTTGTGAGAAATACAAACCACACCAATGTTACTGCCCCACATTTTGTGAGAAATACAAACCATACCAATGTTACTGCCCCACATTTTGTGAGAAACATAAACCACACCAATGTACTGCCACATTTTGTGAGAAACATAAACCACACCAATGTTACTGCCCCACATTTTGTGAGAAACATAAACCACATTAATGTTACTGCCCCACATTTTGTGAGAAACATAAACCATACCAATGTTACTGCCCCACATTTTGTGAGAAACATAAACCACACCAATGTTACTGCCCCACATTTTGTGAGAAACACAAACCACACCAATGTTACTGCCCCACATTTTGTGAGAAACACAAACCACACCAATGCTACTGCAGTCTGCATACTCTTGTCTTTTGTAGGTCAGTCATAGAGAGACAGAAAATGTTGAAGAGTTTGTTGACTGCATGAAAATGAATTGGAATGCACAGCAGATAAAGAGAAGGAGAGAAATAACGGAGAAATGTAGAAACCAAAAACGTCACTGAAGACATTTCTAGCTCAGAATGTCTGGAGTACAGGGATACTGGTAATGCTGAAAGAGCTTGGTGCAAAGGTGCATAACACAACCTCACAATGTCAATATCCTGGAAGCACTCTCAGTAAAATATAAACATATTTGAGTTTTACATATGTTCTCTCACAACACTTGAACAGTTTTGATATTAAGAGCGCTTTTAGGAAAACAAAACATGTTGTGCATCTGTGTTCAGGCATGTCCTGTGTATATTTTCTTTTCACACAAATAAAAAATTTGATGTAATTAAAAATAGAAACCTTGTATTCTTTGACAGCAAATTTTCTAACATTTATAAGAAAACAGCATGATGCAATTTTCTTTCCAACCAGTTGCACAGATGGAGTTGACAGTCTCGAACAAAATATTGATAAATGTAATCAACAGACATCATATTTTGTCATTATCTATCTTGAAACATGATGACCCATGGTTGTTTCAATTTTAACAATTTGACAAATGCATTTTGGTATGTAAATGTTTTGATTACCGCTATTTCCAATAAAAGTAAATGTCAAGGCTTTGACTGGCAGACACGTCTTGTGATCTGTAGGGCATCATCTTTAAGAATTTTGCTGTGATGCTTGAGTACATACACAGACATGTGCATGCACATGCGCACATACACACACACACACACACGCACGCACGCACGCACGTACACACACATCACGTACGCATGCACAACATCACACACACACACACACACACACACACACACACACACACACACACACACACACACACACACACCACAGCACGCACGCACACACATCATACATACACACACACACACACACACACACACACATGCGCACACACACACACACACATACATACATACACACACACACACATGTGCACTCACACACACACACACACACCACACATGCGCACGCACACACACACACATACATACACACATACACACACACACACACATGTGCACTCACACACACACATACACACACACACACACACACACACACACACACACACAACACACACACACATGTATACTGGTGCATGTGAATCATTTAAAAAGTATTTTACTACATTGTTCTGCAGGGTCCTGACATTCTTGACGACAGTTCCGAACTCATCTACTCTGGAGAGCTGAACAAAATCAATGCCAATGGTTGGTCACAGGAGAGATACTTCTTTCTTTTCGACCATCAGCTTGTGTACTGCAAAAAGGTGTGTAGTCATTGTCAGCTTTGATGGAATATCCCAGTGCTTTGTGCAGCCTGAATGAAATGTTTCTGTAGTTGAGGCAGAGGTTGAGCATTGCTGTAGATTATGTGCGTGAATGTGTTGATATGTGTATTTGATTTTCTTTTCCTTGCTTTTTCAAGGACAGCAATTTGTTGTGTATGTTTCAAGATGATTACAGCCCTGATATAGCTCTGCACAGCTGGCTGAGCTTTAAATAGTAATGATAATGATAAACCATTGTAAGAGTATAAATAGTAATGGTAAACCATTGTAAGAGTATAAATAGTAATGATAATGATAAACCATTGTAAGACTATAAATAGTAATGATAAACCATTGTAAGAGTATAAATAGTAATGATAATGATAAACCATTGTAAGACTATAAATAGTAATGGTAATGAAAACCATTGTAAGAGTATAAATAGTAATGATAATGATAAACCATTGTAAGACTATAAATAGTAATGGTAATGATAAATCATTGTAAGAGTATAAATAGTAATGATAATGATAAACCATTGTAAGAGTATAAATAGTAATGGTAATGATAAACCATTGTAAGAGTATAAATAGTAATGGTAATGATAAACCATTGTAAGAGTATAAATAGTAATGATAATGATAAACCATTGTAAGAGTATAAATAGTAATGGTAAACCATTGTAAGAGTATAAATAGTAATGATAGTAAACCATTGTAAGAGTATAAATAGTAATGGTAAACCATTGTAGAAGTATAAATAGTAATGATAATGATAAACCATTAAGGTTAAAGTAATGTTGGGATAAATAGTAATGATAAAAATATGTAAATGTAGTAAATAGTAATGATAATGATAAACCATTGTAGAGTATAAATAGTAATGGTAAACCATTGTAAGAGTATAAATAGTAATGATAATGATAAACCATTGTAAGAGTATAAATAGTAATGGTAAACCATTGTAAGAGTAATAAATAGTAATGATAAATGATAAACCATTGTAAGAGTATAAATAGTAATGGTAAACCATTGTAAGAGTATAAATAGTAATGATAATGATAAACCATTGTAAGAGTATAAATAGTAATGATATGTAAACCATTGTAAGAGTATAAATAGTAATGATAATGATAAACCATTGTAAGAGTATAAAATAAGTAATGATAAATGAAGTAAACCATTGTAAGAGTATAAATAGTAATGATAATGATAAACCATTGTAAGAGTATAAATAGTAATGATAATGATAAACCATTGTAAGAGTATAAATAGTAATGATAATGATAAACCATTGTAAGAGTATAAATAGTAATGATAATGATAAACCATTGTAAGAGTATAAATAGTAATGATAATGATAAACCATTGTAAGAGTATAAATAGTAATGATGGATAAATCCATTGTAAGAGTATAAATAGTAATGATAATGATAAACCATTGTAAGAGTATAAATAGTAATGATAATGATAAACCATTGTAAGAGTATCTGTCACTGAGACAGACAATCAACATGTGTAACATGGATGAAGATAAGAAAATGATGTACCCATCGTTGTAGCAAGTCAATCAGCTTGTTACCTATTTATGTCTTATCATATAACACTGTATGGTTACATATACATGTAGTTATCGCAAGCAAACACATGATGGTTACATGTACGTGTAGCGTTATGCGCACAGCATCAACACTGATGGTTACATGTACATGTAGCGTTATGCGCACAGCATCAACACGTGATGGTTACATGTACATGTAGCGTTATGCGCACAGCTCAACAGTGTATGGTTACATGTTACATGTAGCGTTATTGCGCAGCATCAACACGTGATGGTTACATATACATGTAGCGTTATGCGCACAGCATCAACACGTGATGGTTACATGTACATGTAGCGTTATGCGCACAGCATCAAACACGTGATGGTTACATGTACATGTAGCGTTATGCGCACAGCATCAACACGTGATGGTTACATTACATGTAGCGTTATGCGCACAGCCTCAACACGTGATGGTTACATGTACTGTAGCGTTATGCGCACAGCATCAACACTGATGGTTACATGTACTGTAGCGTTATGCGCACAGCATCAACACGTGATGGTTACATATACATGTAGCGTTATGCGCACAGCATCAACACATGATGGTTACATATACATGTAGCGTTATGCGCACAGCATCAACACGTGATGGTTACATATACATGTAGCGTTATGTGCGCAGCATCAACACATGATGGTTACATGTACATGTAGCGTTATGCGCACAGCATCAACACATGATGGTTACATGTACATGTAGCGTTATGTGCGCAGCATCAACACATGATGGTTACATGTACGTGTAGCGTTATGTGCGCAGCATCAACACATGATGGTTACATGTACGTGTAGCGTTATGCGCACAGCATCAACACATGATGGTTACATGTACGTGTAGCGTTATGCGCACAGCATCAACACATGATGGTTACATGTACATGTAGCGTTATGCGCACAGCATCAACACATGATGGTTACATATACATGTAGCGTTATGCGCGCAGCATCAACACATGATGGTTACATGTACATGTAGCGTTATGCGCACAGCATCAACACGTGATGGTTACATATACATGTAGCGTTATGCGCGCAGCATCAACACATGATGGTTACATGTACATGTAGCGTTATGCGCACAGCATCAACACATGATGGTTACATGTACATGTAGCGTTATGTGCACAGCATCAACACATGATGGTTACATGTACGTGTAGCGTTATGTGCACAGCATCAACACGTGATGGTTACATATACATGTAGCGTTATGTGCACAGCATCAACACGTGATGGTTACATGTACATGTAGCGTTATGCGCACAGCATCAACACATGATGGTTACATGTACATGTAGCGTTATGCGCACAGCATCAACACATGATGGTTACATGTACATGTAGCGTTATGTGCACAGCATCAACACATGATGGTTACATGTACGTGTAGCGTTATGCGCGCAGCATCAACACATGATGGTTACATGTACATGTAGCATTATGTGCACAGCATCAACACATGATGGTTACATGTACGTGTAGCGTTATGTGCACAGCATCAACACATGATGGTTACATGTACATGTAGCGTTATGCGCACAGCATCAACACGTGATGGTTACATATACATGTAGCGTTATGCGCACAGCATCAACACATGATGGTTACATGTACGTGTAGCGTTATGCGCACAGCATCAACACATGATGGTTACATGTACGTGTAGCGTTATGCGCACAGCATCAACGCATGATGGTTACATATACATGTAGCATTATGTGCGCAGCCTCAACGCATGATGGTTACATGTACGTGTAGCGTTATGCGCGCAGCATCAACGCATGATGGTTACATGTACGTGTAGCGTTATGCGCGCAGCATCAACGCATGATGGTTACATGTACGTGTAGCGTTATGCGCACAGCATCAACACATGATGGTTACATGTACATGTAGCGTTATGCGCGCAGCATCAACACATGATGGTTACATATACATGTAGCGTTATGCGCACAGCATCAACACATGATGGTTACATGTACGTGTAGCGTTATGTGCACAGCATCAACACATGATGGTTACATGTACGTGTAGCGTTATGCGCACAGCATCAACACGTGATGGTTACATGTACATGTAGCGTTATGCGCACAGCATCAACACATGATGGTTACATGTACGTGTAGCGTTATGCGCACAGCATCAACACATGATGGTTACATGTACGTGTAGCGTTATGCGCACAGCATCAACACATGATGGTTACATGTACATGTAGCGTTATGCGCACAGACTGTTGGGAGAGTGTGTAGAGACTTTGATCATGAGATACGTGTTTACTGTGTGTCACCAGGATCTGCTGAAGAAGAACAGTTTTGTGTACAAAGGCAGGGTCAGCATGGACCAGAGCATTGTGGTCTCCATTCCTGATGGCCGTGGTAAGCGTGACAGTTTGTTATTTGCATTGCCACTTGTATTTACTTTTGTTTCATCATGATGGATTGTCCTCATGAAATTCAGATTCCCTCTCAGGGGTAGAGCACATAGATATAGTGTAGTGACAGATTGTTTCTTCATTTTTCTCTGTGATGTTGTCTTCCTGTTCTTCCTGGGACAATTTCTTTGTAGCCATGGGTTGCATAAATTATCTCTTCTTTTTGTGTATGTGTGTGTGTGTGTGTTTTTTCCTGGGACAATGTAGCCATGAGTTCCTTTATTTGTGATAATGACATGTTGCACATACGATATCCAGTTATCATCTGACTTGAAAGACTATTACCCAGACCATCACCCAATCAGGTGGGGAGAAAAATCCCTGTTCTGCTGGAAATCAACTTTTGGGACCAGAATAAGACAAAAACAGAAACAGAATGTGTATTCAGTATAACACTGCAAGACAGGTTTGTTTTGTTACAGTTATTACAGAAGCGTTCTGGTTCATGTTTTTATGTTTTTCTGATTCCCATTGATCTGAATGCCGGCGGTCACTGTGATATAGTTTTCAAACCATGGACATTGTGGTGTCCCAGGTAACCATTGTGACCAGGGGACCTCTACTCCAGGCACAAGTTGTTGCTACAGACAGTTTGATTTAAACTCATTGTACGACAGTTTGATTTAAACTCATTGTACGACAGTTTGATTTAAACTCATTGTACGACAGTTTGATTTAAACTCATTGTACGACAGTTTGATTTAAACTCATTGTACGACAGTTTGATTTAAACTCATTGTACCTCTCTCAGCTTGATGTTCTGATTAAGATATTCTCAGAAAGATGACGGACATTCCATTCATTTACTGCACAAGTCCACATATCAGACCGTCAGCCACCTCCATCCCCCAAGAAAGGAGTCACTCAGGATATGTACTGGGTGAAATCTCATATTACAGTGATGAGGACAAATTGTACATGCACAGATTTTTTACGCTGGACCTGGATGATACCAATGAAAGAATATAACATACTGAGCTCTGAAAATTGTTTAAACAAAATGTTTCAATATGCATGTTATTGTTTGATTTTGTTTATCAGAAAGTGTCAGGAATCGTTCACAATCCTAAACCAAATGCAGCTCAGAGTTATAGTGCTAAAACTTGTTTCCCCCAGTGATAGACCCATATGATGAGAACTGACATTGAGAACTGACATCCCACAATCCAAACAAAGCATCTCTTTTAGTTCCATATGTAGGACCGACCATGTTTTACTGTGTTAATGTTGTTGTGAAAAGACAGAGAAAGAAAAAGTGTAACAGACCATGTTTTACTGTGTTAATGGTGTGAAAAGACAGAGAAAGAAAAAGTGTAACAGACCATGTTTTACTGTGTTAATGTTGTTGTGAAAAGACAGAGAAAGAAAAAGTGTAACAGACCATGTTTTACTGTGTTAATGTTGTTGTGAAAAGACAGAGAAAGAAAAAGTGTGACAGACCATGTTTTACTGTGTTAATGGTGTGAAAAGACAGAAAGAAAAAGTGTAACAGACCATGTTTTACTGTGTTAATGTTGTTGTGAAAAGACAGAGAAAGGAAAAGTGTAACAGACCATGTTTTACTGTGTTAATGTTGTTGTGAAAAGACAGAGAAAGAAAAAGTGTAACAGACCATGTTTTACTGTGTTAATGTTGTTGTGAAAAGACAGAGAAAGAAAAAGTGTGACGGACCATGTTTTACTGTGTTAATGTTGTTGTGAAAAGACAGAGAAAGAAAAAGTGTAACAGACCATGTTTTACTGTGTTAATGTTGTTGTGAAAAGACAGAGAAAGAAAAAGTGTAACAGACCATGTTTTACTGTGTTAATGTTGTTGTGAAAAGACAGAAAGAAAAAGTGTGACGGACCATGTTTTACTGTGTTAATGTTGTTGTGAAAAGACAGAGAAAGAAAAAGTGTAACAGACCATGTTTTACTGTGTTAATGTTGTTGTGAAAAGACAGAGAAAGAAAAAGTGTAACAGACCATGTTTTACTGTGTTAATGTTGTTGTGAAAAGACAGAGAAAGAAAAAGTGTAACAGACCATGTTTTACTGTGTTAATGTTGTTGTGAAAAGACAGAGAAAGAAAAAGTGTAACAGACCATGTTTTACTGTGTTAATGTTGTTGTGAAAAGACAGAGAAAGAAAAAGTGTAACAGACCATGTTTTACTGTGTTAATGTTGTTGTGAAAAGACAGAGAAAGAAAAAGTGTGACGGACCATGTTTTACTGTGTTAATGGTGTGAAAAGACAGAGAAAGAAAAAGCGTGACGGACCATGTTTTACTGTGTTAATGTTGTTGTGAAAAGACAGAGAAAGAAAAAGTGTAACAGACCATGTTTTACTGTGTTAATGTTGTTGTGAAAAGACAGAGAAAGAAAAAGTGTGACAGACCATGTTTTACTGTGTTAATGTTGTTGTGAAAAGACAGAGAAAGAAAAAGTGTAACAGACCATGTTTTACTGTGTTAATGGTGTGAAAAGACAGAGAAAGAAAAAGTGTGACGGACCATGTTTTACTGTGTTAATGTTGTTGTGAAAAGACAGAGAAAGAAAAAGTGTGACGGACCATGTTTTACTGTGTTAATGTTGTTGTGAAAAGACAGAGAAAGAAAAAGTGTAACAGACCATGTTTTACTGTGTTAATGGTGTGAAAAGACAGTGAAAGAAAAAGTGTAACAGACCATGTTTTACTGTGTTAATGGTGTGAAAAGACAGAGAAAGAAAAAGTGTAACAGACCATGTTTTACTGTGTTAATGGTGTGAAAAGACAGAGAAAGAAAAAGTGTGACAGACCATGTTTTACTGTGTTAATGGTGTGAAAAGACAGAAAGAAAAAGTGTAACAGACCATGTTTTACTGTGTTAATGTTGTTGTGAAAAGACAGAGAAAGAAAAAGTGTAACAGACCATGTTTTACTGTGTTAATGGTGTGAAAAGACAGAAAGAAAAAGTGTGACGGACCATGTTTTACTGTGTTAATGTTGTTGTGAAAAGACAGAGAAAGAAAAAGTGTAACAGACCATGTTTTACTGTGTTATGTTGTTTAAAAGACAAAGAAATGAGACGACAGTTTTACTGTGTTAAGTTGTGAAAAGACAGAAAGAAAAAGTGTGAGAGACCATGTTTTACTGTGTTAATGTTTGTGAAAAGACAGAAAGAAAAAGTGTAACAGACCATGTTTTACTGTGTTAATGTTGTGAAAAGAAGAGAAAGAAAAGGTAACAGACATGTTTACTTGTAAGGGTGAAAGAAAAAGTGTACGGACCATGTTTTACTGTGTTAATGGTTGTGAAAAGACAGATGAACGAAAAAGTGTAACAGACCATGTTTTACTGTGTTAATGGTGTAAGCAGAGAAAGAAAAAGTGTGACGGACCATGTTTTTACTGTGTTAATGTTGTTGTGAAAAGACAGAGAAAGAAAAAGTGTAACAGACCATGTTTTACTGTGTTAATGTGTGTAAAAGACAGAGAAAGAAAAAGTGTAACGGACCATGTTTTACTGTGTTAATGTTGTTGTGAAAAGACAGAGAAAGAAAAAGTGTGAACGGACCATGTTTTACTGTGTTAATGTGTTGTGAAAAGACAGAGAAAGAAAAGTGTAACAGACCATGTTTTACTGTGTTAATGTTGTTGTGAAAAGACAGAGAAAGAAAAAGTGTAACAGACCATGTTTTACTGTGTTAATGGTGTGAAAAGACAGAGAAAGAAAAAGTGTAACAGACCATGTTTTACTGTGTTAATGTTGTGAAAAGACAGAGAAAGAAAAAGTGTAACAGACCATGTTTTACTGTGTTAATGTTGTGAAAAGACAGAGAAAGAAAAAGTGTGACAGACCATGTTTTACTGTGTTAATGGTGTGAAAGAAAAAGTGTGACGGACCATGTTTTACTGTGTTAATGTTGTTGTGAAAAGACAGAGAAAGAAAAAGTGTAACTTTCTTGCCTAGTAGGTAATTGAACATGATCAAAGATGATGATGTGAAAAAAGTTGTCATTTTGCACAGACTTTTCTTTTCTTTCTTCTTGTTGCACTGGTGTGTTAACTTTCATATCTGCCACAGAGGTGTTTTTCATGTGCACCTGGCGTCTGTGTTGATGACTTAATTGCTCAAACTTTGACTCTTCTCTGGAACTGTATGATGCAGTTATTTCCACAAACAGGAATAGTGGACCCATGCTGCCCAGGAATTCTTGTTTCCATCATTTGACTCTGGACTTAAATTGGTATATGTGAGTACCCATGCAGAAACCAAATGCCCTTTAAAAAGACTGTGACATGTGCAAAGTGCTGATCACATCAGTGTAAAAAGAATTTTGTATGTACATTTTTTTAACTAATGCAAATGGTAAGCTTAACAATTTCCACAAATCTTTGGTCAAAGAGGCTAGGTTGGCACTGAGGCAAAGTTAACCACCCTCCAGTTAGACTGCTCAAGTTCAATTCTGACCATAAAGTGTTGTCTACATGGGTTCCAATCCACCTTGCTGTCAATGGGAACCTGATTCTGTTCAGGGTTGTGAAAGGTAAAACAGAAAGGCAGAGGGATTGGCACTGTTCTCATAACGCTGGCCTCTTGAAAACATGAAGTCTCTACTTGGCACTGTTCTCGTAATGCTGGCCTCTTGAAAACATGAAGTCTCTACTTGGCACTGTTCTCGTAATGCTGGCCTCTTGAAAACATGAAGTCTCTACTTGGCACTGTTCTCATAACGCTGGCCTCTTGAAAACATGAAGTCTCTACTTGGCACTGTTCTCATAATGCTGGCCTCTTGAAAACATGAAGTCTCTACCACCTCACTCTTCTTTGATCTTAGGGTGCTGGGTCCAGCTTTGTTCTTTTTTACCTTATGATTGAAAATATCTTGTTGATGTTTTTGTTTTGTTTTGTTTTGATTTTGTGGTTTGCATGTGTGTATATATATGTATATGTATATGTATATAAATGTATGTATGTGTTTGTTTCCCCATTTTATTCTTTGGTTAAAATACTTTGTTGATTTTTCTCACAATACATGACAAACATTACCATTTTACATAATGATCAAAGATGGGATTTCTTTTTCTTTTTGTTTGGTTGGTTGGCTGGTTTTCTTGTTGCTGTTTTTTGTCACTTTGCTGCCGTTTTACTTTATCATCAAAGACATTTTATTGGTGTTTGTCATCAGATATGCAGTACAACGTGACTGTGCGTAACGCCTTCAAGATCCAGGACGTAGAACGCAACAAGTGGTACCTCATGGTGGCCAAGACCACACAGATCAAACAGCGATGGCTCAAAGCCTTCTCTGATGAGCGACGGCGCGTCCATGAAGACATGGAGCACAGTGAGTGACGACATTCTGCATCATTTTGTCATGTCGTTTGAGTTTTCAAAAACAAAATATAACAGGAGATGGGGTGATGACGGGAGGGGAACTGTGCGTCATGAAATTATGAATTGTGTGTTGTGTTGTTTTAGTTTTGAAAGAGGAACTGTTTGATGAAGTCGCCTTTGTTTCTGTATGTCCCTGTGTTCCTGTGTAAAGCATCTGTAGGTCATTGAACTGTTTGATGAAGTACCTGTGTACATGTGTGTCTGTTTGTGCCCTGTACATGTGTGTCTGTTTGTGCCCTGTACATGTGTGTCTGTTTGTGCCCTGTACATGTGTGTCTGTTTGTGCCCTGTACATGTGTGTCTGTTTGTGCCCTGTACATGTGTGTCTGTTTGTGCCCTGTGCTGTCTGTGTCTGTTTGTGCCCTGTACTGTCTGTGTCTGTTTGTGCCGTGTACATGTGTGTCTGTGCCCTGTACATGTCGTATGCTTGTGCCTGTGTACATGTGTGTCTGTTTGTGCCCTGTACATGTGTGTGTGTTTGTGCCCTGTACTGTCTGTGTGTGTTTGTGCCCTGTACATGTATGTGTGTTTGTGCCCTGTACTGTCTGTGTGTGTTTGTGCCCTGTACGTGTGTGTGTGTTTGTGCCCTGTACATGTGTGTGTTTGTGCCCTGTACTGTCTGTGTGTGTTTGTGCCCTGTACATGTGTGTGTGTTTGTGCCCTGTACATGTGTGTGTGTGTTTGTGCCTTGTACTGTCTGTGTGTTTGTGCCCTGTACTGTCTGTGTGTGTTTGTGCCCTGTACATGTGTGTGTGTTTTGTGCCCTGTACATGTGTGTGTGTTTGTGCCCTGTACTGTCTGTGTGTGTTTGTGCCCTGTACTGTCTGTGTGTGTTTGTGCCCTGTACTGTCTGTGTGTGTTTGTGCCCTGTACATGTCTGTGTGTTTGTGCCCTGTACTGTCTGTGTATGTTTGTGCCCTGTACATGTGTGTGTGTTTGTGCCCTGTACTGTCTATGTGTGTTTGTGCCCTGTACATGTGTGTGTTTGTGCCCTGTACTGTCTGTGTGTGTTTGTGCCCTGTACATGTGTGGTGTGTTTTGTGCCCTGTACATGTGTGTGTGTTTGTGCCCTGTACTGTCTGTGTATGTTTGTGCCCTGTACATGTGTGTGTTTGTGCCCTGTACATGTGTGTGTTTTGTGCCCTGTACATGTGTGTGTGTTTGTGCCCTGTACATGTCGTATGCTTGTGCCTGTGTACATGTCTGTATGTTCGGCCCTGCATACTTTTGTACATGTATGTGTTTATCCCTGTGTACATGTGTGTTTATCCCTGTGTACATGTACATGTTTATCCCTGTGTACATGTGTGTTTATCCCTGTGTACATGTACATGTTTATCTCTGTGTACATGTATGTGTTTATCCCTGTGTACATGTACATGTTTATCTCTGTGTACATGTATGTGTTTATCCCTGTGTACATGTGTGTGTTTTATCCCTGTGTACATGTTGTGTTTATCCCTGTGTACATGTGTGTTTGTCCCTGTGTACATGTGTGTTTATCCCTGTGTACATGTGTGGTGTTTATCCCTGTGTACATGTGTTGTGTTTGTCGCTGTGGTACATGTGTGTTTGTCCACTGTGTACATTGTGTGTTATCCCTGTGTACATGTATGTGTTTATCCCTGTGTACATTGGTGTACTTTATCCCTGTGTACATGTGTGTGTTTATCCCTGTGTACATGTGTGTGTTTATCCCTGTGTACATGTGTGTGTTTATCCCTGTGTACATGTATGTGTGTTTATCCCTGTGTACATGTTGTGTTTATCCCTGTGTACATGTATGGTGTTTTATCCCTGTGTACATGTGTGTGTTTATCCCTGTGTACATGTGTGTTTATCCCTGTGTACATGTGTGTGTTTATCCCTGTGTACATGTGTGTGTTTTCGCTGTGTACATGTGTGTTTGTCCCTGTAGTACATGTGTATTATCCCTGTGTACATGTGTGTTTATCCCTGTGTACATGTGTGTGTTTATCCCTGTGTACATGTGTGTGTTTATCCCTGTGTACATGTGTATGTTTATCCCTGTGTACATGTATGTGTTTTATCCCTGTGTACAGTTGTGTTTATCCCTGTGTACATGTTGTGGTTTTATCCCTGTGTACATGTGTGTGTGTTTATCCTCTGTGTCATTCTGTTTTATCCCTGTGTACATGTGTGTTTATCTCTGTGTTACATGTATGTGTTTATCCCTGTGTACATGTGTTTATCCTGTGTACATGTGTGTTTATCCCTGTGTACATGTGTGTGTTTATCCCTGTGTACATGTATGTGTTTATCCCTTGTTACATGTGTATGTTTATCCCTGTGTACATGTGTGTGTTTATCCCTGTGTACATGTTGTTTTATCTCTGTGTACATGTGTGTTTATCCCTGTGTACATGTGGTGTTTTATCCCTGTGTACATGTGTGTGTTTATCCCTGTGTACATGTTTGTTTATCCCTGTGTACATGTGTGTTTTCCCTGTGTACATGTGTGTTTATCCCTGTGTACATGTGTGTTTGTCCCTGTGTACATGTGTGGTTTATCCCTGTGTACATGTGTGTTTTCCCTGTGTACATGTGTGTTTATCCCTGTGTACATGTGTGTTTGTCCCTGTGTACATGTGTGTTTTCCCTGTGTACATGTGTGTTTTCCCTGTGTACATGTGTGTTTATCCCTGTGTACATGGTTGTGTTATGTGTCCCTGTGTACATGTATGTGTTTATCCCTGTGTACATGTTGTGTTTATCCCTGTGTACATGTATGTGTTTATCCCTGTGTACATGTGATGTTTATCCTGTGTACATGTGTGTTTATCCCTGTGTACATATGTTTATCCCTGTGTACATGTGTGTTTATCCCTGTGTACATGTGTTTATACCTGTGTACATGTTGTGTTTTATCCCTGTGTACATGTGTATGTGTTTTATCCCTGTGTACATGTGTGTTTTATTCCTGTTACATGTATGTGTTTATCCTGTGTACATGTGTGTTTATCCCTGTGTACATGTGTGTTTATCCCTGTGTACATGTGTGTTTATCCCTGTGTACATGTGTGTTTATCCCTGTGTACATGTGTGTGTTTATCCCTGTGTACATGTATGTGTTTATCCCTGTGTACATGTATGTGTTTATCCCTGTGTACATGTGTGGTTTATCCCTGTGTACATGTGTGTTTATCCCTGTGTACATGTGTGTGTTTATCCCTGTGTACATGTATGTGTTTATCCCTGTGTACATGTGTATGTTTATCCCTGTGTACATGTGTGTTTATCCTTGTGTACATGTATGTGTTTATCCCTGTGTACATGTGTTTTATCCCTGTGTACATGTGTATGTTTATCCCTGTGTACATGTGTGTATCCTGTTACATGTATGGTTTATCCCTGTGTACATGTGTGTTTATCCCTGTGTACATGTGTGTTTATCCCTGTGTACATGTATGTTTATCCTTGTACATGTGTTTATCCCTGTGTACATGTGTATGTTATATCCCTGTGTACATGTGGTTTATCCCTGTGTACATGTGTGTTATCCTGTGTACATGTGTGTTTATCCCTGTGTACATGTGTGTTTATCCCTGTGTACATGTGTGTTTTTCCCTGTGTACATGTGTGTTATCTGTGTAAGTTGTTTCCCTGTGTACATTGTGTTTATCCCTGTGTACAGTGTTTTGTCCCTGTGTACATGTGTGTGTTTATCCCTGTGTACATGTGTGTTTGTCCCTGTGTACATGTGTTTATCTCTGTGTACATGTATGTTTATCTCTGTGTACATGTGTGTTTATCCCTGTGTACATGTGTGTTTATCCCTGTGTACATGTGTGTTTATCCCTGTGTACATGTGTGTGAATCAGCTGTAGGTCACTGAAATGTTTGATGAAATCTCATTTGTGTATGTTTGTCCCTGCGCACCTATGTACATGTTTGTAAAGCAGATATAGGTCATTGAACTGTTTGATGAAAAGTTTTTCAGTGTAGTGTTAAGATTATGCAGCACGAAACTGCTGTTAAAGTTACGACTTCTTGGGTGTGTTGGTAAAGGGAGACAATTTGTGTACATCTTACCACTCCAACGTAGCACTGTGTTAAAAAGTAATGTTCCTTTTCCGTTAGCTACTAATTGAAATAGTTTGTAGTGCTTGTTGTCTGTGTGTGTGTGTGTGTGTATGCTTTCCTTAGGAATTTGTGTGTTTGTAAATCACATGCTCACATTTAATCAAGTGTCTTTACATGTGTATATGTTTGAAGTTTAAGCAGTGTACACTTACCCCATGAAAACTGCTGTCAGAACAGCACAGCATCAGGAAAATTGTCTGTGTTTCAGATTTCAACATTCCCTTTCACCTCAAACAGACCATTGTATCCAACTTGAAACAGAAGGCCAGCAGCAAATCCAAAGGTCAGTTGACGCTGTATTTTGTGTTTGTTTCACTTGAAGTTTTAAGACTTCTAGAAAAAGGCATCCCAGTTTAGGGTGGGTTTTTTGTGGGGTTCTGTTGTTGTAGCTGCTGTTGTTGGGTTTTTTTTTCTTGTTTGTTTGTTTTTGTTTTCTTTTGTGAGTGTGTTTTGTTTGTTGTTTTCTTGCAGATTGATACTTGCCTTTCAGCCCCATGGGGATGCTGGGGGATCTTTCAGGATGAATGATATCCCCACTTTCTGGAAAATCTGTTAGAAATTTCCTCTTTTTGTCAATCTCTTTGTTTCTGCCTTCTTTCTTTGCTTTCTGTCATTTCTTCCTATTATTTTCTGTCTTGCTGGTCCGTTCACCTGTATGTGTTCTATAAAGTCCTACTTATTTTCTCTCAGGATTGATAATTTGGTACATTTATTAAGTGCATTTTGAAGTCTAAGGAAATGAGATATGCAAAAGCAATTTTAGGTAATTTAGGCCCATTTTTAGATATGTTTTAGTGTCCTTAGTAGGTATGTTTAAAATTGTATTCAGGTATGTTTTTTAAATCCCCTGTGTGATAAATTGGACAGAGTGCTCAACGCCAGGGGCATCTGCTTAGATTATGTGCGCAAATGCATTGATATGTGTACTGAATTTTCTTTTCTTTTTCTTTTTTTTCCTGTTGAAATATTGTGTATGTTTTGAAATGGTTATAGCCCTGATAGGCTGTACACAGTTGGTTAGGCTTTAAACAAAAATAACAGTTGCAATAACAAAATAGCCTTTCCTAAGGCTTTCATCAGGCTCAGTGGTCAGATATGCAGCTACACAACCAACCAATCTGCTTGACTAGATACAAGGGAGGGGCTGAAACAATGGTTGGTCAGCTGTGGTTCTTGTCACTGCAATGTTAGATAATCGCTGTGGTACTTATCGGTGCAATATTAGATAATCGCTGTGGTACTTGTCAGTGCAATATTAGATAATCACTGTGGTACTTATCAGTGCAATATTAGATAATCTGACAGTCAATAGTTGTAGAACTGAACTCTGGTAAGAACCCCTCCATGGCCTTTATCATGCTGAAAGATGTACTGTCGGTCATATTGTGAGAATCTTCAAGGGTCGGGTTATGATGAAAAGTGTGGACACTTGTGATTATTTTGTCACTTTTGCAAGAAATACTAATAAATCAGAAAAAAAAGTGAAATAGATAGATGAGCCAAAATTTACTGTCTCTTTTGTCACATGTGACCCATCTTGTGTAAATCTGAAATTAGACAATGATCCAGACATCTCTTATGGAAATAATATAAAAGTGACTTCATGCTTCTTTTTTAAATGTTTGTAAGGATGAATTTATGTTTATGCAATTCATGCTTTTCTGTTTTTATAAGATATTTGAAGGGTGAATTCATGCTTCTTTAATAGATATTTTAAGGGTGAATGCATGCTTCTTTCTGAATATTTCAAAGGGCGAATTCATGCTTTCTGAATGTTTTTAAGGGTGAATTCATGCTTCTTTATGGATATTTTGAGGGTAAATGCTTGTTTACTTTTACAGGTGAATTCATGCTTCTTTGTTTTGTTTTGTTTTCAAGTCTGAATTCATGCTTATTTTTTAATATGTTTAGGGGTGATTTCATGCTTCTTTTTAAATATGTTTAGGGGTGAATGCATGCTACTTCCTTTTAAAATTTTAAGAGTGAATTCATGCTTCTTTTAAATATTTCTAAGGGTGAATTCATGCTTCTTTTAAAAAATTTTAAGGGTGAATTCAAGCTTCTTTTGCATATTTCTAAGGGTGACTTTTTGCTTCTTTCAAAAGATTTTTAAAAGGTAAATCCTTGCTTTTCAAAAATATTTAAAGGTGACTCTATGCTTTATTCTTAAGATTTTCTGAAAGGTGATTTATGCCCTTTTTAAACAAGTACAGTTTCACATCTGTCCCTTGGCAATGGGCATAGGATTTATCACAGATATTCTTGTCCTTTTCAAATCTGTAGTCTGTCAGATCAAATTGTAGATTCAGATGTGAAAAGACAAGGAAACAGTCAAAGAGGAGGGAAGCCTCAGTTTATCCATGGATCTTGTTTAACCGATGTGACCCCAAAACTGGGTCTTGCCCGTTCATACTTAACACGTTCATAATTGTGGCATATGCCAGGTTTGAAGTCTTTGTTGAATGATAGTTCTGGGAAGCGAGGGGACCCAGGCTCCAGTCCCATTAAGACAGGGATTTTTTCACCCCTTAAGCTACACCTGGAGTGATGGTCTGAATGCTATGCTAGTCTTTTAGCTGAGAAAATAAACAGAGGTTTTATGTGCAATATTTTATGTATCGGTAGCGCACGTAAACGAGCAAAAAGCTTCTCCATGGAAATGCCGGGGGCTTTTCCAGTATAAATAGTATACCCACCTTCTGGAAATTCTGTACTATAGATTTCCTCTTTTCATTCACTCTCTTTGTTTCCGTCTTGTTCCTTTGTTTTCTGTCATCTCTTCCTATCATTTTTTGCCTTGCTGGTCCATTCACCTGTATGTGTTCTACAAAGCCTGACATACTTTCTAATAAGATTGATAAAGGGTGGATACATGTATTAATTGTATTTTAAAGGTGGATAATGTATTAATTGTATTTGGGCTTTTAGGAAATACGTGCAGAAGTAATTTTTGGTGATTTAGGCCAGTTTTATGTATATTTGAGTGTAATTTGGTTTATATTGGGGTTTGTTGTTTTATGTATATTTGAGTGTAATTTGGTTTATATTGGGGTTTGTTGTTTTATGTATATTTGAGTGAAATTTGGTTTATATTGGGGTTTGTTGTTTTATGTATATTTGAGTGTAATTTGGTTTATATTGGGGTTTGTTGTTTTATGTATATTTGAGTGTAATTTGGTTTATATTGGGGTTTGTTGTTTTATGTATATTTGAGTGTAATTTGGTTTATATTGGGGTTTGTTGTTTTATGTATATTTGAGTGTAATTTGGTTTATATTGGGGTTTGTTGTTTTATGTATATTTGAGTGTAATTTGGTTTATATTGGGGTTTGTTGTTTTATGTATATTTGAGTGTAATTTGGTTTATATTGGGGTTTGTTGTTTTATGTATATTTGAGTGAAATTTGGTTTATATTGGGGTTTGTTGTTTTATGTATATTTGAGTGTAATTTGGTTTATATTGGGGTTTGTTGTTTTATGTATATTTGAGTGTAATTTGGTTTATATTGGGTTTGTTGTTTTATGTATATTTGAGTGTAATTTGGTTTATATTGGGGTTTGTTGTTTTATGTATATTTGAGTGTAATTTGGTTTATATTGGGGTTTGTTGTTTTATGTATATTTGAGTGTAATTTGGTTTTATATTGGGGTTTGTTGTTTTATGTATATTTGAGTGTAATTTGGTTTATATTGGGGTTTGTTGTTTTATGTATATTTGAGTGAAATTTGGTTTATATTGGGGTTTGTTGTTTTATGTATATTTGAGTGTAATTTGGTTTATATTGGGGTTTGTTGTTTTATGTATATTTGAGTGTAATTTGGTTTATATTGGGGTTTGTTGTTTTATGTATATTTGAGTGTAATTTGGTTTATATTGGGGTTTGTTGTTTTATGTATATTTGAGTGTAATTTGGTTTATATTGGGGTTTGTTGTTTTATGTATATTTGAGTGTAATTTGGTTTATATTGGGGTTTGTTGTTTTATGTATATTTGAGTGTAATTTGGTTTAATTGGGGTTTGTTGTTTTAAACCCACTGGTGATAAACTGGATGGAATGGTTAACACCAGGGTCATATCTTGAGATTATGTGCATGAATACATTCATTTTCTCTTACACGTTTTTTTTTTTTCCATGGTCAGTGAGGTGTTATATGTGTTTTTGAGTTATGTGTGTGTTGAGGTGGTTATAGCCCTGACATGGCTGTGTGCTGTCAGCTGGGGTTTGAACATTGTTTTATAAGTAAAGAAAGATCACCCAGCAACAAGACAGTTGTTCTTTGTCAGCTGGGGTTTGAACATTGTTTTATAATTACAGAAAGATCACCCAGCAACAAGACAGTTGTTATTGACACAATTCTGTTGACAGACTCACTGTGATAGGTAAACAGAAACATACACACAGAGAAAAAATATATACACACAGAAAAATTAGGTGGCACCAGTATTTTGATGATGTGCTTCCCTCTAAGAAAGCAACTTGCTTTTCCCTTGGAAAGCAATTCCATTGTGCTAACAGCAACCAAATTAAATCAGATGTAGTATAACTAGATGTTTTCTTGAAAGTTAAAGCATGGAGGCATAAATGAAAGGGCAGGGTCATGGGGGCTTTTGAAACTTCTACATAATGTCTCAACAAATTAGTGACAGTTATGTACGTTTAGAAGACAGTGGTGCTTGACAGTATTCCAAGTCTTGAAAATAAGTATAAGTCCTTAATATATCAATAAGTTTGAACAGTTTTCTCCTCTTTCTGACAAACATCAGATGTTGTGGATGATATGTCTGTTGGTGTTAATGGCCCTGTTTTGAAGTGTTGCTTCTTGTTTGTGTTAGATCTGCTTTGATTTAATTTTGTGGTTTAACATGATTTATGTTCAGTTTTCATTTTCTCCCAATCTGTTAAGGTAAACAAGTGGAAACTGTTTAAATCTGATATTTCTGTCTTTGTGTGCCTTTCTTTTTTTCTTCTTTTCTTCTTTCTTTCTTGCATTTTTTGTCTGTCTGTCACCTTTTCTGTCTGTTGCAGCAAAAGACATCAACTGTATATATATGCTGATTGCAAAAGAGGTCCTGAAAGTTGACAAGAATGATGACATGACAAAAGTAGCTTTAGAAACTTAAATTTTGAAATGTGAAACTTGATGTCTGTAAATGATAGGATATGATGTTGATGTGACAACCATCAGTTAATAATGTTCCAGGCATTTTACTGTGGATAGGATATGATGTTGATGTGACAACCGTCAGTTAATAATGTTCCAGGCATTTTACTGTGGATAGGATATGATGTTGATGTGACAACCGTCAGTTAATAATGTTCCAGGCATTTTACTGTGGTTATCACGCAACAGATCAGATCGCTGATTCAGGTATCTTACACAGCATTCCATGCTATGATGGCTTTTTGTTTTTGTTCATCACCTGGGTTTGAATCTGTTGTTACCACATATGCATCATGACTGATGTGTTCAAGCTTTCTTTTTTTTTTCAATGATTTCATCACTCATTTGGGGAACTTGTTTTCATGGCATCATCAGAAATTGTAAAGAGTATTGTACATTGTATTCACAAGCTTCTAAACAGAACATATTTATCCTTTCATGCGATCATTGGTTATGCAGAAACCCAGTAATTAATCCATAAGCTTCATACTACAAAATGGATCATATTTTCAAGGTATGAAACATTTATGTGCTTTGAAATAGAAACTTGTTCACTTACTTGAAGAACTCCCCCCCCCCCCCCTAAAAAAAATGTCAGCAGGTCCATCCTGTATGCAGTCATGATGAATTGTTATTTTATGTGTAGATTTTAAGCAGTATTTTTTTTTTAATAACATGATGAATAAATAGTGCAAACTGAAAACGTGTAACACCTTTATCATGATTGTGCTGTTGTACAAAACGACAACAACAACAACAACAACAACAAAACTATCAACTCCAGTTGTCTTCAGCCGATAAGATGGAATCAGAATCCTATTCCTTCAGATGTATTGTGTATGTTTTGAAACGATTATAGCCTTGATATGGCTCTACACTGTCGGCTGGGCTTCAACAGTAACAGTAACAGTAACATAGGGCTCTACACAGTCAGCTGGGCTTCAACAGTAACAGTAACGTAGAGCTCTACACTGTCGGCTGGGCTTCAACAGTAACAGTAACAGTAACATAGGGCTCTACACAGTCAGCTGGGCTTCAACAGTAACAGTAACGTAGAGCTCTACACAGTCGGCTGGGCTTCAACAGTAACAGTAACGTAGGACTCTACACAGTCAGCTGGGCTTCAACAGTAACAGTAACGTAGGGCTCTACACAGTCGGCTGGGCTTCAACAGTAACAGTAACGTAGGACTCTACACAGTCGGCTGGGCTTCAACAGTAACAGTAACGTAGGGCTCTACACAGTCAGCTGGGCTTCAACAGTAACAGTAACGTAGGGCTCTGCACAGTCAGCTGGGCTTCAACAGTAACAGTAACGTAGGGCTCTACACTGTCGGCTGGGCTTCAACAGTAACAGTAACGTAGGGCTCTACACACTGGGCTGGGCTTCAACAGTAACAGTAACGTAGGGCTCTACACAGTCAGCTGGGCTTCAACAGTAACAGTAACGTAGGGCTCTACACACTGGGCTGGGCTTCAACAGTAACAGTAACGTAGGGCTCTGCACAGTCGGCTGGGCTTCAACAGTAACAGTAACGTAGGGCTCTACACACTGGGCTGGGCTTCAACAGTAACAGTAACGTAGGGCTCTGCACAGTCGGCTGGGCTTCAACAGTAACAGTAACGTAGGGCTCTGCACACTGGGCTGGGCTTCAACAGTAACAGTAACGTAGGGCTCTGCACAGTCGGCTGGGCTTCAACAGTAACAGTAACGTAGGACTTTACACAGTCGGCTGGGCTTCAACAGTAACAGTAACGTAGGACTTTACACAGTCGGCTGGGCTTCAACAGTAACAGTAACGTAGGACTTTACACAGTCGGCTGGGCTTCAACAGTAACAGTAACGTAGGACTCTACACTGTCGGCTGGGCTTCAACAGTAACAGTAACGTAGGACTCTACACTGTCGGCTGGGCTTCAACAGTAACAGTAACGTAGGACTCTACACTGTCGGCTGGGCTTCAACAGTAACAGTAACGTAGGACTCTACACTGTCGGCTGGGCTTCAACAGTAACAGTAACGTAGGACTCTACACTGTCGGCTGGGCTTCAACAGTAACAGTAACGTAGGGCTCTACACAGTCGGCTGGTAACATAGGGCTCTACACAGTAACGTTGTACTGCTGTGGCTGTGTAGTCAACAGATTATAACACAAAGGTTTTCCCACTACTGTAAGATTTTCAGTGGTGTTGCTTCTGTCTGACCAGCTTATACTAAGATGGTATCCACTCCTAAAACTCTTCCTTGTTGTTTCTACTTCCTCCACTTTCAGTAAAATAACACGTCTTTTCTTAGAGACTTGGTGTACAAGTCCCAGGTGCAGTTCTTGTTCATCTCACGTATCAGCCTTTGCTGTTAAAATGGGAGCTGAGCATCCCAACTGTATGCCAGTCGGCCTCTTAGAAACGCGCACTTTTGACATAAACAAAGTAATCCTTTGAGTCAAAGGGTTGAGTTTTTGCAGTTGGTGGATGGAGTGCGGGAGTCAAAGTTTTGATTAAACAAGATTGAGATAGCACCTCAGTACATTTATGTTACAGGCAATGAAATGAAGAAATGAGTTGACTGTCATCACGAGTATAGCTATCATCCTGCCTAGTTATTGACAACAAAGACAAATGGTACAGTTGGTATAGCTATCATCCTGCCTAGTTATTGACAACAAAGACAAATGGTACAGTTGGTATAGCTGTCATCCTGCCTAGTTATTGACAACAAAGACAAATGGTACAGTTGGCATAGCTATCATCCTGCCTAGTTATTGACAACAAAGACAAATGGTACAGTTGGTATAGCTATCATCCTGCCTAGTTATTGACAACAAAGACAAATGGTACAGTTGGCATAGCTATCATCCTGCCTAGTTATTGACAACAAAGACAAATGGTACAGTTGGTATAGCTATCATCCTGCCTAGTTATTGACAACAAAGACAAATGGTACAGTTGGCATAGCTATCATCCTGCCTAGTTATTGACAACAAAGACAAATGGTACAGTTGGCATAGCTATCATCCTGCCTAGTTATTGACAACAAAGACAAATGGTACAGTTGGCATAGCTATCATCCTGCCTAGTTATTGACAACAAAGACAAATGGTACAGTTGGCATAGCTGTCATCCTGCCTAGTTATTGACAACAAAGACAAATGGTACAGTTGGCATAGCTATCATCCTGCCTAGTTATTGACAACAAAGACAAATGGTACAGTTGGCATAGCTGTCATCCTGCCTAGTTATTGACAACAAAGACAAATGGTACAGTTGGCATAGCTATCATCCTGCCTAGTTATTGACAACAAAGACAAATGGTACAGTTGGCTGGGACATTGAACTTCCAGCTGGAAGTGTCACCCTGTGTGGGTGTCACGTGAAGGGTGGAGATTTGTCCAGTCTCCTGAATCTTCTGTCTGAATGAGTAGAACACCAAATGCATGTTAAACTTCAGAACACTTTATTGCTTGAGGATAGTGACATTAAGTTACAGTGGACCTATAGTAACATTAAGTTACAGTAGACCTATAGTAACGTTAGTAACATTAAGACCTATAGTAATGTTAGTAACATTAAGTCACAGTGAACCTATAGTAACATTAAGTCACAGTGGACCTATAGTAACATTAAGTCACAGTGAACCTATAGTAACATTAAGTCACAGTGGACCTATAGTAACATTAAGTCACAGTGGACCTATAGTAACATTAAGTCACAGTGGACCTATAGTAATGTTAGTAACATTAAGTCACAGTGGACCTATAGTAACATTAGTAACATTAAGACCTATAGTAATGTTAGTAACATTAAGTCACAGTGGACCTATAGTAACGTTAGTAACATTAAGACCTATAGTAATGTTAGTAACATTAAGTCACAGTGAACCTATAGTAACATTAAGTCAGTGAACCTATAGTAACATTAAGTCACAGTGAACCTATAGTAACATTAAGTCACGGTGGACCTATAGTAACATTAAGTCACAGTGGACCTATAGTAATGTTAGTAACATTAAGTCACAGTGGACCTTTAGTAACATTAAGTCACAGTAGACCTATAGTAACATTAAGTCACAGTGGACCTATAGTAATGTTAGTAACATTAAGTCACAGTGAACCTATAGTAACATTAAGTCACAGTGAACCTATAGTAACATTAAGTCACAGTGAACCTATAGTAACATTAAGTCACAGTGAACCTATAGTAACATTAAGTCACAGTGGACCTATAGTAACATTAAGTCACAGTGGACCTATAGTAATGTTAGTAACATTAAGTGACAGTGAACCTATAGTAACATTAAGTCACAGTGGACCTATAGTAACATTAAGTCACAGTGGACCTATAGTAACATTAAGTCACAGTAGACCTATAGTAACATTAAGTCACAGTGAACCTATGGTAACATTAAGTCACAGTGGACCTATAGTAACATTAGTAACATTAAGTGACAGTGAACCTATAGTAACATTAAGTTACAGTGGACCTATAGTAACATTAAGTCACAGTGAACCTATAGTGACATTAAGTCACAGTAGACCTATAGTAACATTAAGTTACAGTAGACCTATAGTAACATTGTCACAGTAGACCTATAGTAACATTAAGTCACAGTGAACCTATAGTAACATTAAGTCACAGTGGACCTATAGTAACATTAAGTCACAGTGAACCTATAGTAACATTAAGTCACAGTGAACCTATAGTAACATTAAGTCACGGTGGACCTATAGTAACATTAAGTCACAGTGGACCTATAGTAATGTTAGTAACATTAAGTCACAGTGGACCTATAGTAACATTAGTAACATTAAGTCACAGTAGACCTATAGTAATATTAAGTCACAGTGGACCTATAGTAATGTTAGTAACATTAAGTCACAGTGAACCTATAGTAACATTAAGTCACAGTGAACCTATAGTAACATTAAGTCACAGTGAACCTATAGTAACATTAAGTCACAGTGAACCTATAGTAACATTAAGTCACAGTGGACCTATAGTAACATTAAGTCACAGTGGACCTATAGTAATGTTAGTAACATTAAGTGACAGTGAACCTATAGTAACATTAAGTCACAGTGGACCTATAGTAACATTAAGTCACAGTGGACCTATAGTAACATTAAGTCACAGTAGACCTATAGTAACATTAAGTCACAGTGAACCTATGGTAACATTAAGTCACAGTGGACCAATAGTAACATTAGTAACATTAAGTGACAGTGAACCTATAGTAACATTAAGTTACAGTGGACCTATAGTAACATTAAGTCACAGTGAACCTATAGTAACATTAAGTCACAGTAGACCTATAGTAACATTAAGTTACAGTAGACCTATAGTAACATTGTCACAGTAGACCTATAGTAACATTAAGTCACAGTGAACCTATAGTAACATTAAGTCACAGTGGACCTATAGTAACATTAAGTCACAATGAACCTATAGTAACATTAAGTCACAGTGAACCTATAGTAACATTAAGTCACAGTGGACCTATAGTAACATTAAGTCACAGTGGACCTATAGTAATGTTAGTAACATTAAGTCACAGTGGACCTATAGTAACATTAGTAACATTAAGTCACAGTAGACCTATAGTAATATTAAGTCACAGTGGACCTATAGTAATGTTAGTAACATTAAGTCACAGTGAACCTATAGTAACATTAAGTCACAGTGAACCTATAGTAACATTAAGTCACAGTGAACCTATAGTAACATTAAGTCACAGTGAACCTATAGTAACATTAAGTCACAGTGGACCTATAGTAACATTAAGTCACAGTGGACCTATAGTAACATTAAGTCACAGTGGACCTATAGTAACATTAAGTCACAGTGGACCTATAGTAACATTAAGTCACAGTAGACCTATAGTAACGTTAGTAACATTAAGTTACAGTGGACCTATAGTAACATTAAGTCACAGTGGACCTATAGTAACGTTAGTAACATTAAGTCACAGTGGACCTATAGTAACATTAAGTCACAGTGGACCTATAGTAACGTTAGTAACATTAAGTCACAGTGGACCTATAGTAACACATTAAGTCACAGTGGACCTATAGTAACAGTAAGTCACAGTGGACCTGTAGTAACATTAAGTCACAGTGGACCTATAGTAACATTAAGTCACAGTGGACCTATAGTAACACAGTAAGTCACAGTGGACCTATAGTAACAGTAAGTCACAGTGGACCTATAGTAACAGTAAGTCACAGTGGACCTATAGTAACACAGTAAGTCACAGTGGACCTATAGTAACATTAAGTCACAGTGGACCTATAGTAACATTAAGTCACAGTGGACCTATAGTAACATTAAGTCACAGTGGACCTGTAGTAACATTAAGTCACAGTGGACCTATAGTAACATTAAGTCACAGTGAACCTATAGTAACACAGTAAGTCACAGTGGACCTGTAGTAACATTAAGTCACAGTGGACCTATAGTAACACAGTAAGTCACAGTAGACCTGTAGTAACAGTAAGTCACAGTGGACCTGTAGTAACACATTAAGTCACAGTGGACCTGTAGTAACACAGTAAGTCACAGTGGACCTGTAGTAACACAGTAAGTCACAGTGGACCTATAGTAACACAGTAAGTCACAGTGGACCTGTAGTAACACAGTAAGTCACAGTGGACCTGTAGTAACACAGTAAGTCACAGTGGACCTATAGTAACATTAAGTCACAGTGGACCTGTAGTAACACATTAAGTCACAGTGGACCTATAGTAACACAGTAAGTCACAGTGGACCTGTAGTAACACAGTAAGTCACAGTGGACCTGTAGTAACACAGTAAGTCACAGTGGACCTGTAGTAACACAGTAAGTCACAGTGGACCTGTAGTAACACAGTAAGTCACAGTGGACCTGTAGTAACACAGTAAGTCACAGTGGACCTATAGTAACACAGTAAGTCACAGTGGACCTGTAGTAACATTAAGTCACAGTGGACCTGTAGTAACACAGTAAGTCACAGTGGACCTGTAGTAACACAGTAAGTCACAGTGGACCTATAGTAACACAGTAAGTCACAGTGGACCTATAGTAACACAGTAAGTCACAGTGGACCTGTAGTAACACAGTAAGTCACAGTGGACCTATAGTAACACAGTAAGTCACAGTGGACCTGTAGTAACACAGTAAGTCACAGTGGACCTATAGTAACACAGTAAGTCACAGTGGAGAATGACCCATACATCCAACAACAAAAAGGAGAGAATATGAGTGTCTGCATGGTTGGATGACCCACAGAAAATCGGAGTGTGCAGGCCGCACAGTGACAAAACACCTGCACAGTGTGGTCCACACAATCAGAACAGCATGTGTAAAAACACGAAGATATCTTTTCAATAAAAGGTGGAGGTTTAGAAAGGAGGGAGGTAGTTCACTGCTATCATTATGGCTGTGTGTGTTTTTGCCCTTTTGTTCCTTCCTCCATTCTCTTCACAATGAATTTTGCCTCCCTTCCTTTCATCACTGTCCGATGCTTGATTCTCTCCCCTCTCCTGTTTTCCACCCAGTATTTGTTATGTCCCGAAAACCCTTCGACTACCACACCCTGTCCACCGACTGCAGTAACTTAACCCTTTAACTCTCTCACCCGGCAGAAAGCTGGTGGATAGGGTGAGGGAGTCAAAGGGTTTAGTTTCTTCTTCACTAGCATGGTTGTCAGTGCAGGATGCAGGTGGACAGGGTGCAGGTGTCCGAGGGTTAACCAGCACTGTGTGTGTTCATTCAGTGCATGAATTTGCAGTTTGTTCAACAGGGATTCAGTGCACTCAGACAATTTTATATGCGCTTCACAAAATCTGCTGGCAGTGATGGGACAAACTCCTTCAGCCTGCACAAAAGTGTTCTGGCAGGGTCCTGAAAATGTTGACTAAGTGGGCTGAGTGAGACATACAGAACAGCGACACAACTAGAATGGTTGGAGCATTAAGATGACTGTCAAACAGGCCAGTGTTTATTTTGAAGACTGGAACGGAATTGAAGAACTCAGATACTGAGTCATTGACAGTATCAAACAAGATGATCTGCCTGCATGTTAGTTTATGGCATGAGAAAACTCTTAGATTAGTAGAACCAAGAGGGAAGTGTTGCTGTATGATAGTTGATGGACCTCATGTTAGTGTATGATAGATTAGTAGAACCAAGAGAGAAGTGTTGCTGTATGATAGTTGATGGACCTCATGTTAGTGTATGATAGATTAGTAGAACCAAGAGGAAGTGTTGCTGTATGATAGTTGATGGACCTCATGTTAGTGTATGATAGATTAGTAGAACCAAGAGAGAGTTTTGCGTATGATAGTTGATGGACCTCATGTTAGTGTATGATAGATTAGTAGAACCAAGAGGGAAGTGTTGCTGTTCGATAGTTGATGGTTCTCATGTTAGTGTATGATAGATTAGTAGAACCAAGAGAGAAGTGTTGCTGTATGATAGTTGATGGACCTCATGTTAGTGTATGATAGATTAGTAGAACCAAGAGGGAAGTGTTGCTGTATGATAGTTGGACCTCATGTTAGTGTATGATAGATTAGTAGAACCAAGAGAGAAGTGTTGCTGTACGATAGTTGATGGATCTCATGTTAGTGTATGATACTATCATTGATAGTTTATGATTCTGTAGTCCGTGTAATTTCTCACCACAGGTTGATCGTTCAACTCATGTAGCTGCTCACCAGACTGCTAGGATGGTGTGATGATTTGGATTAGTGTTGAAAAAAAGAACTCACCAGAGCTGTGCATAATGGATTGATGCAATAACCTGGCAGAAGGGATGGTAGTGTGTGGTGTGGAAGCGAACAGTTAAGCTTGTGGAATTGGCATTTTGTTTTTTGCTGTCATTAACGAAGTGGTTTTGGGAACTGTGCTACTGAACACTTGTATAATTAATACATGTCACTTATTTTTCTTTTTTGTTCCCCCTCTTTTATTCCTTCATCCTATCCAACCTTTGGCTTTCATCAAGTTTCTTCAGAAAGCTGGTGGATAGACTGAGGGAGTCAAGGGGATTAAGCTCTGCAGCATTTCCTTGGTTCAGTATGTGTGCCTGAAGTTTGTGATCTGTCTGTCAGTTTATATGCGATACAATTATTGCACATTGCCATTTCGTTCATTAATAACTCTTTCAGTGTAGGAAATATATGTATTTTGTTTCTAACAGTTTTTATATTGTGCTTCACAATTATGCTCTCAGCACTCTAGTGTCATTATATAGCTGTGCATTGTTTTGCAAATGTCAGTCAAAGTAATACCTGATGGAATTGTGGCAGCGTGATTTTCACAGTAAATGGGAAGAGAGGTTGGTGTTGATGAAGGAGAAATGAGTAGCAAACTTTTTGTGCCTGCCAACATCCAAAAGATTATTTAATTGTTTCAAGGAACACTGGTAGGCCTACATGTCATGCTTACTATGAATAAGCGTGTAACTTGTTAGCCAGAAAAAAATGTTTATTCTCAAATTAGCTATTTCATTGAATAATGTGTGCTAGGCAATGAAACTGAATGAAATAAAATCTGAAGATCATGCTTCAGATGTGAGTAAACTGTCAGTGTAATTCATGATTTTTTTCTTCAGATTTTGATATCTTAAAAACATGACTTTTTTTTTCATTTTCTGATGTCTGCTTTAATTTTTATTAAAAAAAAGTTTTACTGCATTCACATGTTATTTTCATAAAATGAAGTTTGAAAACAGCAACATTTTCAAGTCATTAATTGATACATGAGCATAATAAAAGAAATGCTTGGTTTTTCAAGGAAACATACTGTCTGTCAGTGTCGCACTGTTATAAATATCTGAAAGAGAATTTGATACACAAAGAGAGATGATATCACTTGACATGCGATTTCTGATCAGTGACCGTCATGTGTGTGCAGGAAAAAGGAAAGTGTCCCGCAGTAGCAGCATGCGCACTTCCAAGGTCAGCTCATGGACTTCTGCCAACGCCACTCTTCCCAGGGTTCCCAAGAAATCATCCACGGCAGCAGAGCAGGGCTCCACTACACAGCAATCCAGTCGCATCATGAACTTTCTTCTGGGAGGGAAAAAGAAATGAAGCAGTTTTTGCAGCATCCAGTGGCAGCTATCCTCAACGCAAGAGCTCTTCTGATAAAAGCCTGCAGACCACAATGTCTGCACTGTTCTGATAAAAGCCTGCAGACCACAATGTCTGCACTGTTCTGATAAAAGCCTGCAGACCACAATGTCTGCACTGTTCTGATAAAAGCCTGCAGACCACATGTCTGCACTGTTCTGATAAAAGCCTGCAGACCACAATGTCTGCACTGTTGATAGCTAGACACAATGTCTGCAGTCTGTAAAACCAGAATATGTTCTGCACTTGTCAGAAGTAACATGAGATCTGTCAGAAGTCAATGTAGTAATGTAGATATCCCATGTCAGAAGTTCAAATGTAGATATCCCATGTCAGAAGTTAAATGTAGATATCCCGTGTCAGAAGTGGAATCTTACAAAAATTGCAGTCTCTTGTCAAAGCATCAGTCATGAGTCTGTTTGAGGTGAAACCATATTTCACTGGCTTGTCATGCTTGAAATATGACAGGAAGAAAATCGTTCCTCACAATTTACTGAGATACTAAATTTGTGGAGCAGCATTTTCCAGAAACTGTCTGGAATCTCTTTTCAACGTGAAGTCAGAACTTGGCCATTGTTGTGTGTACATGGTGCTGCTGTAGTCTTTGATGCGTGTTTCAGTCTCTCCTTTCGTGATGCAATGACTGGTTTTGGGAGGAAATCAGCTTGTGGTGTTGCCATAGTCTGAACGTTACTGTGATATGCAGGATTTCGTAAGCTTAGATGGGAATAATAATTTAAAGAAAATGGTATTTGCAAAACAGTGTTGACTACAGCTGCACAAGATGTGTACTTTGAAATATGTGACCTTGATTTTTAAGTCTGCACAAATGGTTTTACCAATCAGATTTATGGAGGTGAGTCTTTGCAAAGGAGATTTTATTTCCAACTGTTGTGGAAGAGCATGGTTCAAATTCTGAGGACAGGACCAAAACGTACACAGATGTTGTGATGTTAGTGGAGACAGTCCTACCACAGAAGTGTGACTAATTACACTGGTGATTTCATGGTAACACCAGTCTATAAAAATGGTTATAAGATACTGGCAAATTCATGATACAAACTGGTGAATTCCTGTTGTGAAGCCCACATTGACAGATCAGTGACATTTTGAAGGCAACGAGTCAAAGTGATGGGTACCTGGTGTGACCAGTGACATTTTGAAGGCAACGAGTGAAAGTGATGGGTACCTGGTATGACCAGTGACATTTTGAAGGCAACGAGTGAAAGTGATGGGTACCTGGTGTGACCAGTGACATTTTGAAGGCAAGGAGTGCAAAGTGATGGGTACCTGGTGTGACCAGTGACATTTTGAAGGCAAGGAGTCAAAGTGATGGGTACCTGGTGTGACCAGTGACATTTTGAAGGCAAGGAGTCAAAGTGATGGGTACCTGGTATGACCAGTGACATTTTGAAGGCAAGGAGTCAAAGTGATGGGTACCTGGTAATGACAGCAGGACAAATACCATATGTATTTGTGCCAAGTTGGTTCTGTTTTATTTTACATGTAGGCTATGTGAGTGATGGTTAACCTCTCTGCTGTGATTATTTTTTTTAAGGAAAGGAGAGGAATCACCAGGTCCATACTGAAGGACAAGAAGTGGGTATAGGTTGACAAGTTGTCTGTGAATCCCACCTGGACCTGGAGTTGAAGACTGTTTCCAAAATCATGTTTTGTAAGATTGCTTTCAGGTTTGTTGGAGTTACCTCACCTTGCGGAGCTCTCCTGTTTACTGCTTAAAAAAGCTTTGGCAGGTGCAGCAGAGGAACGCAAGTGGTGAGACTGTAACATTCAACAAAAATCATTAGTAAACTTTTTTTTTTTTACTCATCCCACCTCCAAACACACCTTTATTTAGTTATGAGACTCCCATCATATTTTGGCAGATTCTTAAAGTGGATTGATTGCTCCCACAAACATAGATGGGACTTGCTGTGCTTACTCTCTAGCGTACACATTTCTTTTGCCTGAAAGAAATGAGGAGTTGGAGTTGGTCATGAAATTTTATCTA
>JAPXFY010000021.1:866232-903732 GCA_030674185.1 Monoplex corrugatus
CAATCTATGCTTGACAAGCCACATTCAGACATCATGTCCTGTCCAACAAAGGTAGCATTTGAAGAGTAGACAATCTATGCTTGACAAGCAACATTCAGACATCATGTCCTGTCCAACAAAGGTAGCATTTGAAGAGTAGACAATCTATGCTTGACAAGCCACATTCAGACATCATGTCCTGTCCAACAAAGGTAGCATTTGAAGAGTAGACAATCTATGCTTGACAAGCAACATTCAGACATCATGTCCTGTCCAACAAAGGTAGCATTTGAAGAGTAGACAATCTATGCTTGACAAGCCACATTCAGAGCATGAAACTTGGAATCTTCTTACCACTTGATGTAAAATTTTGCCTTACTGTTCTGGAATGCCTGTCCACCTGGCCAGCGCAAGGAATTTTTTTCGTCATCGTAACCATTATTGTTGTTACATCTTTTCTTTAGTTGTTGTTTTGATTCAAAGTCATTGTCATGAAATTAATGTTGCTACACCATAGTCTATCCACCCACTCCTGCTCCTACTCACCTGTCTTCTCGCTCCTCCTCACCTGTCTTCTCGCTCTCATCATTTCATTTTTTCCTTGTTTTAGACAGTGCTTGTGTGTGTGTGGAGTGTGTGTGTGTGTGTGGAGTTGTGTGGTGTGTGTGTGTGTGTGTGTGTGTGTGTGTGTGTGTGTGTGTGTGTGTGTGTGTGTGTGGTGTGTGTGTGTGTGTGTGTGTGAGTGTGTGTGTGTGTGGAGTGTGTGTGCATGCTCATGTGTGCTTTACAGTGCTGAAATAAGAACATTTGTGGTTATTGTCATGGTTATGTTCATGGAATATGTTTGTGTTTTTGCTCTGTTCCTCCTGTCTGTTTTCTGTGCCCCCTTTTCTCCCTCCTCCCTCCTCCCTCCCCTCTGTCTTTCTTTGACCTCCCCCATCCTTTTTTGTCTTTCTGTCCGTCAACAAAAGAGATTTTCTTTCAACTTGCTGACTTTTTTGTCTTTCTGTCCGTCAACAAAAGAGATTTTCTTTCAACTTGCTGACTTTTTTGGCACCCCTACCCTCAACCCCAAAACAGTTGCAAATTTCAGTAGTTTGTGAAATTCCTTCTGTATCATCCCATTTGATCTTCAGATAAAGTTTGATGTCACATGGGGGGGTGGATAGAGGTGTCAAGGAATTTGTCTGTAAGTGTGTGTGTGTGCGCGCGTGTATGTGTGTGCGTGTGCGTGTGTGTGTGTCCATTTTATGATTTTTTTTAACAGATTGTTGGATAACTTCAGTTTGTCTCAGTTTGCTTAATTTATATGCTTATGGTTTGATTAAAATACCAATATGAATTGTAAAGGTACACACCATGTTTCATTTTTCTTCCCCTCTCTCTCTGTCTCATTGTGGCATGTGAACGTTTTGGTTGTGTCTCATGGTGTAAAATCAGCTGCTTTTTTCTAACTGGATGTTATATATATGGTTGGTAGGACTCGTCGCCAGGAGATATGGCAATGGATTTGCCAGAATATTCGAAACAGGTTTTCTTTCTCTGTGTGTATTCCACATGCTGGATGAACTTATGTTTATTTATTTGAGATTGTTATGAAAGTATTTTGTAAGTAGCTTGATGATCTGCCAGTGGGTCTTGTTCTTTTTGTTCTGTTGTTTTTCAACTGTTCTGTCTGATCTGTACATATGGACAACAATTCCCCTTGAAATACAGGCTCCATGCTGAATTTAACTTCGGTGTTGTTCTTCTGTGTGTGTGTGTGTGTGTGTGTGTGTGTGTGTGTGTGTGTGTGTGTGTGTGTGTGTGTGTGGCTGTTGTGTGATTGGATATTATTTTTATTTTTGGTCGCGATCTTCTGATGTGTACGGGTTAGTGATGAAGATGATGGTGATGATATATGTATATAATATATATTTGTCAGGTCGGATAGATGTATCCGTTACTGGTAACCTGGAACCCAGTACTATCTGTCACAGGGTCGAATTGCTGGTGACTAAACCAGCACCCCCACCAGTCCTCTCAGGAGGAGAGAGGAGGGTGGCTAGAAACCCTGGTGGAAATAAATTAGATCCATCAAGGGCGCCAACTCTGGAGAGCTACCCACGGCCATCTAGCTAAGGGAGCAAACCCTGACAGTAAATCCGGTGTGGGGCCCCTAAGGCGGTTGGATGGCAAACTTTGTCACTTTCCAGCAGCTCCTGCGGCCGCGTTGGCACCAAAACGTAACAGCCCTGCTGTTCCTTTGGATCTATCAGCGAGGTGGAGAGGGGGGACAAGTTGCATGGGCAACAGCCTGTCTTCCATATTACACTGCCCAGGCTTACATCCGTCCATTCATCCACAAACACTCTGCACCTACGACCTGGAGAGGACACTCCAGCCTCGCTACTAACACTAGTGTCGGCACAACACGGGAAGCAACAGATACCGGTGATAAGTCATTGCTCAACTGGCGTAGAGCTGACGCCAGGGGTTGCTTTTGACGGTGGGAGAGACCTTTGTGTCTTACTGGACAGCTCCCGCCCGCCTATGCTGGGCAGCCCCCAGCCAATTAGGTGCTGTCCCGCCACGACCTGCCTTCTTCATTGAGTGCATGAAGATTAGGAGAAAATCTGACAAGCAGGTCGTTAAATACCGCACCAGGCAAAAAGAAAACTTCAAATTCAAGAAACGGATCAGGAAAAGGATCAGCAGTGAAACTGGGCTGTTGGAATGTCCGAATAATGATGCCTGGGCTCTCCCAAGATCTGCAAGACATCAGCGACGCCAGAAAGACCGCTGTCATAAACAGCGAGCTAAAGACGTGGACATTGCCACTCCGCAGGAAACACGGCTGGCTGACTCAGGAACACTATGACAACACTCACCGTTATGACCTCACCGTTATGACAAGACATATCATCAACTCTCTGTCCAATCACAATATGACTCAACACATTTCTGAACCAACCCATCAAAAAGGTCACATTCTTGACTGGATCATTTCTCGTGATCACCACAATTCCGCTACTGACAACTGCTTAGTTCTTTCTACCCGTCTAACTTCAGCCCTTCCATCTGACCACTCTGCAATTCTCTGTTCTCTCGACATTTCTCCTCCTTCCCGTACCATGCGCACAGTGACTCGACGCAATCTCAAATCTATCGACCTCTCCACATTTTCATCTGATGCCTCCCGTCTCCTTTCTGAAAAGTCACATAACCTTGCCGATGAATTCTATACTACTCTCCACCATCTTCTGGACACTCATGCTCCAGCCACAACTCGTCTTTTACCTGACCGCCCCCCTACCCCCTGGCTCACTCATGAGATTGCCTGTGCAAAACGTGCCCGCCGCAGAGCAGAGCGCCGTTGGCGCAAATCCAAACTCACTGTACACGGGCAACTTTTCCAAGCCTCTAAAACAAAAGTATCCACCCTCATTGCATCAGCAAAAACAAGCTATTTCCAAACCAAAATCCTGAATGCCTCTTCTTCAAAAGAACTCTTTACAACCATGAATCATCTCCTTGGCACACGAAAAGATTTACCTCTCCCAACAAAACATACAAATGAAGAACTCCCATCTGTATTCTCCAAGTATTTACACACCAAAATACAAACTCTTCGTGACAGGCTTGAAGGACACCCTGTCAACCATGCCCACCTGACCCTTCCTTCTCTGGCACACCTCTTACTACTTTTACCCCAGTCTCACAAGAAGAAATTTTCAACACAATCAGATCCATGTCGTTCAAAACCTGCGAACTGGATCCTCTTCCAGGTTCTCTCTACTCCGACTGTCTCCCTACTCTCCTCCCATTCATCACTGACATCATCAACACTTCTCTTCAAACTGGAACTGTCCCAGATTCTTTCAAGTCTGCTATTGTTCACCCTCTTCTCAAGAAACACAATTTAGACCCAAATGAACTGAAAAATTACCGGCCTATCTCTAATCTCTCTTTCTTGTCAAAACTCCTTGAAAAAGTCGTCCTCAACCAGCTGAACTCTCACCTGTCTGCCAACAATCTCCTCAATTCTTTCCAGTCAGCCTACCGCCAGTGCCATAGCACCGAAACTGCCCTACTACACATTCTCAACAATCTCCTCCTTGCAACTGATACTGGCAAAGTCTCTCTCCTCACACTCCTTGATCTGTCTGCAGCCTTCGATACCATTGACCATGGTATTCTCCTTTCTAGACTTCATCATACTTTTGGCA
The DNA here is from genome assembly GCA_030674185.1 of Monoplex corrugatus. Lineage (NCBI taxonomy): Eukaryota > Metazoa > Mollusca > Gastropoda > Littorinimorpha > Ranellidae > Monoplex > Monoplex corrugatus. Next base: position 870,420 of record JAPXFY010000021.1, read on the forward strand.
TCTCTGACATTGCTCTCTCCTTTTTCACTTCGTATTTATCAAACAGAAAACAAACTGTTCTCATCAATGGCACTTACTCTCAACCTGCATACCTGACCTGTGGTGTTCCACAAGGATCTGTCCTTGGCCCTGTTCTTTTCACTCTTTACACCTCCCCCCTGTCCACCATCATCAACTCCCACTCTATAAAACACCACTTCTATGCTGATGACACCCAACTTCAAGACAGTGACTCACCTGATAATATACAGCGCCTGTTGACTCGCACCACTGAGTGTTACTCGGACATTAAGAACTGGATGACGTTCAACAAACTTCAGCTTAATGACGACAAGACAGAAGCTATCCTCATTGGCACCCGTCAGAAACTTTCTCAGCTGCCTCCTCTTTCTCTCCCATTATGTAACACATCAATCCCAATTTCTGATTCAGCTAAAAACCTTGGTGTCTGCATTGACTCTACCCTCTCCATGAACAACTTTGTTTCTCAAACTGCCAGATCTTGCTACTATCATCTCCATCGTATAAGGCTGATCAGGAAGTATCTCTCTGTGGAAACAACTGCAAAACTCGTTCTCTCCTTCATAATGTCTCGCATTGACTATTGCAATTCACTCCTGTCTGGTCTTCCTGCCTCCACCATTCACATCCTACAGCGCATTCAAAACAATGCTGTACGCCTTGTACTCAAAAAGAAAAAAGCTGACCACGTATCTCCTCTCCTGGCACAACTTCACTGGCTCCCTGTATCAAAGCGCATACAATACAAACTAGACACCATGTGCTACAAAAGCCTCAATAACGCAGCCCGCGATTACCTGTCAAGCCTACTTGAGATCTATGTTCCCTCACGTACCCTCCGCTCTGCCTCCGATCCTCTGACTTTTCGCTTTCCACGCACTAAGCTCAATACCTATGGTCCACGAGCCTTCTCTGTTTCTGGTCCACTCTCCTGGAACAAACTTCCTCTCTCAGTCCGTCAGCAACCTACTTTTGTCTCCTTCAAGTCCGCTCTCAAAACTCACCTTTTCTCCTCCGCATAAAATCCTAACCTCACTCAACCCCCCCTCCTCCCCCCCCCCCCCCCCTCTGCAGCCTGTCTCCGCTCGGAGGGGAATCACATGGTTATAATATATAATTGTATATGCTATGCTCTCTATAATTTTCCATTGCGTTTATTCTTGCTTTTATTGCTTTTATTCTTTCTCCCCATTTATAGCCATGCGTGTGTGTGTGTGTGCGTGCGTGCGTGTGTGTGTTGCGTGCGTGCGTGCGTGCGTGCGTGTGTGTCTGCTTCAGCGCTTAGATTTGATTTTATCAAGATTTTGCGCTATATAAATATTGTAATTATTATTATTAATTATTATTATTATAATTAAAGGAAAGGGACTACACCTTCTGGCAAGGAAAGAGTTCTGATGCCCCAAGAGAGTAAGGAGTAGGCTTTGCAGTAAGGAACAGCCTGCTGAACATGATTGAACCAGGCAGCGGTTGTTCAGAGCGACTCTTGACTCTCCGCCTCAACACCACCGAAGGCTGTGTCACTCTCATCAGCGTTTATGCCCCAACTCTGTCCGCCGCTCCAGACGCCAAGGATGAGTTCTACGAAAATCTTGCGTCAACCATAAGGAACGTCCCCAGGACAGAACAACTTGTTCTCCTGGGCGACTTCAACGCCAGAGTGGGTGCAGACAATGACTCATGGCCCTCCTGCCTCGGTCCCTTTGGAGTGGGGAAAATGAATGAGAATGGACAGCCACTACTTGAGTTTTGCGCCTGCCACAAACTGTGCATCGCCAACTCCTTCAAGATGAAGCCTCTCAACACAAAGTCTCCTGGAGGCACCCGCGCTCAAAACATTGGCACCAACTGGATTTGATCCTAGTAAGACGTGCCACTATCAAAAACGTTCTCCACACTCGCTCTTATCACAGCGCAGACTGCGACACAGACCACTCTCTGGTATGTTGCAAGATCAGGCTGCAACCAAAGAAGTTCCACTGCTCAAAGAAACAAGGGAACCCTCGCATTGACGTCAGCAAGATGTCTCAGCCAGATCTTGTAGAACAGTTCGTAGAGGCCTTTGAGAGAGAATACGATGCATTGCAGCCCAGAGACTCTGCCACAGAGAGATGGGAAACGCTAAGAGACACCATGCACCGCATTGCTATGGCCACCTTTGGAAGAAAACTGTGAAGTCCCACGACTGGTTTGAGGCCAAATCATCAGAGATGACTCCCACTGTTAAGGCCAAGCGTGCCGCACTCACCAAGTATAAGCGGTCACCCAGTGAGAAGAACCTGCAAATCCTCAGGGCTGCCAGGAATAAGGTTCAGCTTAACGCCAGGCGCTGCGCAAACGAGTACTGGACAGACCTGATGGCTGACCTGCCTGCAGGACGAAGGAAGCAAGACTGTGTACAGAGGGAGACAGGTGGTGACTGTGTACAGAGGGAGACAGGTGGGGTGACTGTGTACAGAGGGAGACAGGTGGTGACTGTGTACAGATGGAGACAGATGGGAGTGTACAGATGAGACAGTGGTGACTGTGTACAGAGGGAGACAGGTGGTGACTGTGTACAGAGGGAGACAGTGGTGACTGTGTACAGAGGAGACAGGTGGTGACTGTGTACAGAGGGAGACAGGGGGTGACTGTGTACAGAGGGAGACAGGTGGTGACTGTGTACAGAGGGAGACAGTGGTGACTGTGTACAGAGGGAGACAGGTGGTGACTGTGTACAGAGGGAGACAGGTGGTGACTGTGTACAGAGGGAACAGGTGGTGACTGTGTACAGAGGGAGACAGGTGGTGACTGTGTACAGAGGGAGACAGTGGGACTGTGTACAGAGGGAGACAGGTGGTGACTGTGTACAGAGGGAGACAGGTGGTGACTGTGTACAGAGGGAGACAGGTGGTGACTGTGTACAGAGGGAGACAGGTGGTGACTGTGTACAGAGGGAGACAGGTGGTGACTGTGTACAGAGGGAGACAGGTGGTGACTGTGTACAGAGGGAGACAGGTGGTGACTGTGTACAGAGGGAGACAGGTGGTGACTGTGTACAGAGGGAGACAGGTGGTGACTGTGTACAGAGGGAGACAGGTGGTGACTGTATACAGAGGGAGACAGGTGGTGACTGTGTACAGAGGGAGACAGATGGTGACTGTGTACAGAGGGAGACAGGTGGTGACTGTGTACAGAGGGAGACAGGTGGTGACTGTGTACAGAGGGAGACAGGTGGTGACTGTGTACAGAGGAGACAGGTGGTGACTGTGTACAGAGGGAGACAGAGTGGTGACTGTGTACAGGAACAGAGTGTGACTGTGTACAGGAGACAGATGGTGACTGTGTACAGAGGGAGACAGAGATGGTGACTGTGTACAGAGGGAGACAGGTGGTGACTGTGTACGAGGGAGACAGAGATGGTGACTGTGTACAGGGAGACAGGTGGTGACTGTGTACAGGAGACAGGTGGTGACTGTGTACAAGAGGGAGACAGAAGATGGTGACTGTGTACAGGGAGACAGAAGATGGTGACTGTGTACAGGGAGACAGAAGATGGTGACTGTGTACAGAGGGAGACAGGAGATGGTGACTGTGAACAGAGGGAGACTGGAGTGGTTGACTGTGTACAGAGGGGGAAACAGGAGATGGTGACTGTGTACAGGGAGACAGAAGATGGTGACTGTGTACAGGGAGACAGGTGGTGACTGTGTACAGGGAGACAGAAGATGGTGACTGTGTACAGAGAACAGTGGTGACTGTGTACAGGAGAAGTGGTGACTGTGTACAGAGGGAGACAGAAGATGGTGACTGTGTGACAGGGAGACAGAAGATGGTGACTGTGTACAGGGAGACAGGAGTGGTGACTGTGTACAGAGGGAGACAGAAGATGGTGACTGTGTACAGGAGACAGAAGATGGTGACTGTGTACAGGGAGACAGAGTGGTGACTGTGTACAGGGAGACAGAGATGGTGACTGTGTACAGAGGAACAACAGGTGGTGACTGTGTACAGGGAGACAGAGTGGTGACTGTGTACAGAGGGAGACAGAAGATGGTGACTGTGTACAGGGAGACAGAAGATGGTGACTGTGTACAGGGAGACAGAAGATGGTGACTGTGTACAAGGGAGACAGGAGATGGTGACTGTGTACAGAGGAGACAGAAGATGGTGACTGTGTACAGAGGGAGACAGAGATGGTGACTGTGTACAGGGAGACAGGAGATGGTGACTGTGTACAGAGGAGAACAGAAGATGGTGACTGTGTACAGGGAGACAGAGATGGTGACTGTGTACAAGGGAGACAGAAGATGGTGACTGTGTACAGGGGAGACAGAAGATGGTGACTGTGTAACAGGGGAGACAGGAAGGATGGTGACTGTGTACAGAGGGAGACAGAAGATGGTGACTGTGTACAGGGAGACAGAGATGGTGACTGTGTACAGAGGAGACAGAAGATGGTGACTGTGTACAGGGAGACAGAAGATGGTGACTGTGTACAGGGAGACAGAGATGGTGACTGTGTACAGGGAGACAGAAGATGGTGACTGTGTACAGGGAGGGACAGGAGTGGTGACTGTGTACAGAGGGAGACAGAGATGGTGACTGTGTACAGGGAGACAGTGAGGAGGGTGACTGTGTACAAGGGAGACAGAAGATGGTGACTGTGTACAGGGAGACAGAAGATGGTGACTGTGTACAGGGAGACAGGAGATGGTGACTGTGTACAGAGGGAGACAGAAGATGGTGACTGTGTACAGGGAGACAGAGTGGTGACTGTGTACAGAGGGAGACAGGAGATGGTGACTGTGTACAGGGAGACAGGAAGATGGTGACTGTGTACAGGAGACAGAGAGGGACTGTGACAGAGGGACGAGATGGTGACTGTGTACAGGGAGACAGAGAGATGGTGACTGTGTACAGGGAGACAGAAGTGGTGACTGTGTACAGAGGGAGACAGAAGATGGTGACTGTGTACAGGGAGACAGAAGATGGTGACTGTGTACAGGGAGACAGGAGGTGGTGACTGTGTACAGAGGGAGACAGAAGATGGTGACTGTGTACAGGGAGACAGAAGATGGTGACTGTGTACAGAGGAGACAGAGATGGTGACTGTGTACAGAGGGAGACAGAGATGGTGACTGTGTAACAGGGAGACAGGAAGATGGTGACTGTGTACAGGGAGACAGAGATGGTGACTGTGTAACAGAGGGAGACAGAAGATGGTGACTGTGTACAGAGGAGACAGAAGATGGTGACTGTGTACAGAGGGAGACAAGGATGGGACGTGTGACGGTGAGACAGGAGATGGTGACTGTGTACAGAGGAGACAGGGATGGTGACTGTGTACAGGAGACAGAAGATGGTGACTGTGTACAGAGGGAGACAGAGATGGTGACTGTGTACAAGGAACAGGGATGACTGAGGAGACAGTGGTGACTGTGTACAGAGGAGACAGAGTGGTGACTGTGTACAGGAGACATGGTGAGTGACAGGAGACAGGTGACTGTGTACAGGGAGACAGAAGATGGTGACTGTGTACAGGGAGACAGAAGATGTGACTGTGTACAGAGGGAGACAGAAGATGTGACTGTGTACAGGGAGACAGAGATGGTGACTGTGTACAGAGGGAGACAGGAGATGGTGACTGTGTACAGGAAGACAGAGATGGTGACTGTGTACAGGGAGACAGGAAGATGGTGACTGTGTACAGAGGGAGACAGGAGATGGTGACTGTGTACAGAGGGAGACAGAGATGGTGACTGTGTACAGAGGGAGACAGAGATGGTGACTGTGTACAGAGGAGACAAAGATGGTGACTGTGTACAGAGGAGGACAGAGATGGTGACTGTGACAAGGGAGACAAGGTGGTGACTGTGTACAGAGGGAGACAGAAGATGGTGACTGTGTACAGAGGGAGACAAGAAGATGGTGACTGTGTACAGGGAGACAGAAGATGGTGACTGTGTACAGAGGGAGACAGGAGATGGTGACTGTGTACAGGGAGAAGAGTGGTGACTGTGTACAGAGGGAGACAGAAGATGGTGACTGTGTACAGGGAGACAGGAGGTGGTGATGTGTACAGAGGGGACAGAAGATGGTGACTGTGTACAGGAGACAGAAGATGGTGACTGTGTACAAAGGGGGACAGAAGATGGTGACTGTGTACAGAGGGAGACAGAAGATGGTGACTGTGTACAGGGAGACAGAGATGGTGACTGTGTACAGGAAGACAGGAGATGGTGACTGTGTACAGAGGAGACAGAAGATGGTGACTGTGTACAGGGAGACAGAAGATGTGACTGTGTACAGGGAGACAGAATGGTGACTGTGTACAGAGGGAAACAGGTGGTGACTGTGTACAGGGAGAAAGTGGTGACTGTGTACAGGGAGACAGGTGGTGACTGTGTACAGGGAGACAGGTGGTGACTGTGTGTAAGGAGAAGGGTGACGTGACAGGAGACAGGTGGTGACTGTGTACAGGGAGACAGAAGATGGTGACTGTGTACAGGGAGACAGAAGATGGTGACTGTGTACAGGAGACAGGAGATGGTGACTGTGTACAGAGGGAGACAGGAGATGGTGACTGTGTAGAGACAGTGGGACTGTGTAGGAACAGGAGATGGTGACTGTGTACAGGGAGACAGGAGATGGTGACTGTGTACAGAGGGAACAGGTGGTGACTGTGTACAGGAGACAGAAGATGGTGACTGTGTACAGGAGACAGAGTGGTGACTGTGTACAGAGGGAGACAGAAGATGGTGACTGTGTACAGGAGACAGAGATGGTGACTGTGTACAGGGAGACAGAGGTGTGACTGTGTACAGGGAGACAGAAGATGGTGACTGTGTACAGGGAGACAGAAGTGGTGACTGTGACAGGAGACAGGAGGTGGTGACTGTGTACAGGGAGACAGAAGATGGTGACTGTGTACAGAGGAGACAGAAGATGGTGACTGTGTACAGGGAGACAGGGTGGTGACTGTGTACAGAGGAGACAGAAGTGGTGACTGTGTACAGGACAAGTGGACTGACAGGAGAGGGTGACTGTGTACAGGAGACAGAAGATGGTGACTGTGTACAGGGAGACAGAGTGGTGACTGTGTACAGGGAGACAGGAGATGGTGACTGTGTACAGGAGACAGGTGTGACTGTGTACAGGGAGACAGAGATGGTGACTGTGTACAGGGAGACAGGATGGTGACTGTGTACAGAGGGAGACAGAGATGGTGACTGTGTACAGGGAGACAGAAGTGGTGACTGTGTACAGGGAGACAGATGGTGACTGTTACAGGGAACAGAGATGGTGACTGTGTACAGAGGAGACGGTGTGGTGACTGTTACAGGGAGACAGATGGTGACTGGTACAGGGAGACAGGAGATGGTGACTGTGTACAGAGGAACAGGGTGACTGTGTACAGGGCAGGAGACAGGAGGTGGTGACTGTGTACAGGGAGACAGATGGTGACTGTGTACAGGGAGACAGGAGGGGGGACGTGTACGAGGGAGACAGAGATGTGACTGTGTACAGGAGACAGAGTGGTGACTGTGTACAGGGAGACAGAAGTGGTGACTGTGTACAGAGGGAGACAGGAGATGGTGACTGTGTACAGGAGACAGAAGATGGTGACTGTGTACAGGGAGACAGAGATGGTGACTGTGTACAGAGGAGACAGGAGTGGTGACTGTGTACAGGGAGACAGAGATGGTGACTGTGTACAGGGAGACAGAGATGGTGACTGTGTACAGGGAGACAGAGTGGTGACTGTGTACAGGGAGACAGAGTGGTGACTGTGACAGAGGAGACAGAGTGGTGACTGTGTACAGGAGACAGAGTGGTGACTGTGTACAGGAGACAGAGTGTGACTGTTACAGAGGAGACAGAAGATGGTGACTGTGTACAGGAGACAGAGTGGTGACTGTGTACAGGAGACAGAAGATGGTGACTGTGTACAGGGAGACAGAGATGGTGACTGTGTACAGGGAAGAAGTGGTGACTGTGTACAGAGGAGACAGGAGATGGTGACTGTGTACAGGGAGACAGGAGATGGTGACTGTGTACAGGGGACAGGGTGGTGACTGTGTACAGGAGACAGAAGATGTGACTGTGTACAGGAGACAGAAGATGGTGACTGTGTACAGGAGACAGGAGATGGTGACTGTGTACAGGGAGACAGGGGTGGGACTGTGACAGGGAGACAGAGATGGTGACTGTGTAAGGGAGACAGGAGTGGTGACTGTGTACAGAGGAGACAGAGTGGTGACTGTGTACAGGGAGACAGAGTGGTGACTGTGTAAGGAGACAGGAGATGGTGACTGTGTACAGGGAGACAGAGGTGGTGACTGTGTACAGGGAGACAGAAGATGGTACTGTGTACAGGGAGACGAGTGGTGACTGTTACAGGAACAGAGTGGTGACTGTGTACAGGGAGACAGAGGTGGTGACTGTGTACAGGAGACAGAGATGGTGACTGTGTAAGGAGACAGGGTGGTGACTGTGACAGAGGAGACAGAAGTGGTGACTGTACAGGGAGACAGAGAGGGACTGTGACAGAGAGCAAAGTGGTGACTGTGTACAGAGGAGACAGAGTGTACTGTGACAGGAGACAGGTGTACTGTGTACAGAGACGAGTGTGACTGTGTACAGGGAGACAGTGGTGACTGTGTACAGAGAGACAGGGTACGTGTACAGGGAGACAGATGGTGACTGTGTACAGGAGAGAGATGGTGACTGGTACAGAGGGAACAGGTGTGACTGTGTACAGGAGACAGGAGGTGACGTGTACAGAGGAGACAGGGGTGATGTGTACAGGAGACGTGGTGACTGTGTACAGGAACAGGTGTGACGTGACAGGAACAGTGGTGACTGGTACAGGAGACAGAGATGGTGACTGTGTACAGAGGAGACAGATGTGCTGTGTACAGGAACAGAGTGGTGACTGTGTACAAGGGAGACAGGAGTGTGACTGTGTACAGAAGACAGATGTGACTGTGTACAGGAACAGAGATGTGACTGTGTACAGGAGACAGAGATGGGACTGTGTACAGGAGACAAGTGTGACTGTGTACAGGGAGACAGAGATGTGACTGTGACAGGAGACAGAGTGTGACTGTGTACAGGGAGACAGAGATGGTGACTGTGTACAAGGAGACAGGAGATGGTGACTGTAAGGAGACAGATGTGACTGTGTACAGGAGACAGAGTGGTGACTGTGTACAGAGGAACAATGACTGTGTACAAGGGAGACAATGGACTGTGTAAAGGAGACAGGGTGGGAGGTACAAGGAGACAGAGATGGTGACTGTGTACAGGAGACAGAGTGGACTGTGTACAGGGAGACAGAGTGTGACTGTGACAGGGAGACAGAGAGGGACTGTGTACAGAGGAGACAGAGAGGTGACTGTGTACAGGAACAGAATGGTGACTGTGTACAGGGAGACAGGAGATGGTGACTGTGTACAGGAGACAGGGTGTGACTGTGTACAGAGACAGGAGTGGTGACTGTGTACAGGAGACAGAGATGTGACTGTGTACAGGAACAGGTGTGACTGTGACAGGGAGACAAGATGTGACGTGTACAGGGAGACAGAGTGGTGACTGTGTACAGGAGACAGAAGATGGTGACTGTGTACAGGGAGACAGAGTGTGACTGTGTACAGGAGACAGAGGTGGTGACTGTGTACAGGAGACAGAGTGTGACTGTGTACAGGAGACAGAAGTGGTGACTGTGTACAAGGGAGACAGAGGTGTGACTGTGTACAGGGAGACAGAGTGGTGACTGTGTACAGGAGACAGAGTGGTGACTGTGTACAGGGAGACAGAGTGGTGACTGTGTACAGGGAGACAGAGTGGTGACTGTGTACAGGAGACAGGAGGTGACTGTGTACAGGAGACAGATGGTGACTGTGTACAGGGAACAGGTGTGACTTGTACAGGGAGACAGAGAGTGACTGTGTACGGAGACAGGGTGGTGACTGTGTACAGGGAGACAGTGTGACTGTGTACAGGGAGACAGTGGACTGTGTACAGGAACAGGGGTGACTGTGTACAGGAGACAGGTGGTACTGTGTACAAAGGAGACAGAGGTGGTACTGTTACAGGAGACAGTGGTGACTGTGTACAGAAGGTAGACAGGGGACTGTGTACAGGGAACAGTGGTGACTGTTACAGGAGACAGGTGGTGACTGTGTACAGGGAGACAGAGAGGTGACTGTGTACAGGGAGACAGAGGGACTGTGTACAGGGAACAGTGGGACTGTGTACAGGAGACAGGGTGACTGTGACAGGGAACAGGTGTGACTGTGTAAGGAGACAGTGTGACTGTGTACAAGGGAACAGGTGGGACTGTTACAGGAGACGATGGTGCTGTGTACAGGAACAGGTGGTGACTGTGTACGAGGGAACAGGTGGGACTGTGTACAGGGGACAGAGATGGTGACTGTGTACAGGGAGACGGAGGTGACTGTGACAGAGGAGACAGGTGGTGACGTGTACAGGAGACAGAAATGGTGACTGTGTACAGGGAGACAGAATGGTGACTGTGTACAGGGACAGAGATGGTGACTGTGTACAGGGAGACAGAAGATGGTGACTGTGACAGGGAGACAGGTGGTGACTGTGTACAGGGAGACAGATGGTGACTGTGACAGGGGAACAGGTGGTGACTGTGTACAGGGAGAAGAAGGTGGTGACTGTGTAAAGAGGGAGACAGAGAGATGTGACTGTGTACAGGGAGACAGGAGGTGGGCTGTGTACAGGGAGACAGAAGTGGTGACTGTGTACAGAGGGAGACAGGAGATGGTGACTGTGTACAGAGGAGACAGAGTGGTGACTGTGTACAGAGGACAGAAGATGGTGACTGTGTACAGGGAGACAGAGATGGTGACTGTGTACAGAGGGAGACAGAGATGGTGACTGTGTACAGGGAGACAGAAGTGGTTGACTGTGTACAGGGAGACAGAGGTGTGACTGTGTACAGAGGAGACAGGTGTGGTGACTGTGTACAGGGAGACAGAAGTGGTGACTGTGTAAGGGAACAGAAGGTGGTGACTGTGTACAGAGGGAGACAGATGGTGACTGTGTACAGGGAGACAGGTGGTGACTGTGTACAGAGGGACACAGGTGTGGTGACTTGTTACAGGGAGACAGAGATGGTGACTGTGTACAGGAGACAGGAGATGGTGACTGTGTACAGGGGGGGGACTGTGTACAGAGGGAGACAGAGTGGTGACTGTGACAGGGAGACAGAGTGGTGACTGTGTAGAGGGAGACAGGAGATGGTGACTGTGTACAGGGAGACAGAAGATGGTGACTGTGTACAGGGAGACAGAAGGTGTGACTGTGTAGAGGGAGACAGAGGTATGGTGGGACTGTTGTACAGGGACAGATGGTGACTGTAGGGAGAAGGAGTGGTGACTGTGTACAGAGGGAGAAGAGTGTGACTGTGACAGGGAGAGAGATGGTGACTGTGTACAGGGAGACAGGAGGTGGTGACTGTGTACAGAGGGAGACAGAAGATGGTGACTGTGTACAGGGAGACAGAAGATGGTGACTGTGTAACAGGGAGACAGGAGTGGTGACTGTGTACAGAGGGAGACGAAGATGGTGACTGTTCAGGAACAGAAGATGGGTTACAGGGAGACAGTGTACGGTACAGAGGGAGACAGGGAGATGGTGGACTGTGTACAGGGAGACAGAAGATGGTGACTGTGTACAGGGAGACAGGAGATGGTGACTGTGTACAGAGGAGACAGAAGATGGTGACTGTGTACAGAGGAGACAGATGGTGACTGTGTACAGAGGGAAAGAAGTGGTGACTGTGTACAGGGAGACAGAGATGGTGACTGTGTACAGGGAGGGACAGAGGAGAGTGGTGACTGTGTACAGGGAGACAGATGGGACGTGACAGGGAAGGTGACTGTGTACAGGAGACAGGATGGTGACTGTGTACAGGGAGACAGGAGATGGTGACTGTGTACAGGAGACAGATGTGACTGTGTACAGGGAGACAGGAGTGGTGACTGTGTACAGAGGGAGACAGGTGGTGACTGTGTACAGGGGACAGAGGTGGTGACTGTGTACAGGGAGACAGGAGGTGACGTGTACAGGGAGACAGAAGTGGTGACTGTGTACAGGGAGACAGGAGATGGTACGTGTACAGAGGGAGACAGAGATGGTGACTGTGTACAGAGGGAGACAGAGTGGTGACTGTGTACAGGGAGACAGAAGATGGTACTGTGTACAGGGAGACAGGAGGTGGTGACTGTGTACAGGGAGACAGGAAGTGGTGACTGTGTACAGGGAGAAGAGGTGGACTGTGTACAGGGGAACAGAGATGGTGACTGTGTACAGGGAGACAGAGTGGTGATGTGTACGAGGGAGACGGATGGTGACGTGCCTGGGACAGGGTTTTTTTTTTTTTTTTTTTTTTTTTTTTACTGTGTACAGGGGAAGAAGAGTGGTGACTGTGTACAGGGAGACAGGAGATGGTGACTGTGTACAGAGGGAGACAGAGTGGTGACTGTGTACAGGGAGACAGGGATGGTGACTGTGTACAGGGAGACAGGAGATGGTGACTGTGTACAGAGGGAGACAGGGGTGGTGACTGTGTACAGGGAGACAGAAGATGGTGACTGTGTACAGAGGAGACAGAAGGTGGTGACTGTGGGGGGGGGGGGGGGGGGGGGGGGGGGGGGGGGGGGGGGGGGGGGGGGGGGGGGGGGGTTTTTTTTTTTTTTTTTTTTTTTTTTTTACTGTGTACAGGAGGGTGACAGAGATGGTGACTGTGTACAGGGAGACAGGAGATGGTGACTGTGTACAGAGGGAGACAGAGATGGTGACTGTGTACAAAGGGAGACAGGAGATGGTGACTGTGTACAGGGAGACAGAAGATGGTGACTGTGTACAGAGGGAGACAGGAGTGGTGACTGTGTACAGAGGGAGACAGAGATGGTGACTGTGTACAGGGAAGACAGAGGTGGTGACTGTGTACAGAGGAGACAGAAGATGGTGACTGTGTACAGAGAGACAGGAGATAGTGACTGTTACAGAGGGAGACAGAATGGTGACTGTGTACAGAGGGGGACAGGAGTGGTGACTGTGTACAGAGGGAGACAGAGTGGTGACTGTGTACAGGGGAGAAGATGGTGACTGTGTACAGGGAGACAGGGTGACTGTGTACAGAGGGAGACAGAGTGGTGACTGTGTACAGGGAGACAGGAGATGGTGACTGTGTACAGGGAGACAGAAGATGGTGACTGTGTACAGGGAGACAGGAGATGGTGACTGTGTACAGAGGAGACAGGAGATGGTGACTGTGTACAGAGGGAGACAGGAGATGGTGACTGTGTACAGAGGGAGACAGGAGATGGTGACTGTGTACAGAGGAGACAAGAGATGGTGACTGTGTACAGAGGAGACAGGAGATGGTGACTGTGTACAGAGGGAGACAGAAGATGGTGACTGTGTACAGAGGGAGACAGAAGATGGTGACTGTGTACAGAGGGAGACAGAAGATGGTGACTGTGTACAGAGGGAGACAGAGTGGTGACTGTGTACAGAGGGAGACAGGACAGATGGTGACTGTGTACAGGGAGACAGAAGATGGTGACTGTGTACAGGGAGACAGGAAGATGGTGACTGTGTACAGGGAGACAGGAAGATGGTGACTGTGTACAGAGGGAGACAGGAGATGGTGACTGTGTACAGGGAGACAGGAGATGGTGACTGTGTACAGAGGGAGACAGGAGATGGTGACTGTGTACAGAGGGAGACAGAGATGGTGACTGTGTACAGGGAGACAGGAGGTGGTGACTGTGTACAGAGGGAGACAGGAGATGGTGACTGTGTACAGAGGGAGACAGGAGGTGGTGACTGTGTACAGGGAGACAGGATGGTGACTGTGTACAGGAGAGCAGAGATGGTGACTGTGTACAGAGGGAGACAGAAGATGGTGACTGTGTACAGGGAGACAGAAGATGGTGACTGTGTACAGGGAGACAGGAGATGGTGACTGTGTACAGGGAGACAGGAGGTGGTGACTGTGTACAGAGGGAGACAGAAGATGTGGTGACTGTGTACGAGGGAGACAGGAGATGGTGACTGTGTACAGGGAGACAGGAGATGGTGACTGTGTACAGGGAGACAGGAGATGGTGACTGTGTACAGAGGAGACAGGATGGTGACTGTGTACAAGGAGACAGAGGTGGTGACTGTGTACAGGGAGACAGGAGGTGGTGACTGTGTAACAGAGTGGAGACAGGATGGTGTGACTGTGTACAGGAACAGGTGTGACTGTGTACAGGGAGACAGGTGGTGACTGTGTACAGGGAGACAGAAGTGGTGACTGTGTACAGGGAGACAGGTGGTGACTGTGTACAGAGGGAGACAGGATGGTGACTGTGACTGGGAGACAGTGGTGACTGTGTACAGAGGAGAAGGTGGTGACTGTGTACAGAGGAGACAGAAGATGGTGACTGTGTACAGGGAGACAGAAGATGGTGACTGTGTACAGAGGGAGACAGGAGATGGTGACTGTGTACAGAGGGAGACAGGTGGTGACTGTGTACAGAGGGAGACAGGAGATGGTGACTGTGTACAGGGAGACAGGAGATGGTGACTGTGTACAGAGGGACACGGTGGTGGTGACTGTGTACAGGGAGACAGAAGATGGTGACTGTGTACAGGGAGACAGAAGATGGTGACTGTGTACAGGGAGACAGGAGATGGTGACTGTGTACAGGAAGACAGGAGGTGGTTATTGTGTACAGGGAGACAGGTGGTGACTGTGTACAGGAGACAGGAGGTGGTTACTGTGTACAGAGGGAGACAGAAGATGGTGACTGTGTACAGAGGGAGACAGGAGGTGGTGACTGTGTACAGGGAGACAGGGAGATGGTGACTGTGTACATGGAGACAGGAGGTGGTGACTGTGTACAGGGAGACAGAAAGATGGTACTGTGTACAGGGAGACAGGAGGTGGTGACTGTGTACAGATGGTGACAGATGGTGACTGTGTACAGAGGCAGACAGAGGTGGTACTGTGTACAGGGAAACAGGAGATGGTGACTGTGTATAGAGGGAGACAGATGGTGACTGTGTACAGAGGGAAACAGGTGGTGACTGTGTACAGGGAAACAGAGTGGTGACTGTGTACAGGGAGACAGGTGGTGACTGTGTACAGGAGACGAAGGTGTGACTGTGTACAGAGGGAACAGGTGGTGACTGTGCACAGGGAGACAGGTGTGTGACTGTGTACAGGGGACAGGTGGTGACTGTGTACAGAGGGAGACAGAAGATGGTGACTGTGTACAGGGGAGACAGAAGATGGTGACTGTGTACATGGAGACAGGAGATGGTGACTGTGTACAGAGGGAGACAGGAGATGGTGACTGTGTACAGAGGGAGACAGGTGGTGACTGTGTACAGAGGAGACAGGAGATGGTGACTGTGTACAGGGAGACAGGAGATGTGTGACTGTGTACAGAGGGACACAGGTGGTGGTGACTGTGTACAGGGAGATAGAGATGGTGACTGTGTACAGAGAGACAGGAGGTGGTGACTGTGTACAGAGGGAGACAGAAGATGGTGACTGTGTACAGGGAGACAGAAGATGGTGACTGTGTACAGGAGACAGGAGGTGGTGACTGTGTACAGAGGGAGACAGAAGATGGTGACTGTGTACAGGGAGACAGAAGATGGTACTGTGTACAGGGAGACAGAGGTGGTGACTGTGTACAGAGGGAGACAGAAGATGGTGACTGTGTACAGGGAGACAGAAGATGGTGACTGTGTACAGGAGACAGGAGATGGTGATTGTGTACAGAGGGAGACAGTGGTGGTGACTGTGGACAGGGAGACAGAGTGGTGACTGTGTACAGGAGACAGGTGGTGACTGTGTACAGAGGGAGACAGAAGATGGTGACTGTGTACAGGGAGACAGGAGGTGGTGATGTGTACTGAGGAGACAGGAGATGGTGACTGTGTACAGGGAGACAGGAGGTGGTGACTGTGTACAGAGGGAGACAGAAGATGTGACTGTGTACAGGGAGACAGGAGTGGTGATGTGTACAGAGGAGACAGAAGATGGTGACTGTGTACAGGAAGACAGAAGATGGTGACTGTGTACAGGGAGACAGAGATGGTGACTGTTACAGGGAGACAAGAGATGGTGACTGTGTACAGGAGACGGGTGGTGACTGTGTACAGAGGGAGACAGAGATGGTGACTGTGTACAGGGAAACAGAGATGGTGACTGTGTACAGAGGGAGACAGATGGTGAATGTGTACAGAGGGAACAGATGTAACTGTGTACAGAGGGAACAGGTGGTGACTGTGTACAGAGGAGACAGATGGTGACTGTGTACAGAGGGAGACAGGTGGTGACAGAGGGAGACAGATGGTGACTGTGTACAGAGGGAGACAGGTGGTGACTGTGTACAGGAGACAGGAGATGGTGACTGTGTACAGGAGACAGAAGTGGTGACTGTGTACAGAGGAGACAGGAGATGGTGACTGTGTAC
Organism: Monoplex corrugatus; assembly: GCA_030674185.1. NCBI lineage: Eukaryota > Metazoa > Mollusca > Gastropoda > Littorinimorpha > Ranellidae > Monoplex > Monoplex corrugatus. Next base: position 886,940 of record JAPXFY010000021.1, read on the forward strand.
AGGGAGACAGAAGATGGTGACTGTGTACAGGGAGACAGAGATGGTGACTGTGTACAGAGGAGACAGGAGATGTGATGTTACAGAGGGAGACAGGAGATGTGACTGTGTACAGGGAGACAGGAATGGTGACTGTGTACAGGGAGACAGGAGGTGTGACAGTGTACAGAGGAGACAGGAGTGGTGACAGTGTACAGAGGAGACAGAAGATGGTGACTGTGTACAGAGGGAGACAGAGATGGTGACTGTGTACAGAGGGAGACAGAAGATGGTGACTGTGTCAGGGAGACAGAAGATGGTGACTGTGTACAGGGAGACAGAGATGGTGACTGTGTACAGGAGACAGGAGGTGGTGACTGTGTACAGGGAGACAGAGGAGGTGACTGTGTACAGGGAGACAGGAGTGGACTATGTACAGGGAGACAGAAGATGGTGACTGTGTACAGAGGGAGACAGAGATGGTGACTGTGTACAGAAAGGCAGGAGGTGGTGACTGTGTACAGAGGAGACAGAGATGGTGACTGTGCACAGAGGGAGACAGTGGTGACTGTGTACAGGAAACAGGAGTGGTGACTGTGTAGAGACAATGTGATGTGTACAGAGACAGGAGGTGGTGACTGTGTACAGAGGGAGACAGGTGGTGACTGTGTACAGGGAAACAGTAGATGGTGACTGTGTACAGGAAGACAGGAGTGGTGACTGTGTACAGGAAGACAGGAGGTAGTGACTGTGTACAGAGGAGACAGAAGATGGTGACTGTGTACAGAGGGAGACAGGTGGTGACTGTGTACAGGAAGACAGGAGGTGGTGACTGTGTACAGGGAGACAGAAGATGGTGACTGTGTACAGGGAGACAGAAGATGGTGACTGTGTACAGAGGGAGACAGGAGGTTTGACTGTGTACAGGAAGACAGGGGTGGTGACTGTGTACAAGGGAGACAGGAGATAGTGACTGTGTACAGGAAGACAGGAGGTGGTGACTGTGTACAGAGGAGACAGAAGTGGTGACTGTGTACAGGGAGACAGAAGATGGTGACTGTGTACAGGGAGACAGAAGATGGTGACTGTGTACAGGGAGACATAAGATGGTGACTGTGTACAGGAAGACAGGTGGTGACTGTGTACAAAGGGAGACAGAGATGGTGACTGTGTACAGAGGGAGACAGAGTGGTGACTGTGTACAGGGAGACAGAAGATGGTGACGTGTACAGAGGGAGACAGGGGTGACTGTGTACAGGGAGACAGAAGATGGTGACTGTGTACGGGAGACAGAAGATGGTGACAGTGTACAGGGAGACAGAAGTGGTGACTGTGTACAGAGGGAGACAGAGATGGTGATTTGTACAGAGGGAGACAGAAGGTGGTGACTGTGTACAGAGGGAAGCAGAAGGTGGTGACTGTGTACAGAAGGAGACAGAAGGTGGTGACTGTGTACAGAGGGAGACAGAAGGTGGTGACTGTGTACAGAGGGAGACAGAAGATGGTGACTGTGTACAGAGGGAGACAGGAGATGGTGACTGTGTACAGAGGGAGACAGAGGTGGTGACTGTGTACAGAGAGACAGGAGATGGTGACTGTGTACAGGGAGACAGGAGGTGGTGACTGTGTACAGAGGGAGACAGGAGATGTGACTGTGTACAGAGGGAGACAGGAGATGGTGACTGTGTACAGGGAGACAGGGGTGACTGTGTACAGAGGGAGACAGGAGGTGGTGACTGTTTACAGAGGGAGACAGGAGATGGTGACTGTGTAAAGGGAGACAGGAGGTGGTGACTGTGTACAGGGAGACAGAAGATGGTGACTGTGTACAGAGGAGACAGGAGGTGGTGACTGTGTACAGAGGGAGACAGGAGATGGTGACTGTGTACAGAGGGAGACAGGAGATGGTGACTGTGTACAGGGAGACAGGTGGTGGTGACTGTGTACAGGGAGACGAAGATGGTGACTGTGTACAGGGAGACAGGTGTGGTGACTGTGTACAGGGAGACAGAAGGTGGTGACTGTGTACAGAGGAGACAGGTGGTGACTGTGTACAGGGAGACAGAAGGTGGTGACTGTATACAGAGGGAGACAGAAGTGGTGACTGTGTACAGAGGGAGACAGATGGTGACTGTGTACAGGGAGACAGGTGGTGACTGTGTTCAGAGGGAGACAGGTGATGGTGACTGTGTACAGAGGGAGACAGAAGGTGGTACTGTGTACAGAGGGAGACAGGAGGTGACTGTGTACAGAGGGAGACAGGAGGTGGTGACTGTGTACAGGGGAGACAGGTGGTGACTGTGTACAGTGGGAGACAGGAGATGGTGACTGTGTACAGAGGGAGACAGGAGGTGGTGACTGTGTACAGGGAGACAGGAGGTGGTGACTATGTACAGAGGGAGACAGGTGGTGACTGTGTACAGAGGGAGACAGGAGATGGTGACTGTGTACAGAGGGAGACAGAAGATGGTGACTGTGTACAGAGGGAGACAGTAGGTGGTGATTGTGTACAGAGGGAGACAGAAGATGGTGACTGTGTACAGAGGGAGACAGAAGGTGGTGACTGTGTACAGAGGGAGACAGGTGGTGACTGTGTACAGGGGAGACAGTAGATGGTGACTGTGTACAGGAGGACAGGAGATGGTGACTGTGTACAGAGGGAGACAGGAGGTGGTGACTGTGTACAGAGGGAGACAGGAGATGGTGACTGTGTACAGAGGGAGACAGGAGATGGTGACTGTGTATAGGGAGACAGAAGATGGTGACTGTGTACAGAGGGAGACAGGTGGTGACTGTGTACAGAGGGAGACAGGAGATGGTGACTGTGTACAGAGGGAGACAGGAGATGGTGACTGTGTACAGAGGGAGACAGAAGATGGTGACTGTGTACAGAGGGAGACAGAAGATGGTGACTGTATACAGAGGGAGACAGAAGATGGTGATTGTGTACAGAGGGAGACAGAAAATGGTGACTGTGTACAGGGAGACAGGAGATGGTGACTGTGTACAGGGAGACAGGAGGTGGTAATTGTGTTTTAAAAGAGAGAGGAGGCAGAAACTGTACTGGAGACAGGAACGGCAGTGGTAACACCCCAGGTGGTAACAACTGCAATGGTAACACCCCAGGTGGTAACAACTGCAATGGTAACACCTTAGGGTAGCAATGACATCAGTTGTTCAGTTTCAAGTTTAGGTTCATATCGCTTATAGCCCAGCCGAATTCTACAGCCATATCAGGGCCAAAACCACATCAAGAACGACACCAAGTTTAAGTAAAAAGACAAACAGTTAAAAACCAAGATCACCATTATCAAGTCTAAAATGCATGTAAAAAATCGGTCTCATACATAAAATCATATCAACCAAATCATTGATCTCTTGTAAAAACTTGACAAATACATCCAGAGAAACAAATCTGAAGAGATTTTTTAAGGAGTCCGTGTGGTGCTTGTCTCACATCATGCATGTCTAAGCATTCAATAAGGTGTCTGGTGCTCAATGGCTCGTCAAATGGCATACCACGGTGCTGCTTCGTTTTTAAAAAGGTAGGAAAGAGTGTAGGGTGTGTGACTCGTGTTTAACTTACACAACAGTCTCTTTCCTACGATTCCCAGGAGCTGATGGGAGACTCTCTTTAATCCCTCCAGTGCCCAGTACATTGTATACCATTTGCTAAGTGACTTTTATTTACACACACATAACAACACACAGGCATACAAATAACACACATGCACACCCACACCACAGATCCCCCCCCCCCCAGCACCCCAGTACATACAAGCATGAGAACATTTCAGTAGATTCTCCAGTTCACCAAAAGGAACCAAGATAAAAGCAAGGACGAGACAGCTGGCACAAGGTTCATACAAAGGTCGGATAGCACTTTCCACGAGGATGATTCACAAAAACTTCTGGCATGTAAACTGTTGCATGATAGTAATCATAACCTTGTTTATCTGAAGAGGAAATGAACAAATTTATGATAGTTCAAAGTGTACCTGACATGTTGGGTAGAAAGGGATAGCTAATAGAATTGGCATACATAAATTTCACACAATGTATTGTTATACATTATGCATTAGTAACATAAAAAACAAAATATTCTAAGGACACAGGTGGTGACTGTGTACAGGTAAAAGTAAAGGAGATATGTTTCTAAACCATACACTCCAATCACAGACACTGTAACTACATTTAAAAAAAAAAGCAATGTTATTAATTTCACAAGGCAAAAACAAGGAAAACAAAGTTTGGAAATCTGCTCGATTTAAATCAACAGTGCATGTCGTTTTCTGAGCATAATGTTACTCCACCTCGAGATAACAACATCTTTCTGAGAATAGCTAGATTCATGCTCTACTTGTGTGTGTGTGTGTGTGTGTGTGTGTGTGTGTGTGTGTGTGTGTGTGTGTGTGTGTGTGTGTGTGTGTATGTGTGTGTGTGAGTATGTGTGTGTGTATGCGTGTGTGTGTGTGTGTGTGTGTGTGTGTGTGTGTGTGTGTGTGTGTGTGTGTGTGTGTGTGTGTGTGTGTGTGAGACAGAGACAGAGACAGAGAGACACTTATCAATGTGTAAACTATTGATTTCTTCAATCTAAAATCAAAGTGACAGTCAGCCTTCAAGCAAACAGTAACTACAAAAACATGAAAATAGAATTGCAACACGTGTTTTATATAACAAAACAACACAGACTTCAAGCAAACAGTAACTACAAAAACATGAAAATAGATGCAACGTGTTTAAAACAACACACTCGCAAGTATCAAATGAATAGTTACATGTTTATAACAAAAAACAACTACACAGCTCAAACATGGTCCAGGGCTATAAAAAACAAATGCTTCAATCAATAATAATATAATAATGTTTATTTGTATAGCGCATATTCTATATAAAAACATGCTCACCAGCGCTTTACATTTCGCAAGAAAGGCAAAAGGTGATAAAAAATGTTCACAATTACATACACAATAAGATAACAACAAACATTAAAGCTATACAAGTAAGAAAACACATAAGAAACCACAGAATATTAAAATTTAAACACTGACTTATGTAATGAAGAAAGATTAACAGATTTTTCATATGAATAAAGAGGCATTCTGTGTTTATATATTGCTGCGTGTGTGTGCTTGCGTACGTGTGTGTGTGTGTGTGTGTGCGTGTGTGCGTGTGTGCGTGCGTGTGCGTTGCTGTGCTTGTGTATGTATGTAAGAATGTGTGCGTGTGTGTGTGTGTGTGTGTGTGTGTGTGTGTGTGTGTGTGTGTGTGTGTGTGTGTGTGTGTGTGTGTGTGTGTGTGTGTGTGTGTGTGTGTGTGTGTGAAATATTCATATAACAAAACAACACAGGCCAACTGGTCTCTGACAATCATATACAAAAGACAACACAGGCCAAGTTTTGTATTATATTCTATGTTATATTCTATTATCAATAATGTAGCGAACAGGCCAAGTTTTGTATTATATTCTATGTTATGTTCTATTATCAACTGAACGGAATATCAGAAGCTAACAGCCGTAATCACAATATGAATGATGAAGAAAAATAATCCTTCGTGCGCAGGTCCTAAGTGATCTTACTAAACGACATTTTAAAAAAGTGTTCGATTACATCGTTACCCACATCAATATCGACAAATGAAGAATCAGATACTCCCGTCTTATATAGTTAACATTTACAAGAAACACACAAGAGTGCTGGAGTAGGACCCAGAGCAACAACACCTCACCACTGACCGGCCAGTCAGCCCCCCCCCCCCCCACTCGGCTCCCGACGCTACACGGTAACTAATTACTAATTTTCCATGGAAAGGGGGTGGGGGCTGTCCATGCACTGCATGACCCATTCGGATCCAGTTATCAATTACTTTGTTCACAAGCCGAATAGCAAGGTGCCGAGATGACAAAGCCCAGGACAGAATGTGCCAGTAGCCACACAACATGTGCCAGTAGCCACACAACATGTGCCAGTAGCCACACAACATTCACCATTCCCCTAGCTGACCCAGACAGAATGTGCCAGTAGCCACACAACATGTGCCAGTAGCCACACAACATGTGCCAGTAGCCACACAACATGTGCCAGTAGCCACACAACATGTGCCAGTAGCCACACATGTGCCAGTAGCCACACAACATGTGCCAGTAGCCACACAACATGTGCCAGTAGCCACACAACATGTGCCAGTAGCCACACAACATTCACCATTCCCCTAGCTGACCCAGACAGAATGTGCCAGTAGCCACACAACATGTGCCAGTAGCCACACAACATTCACCATTCCCCTAGCTGACCCAGACAGAATGTGCCAGTAGCCACACAACATGTGCCAGTAGCCACACAACATTCACCATTCCGCCTAGCTGACCCAGACAGAATGTGCCAGTAGCCACACAACATTCACCATTCCGCCTAGCTGACCCAGACAGAATGTGCCAGTAGCCACACAACATTCACCATTCCGCCTAGCTGACCCAGACAGAATGTGCCAGTAGCCACACAACATTCACCATTCCGCCTAGCTGACCCAGACAGAATGTGCCAGTAGCCACACAACATTCACCATTCCGCCTAGCTGACCCAGACAGAATGTGCCAGTAGCCACACAACATTCACCATTCCCCTAGCTGACCCAGACAGTATGTGCCAGTAGCCACACAACATTCACCATTCCGCCTAGCTGACCAGACAGAATGTGCCAGTAGCCACACAACATTCACCATTCCGCCTAGCTGACCCAGACAGAATGTGCCAGTAGCCACACAACATTCACCATTCTGCCTAGCTGACCCAGACAGAATGTGCCAGTAGCCACACAACATTCACCATTCCACCTAGCTGACCCAGACAGAATGTGCCAGTAGCCACACAACATTCACCATTCGCCTAGCTGACCCAGACAGAATGTGCCAGTAGCCACACAACATTCACCATTCCGCCTAGCTGACCCAGACAGAATGTGCCAGTAGCACACACAACACATTCACCAAATTCATTCGCCTAGCTGACCCAGACAGAATGTGCCAGTAGCCACACAACATTCACCATTCCGCCTAGCTGACCCAGACAGAATGTGCCAGTAGTCACACAACATTCACCATTCGCCTAGCTGACCCAGACAGAATGTGCCAGTAGCCACACAACATTCACCATTCCGCCTAGCTGACCCAGACAGAATGTGCCAGTAGTCACACAACATTCACCATTCGCCTAGCTGACCCAGACAGAATGTGCCAGTAGTCACACAAACATTCACCATTCTCCCTAGCTGACCCAGACAGAATGTGCCAGTAGCCACACAACATTCACCATTCCGCCTAGCTGACCCAGACAGAATGTGCCAGTAGCCACACAACATTCACCATTCCGCCTAGCTGACCCAGACAGAATGTGCCAGTAGCCACACAACATTCACACATTCACCATTCCACTAGCTGACCCAGACAGAATGTGCCAGTAGCCACACAACATTCACCATTCTGCCTAGCTGACCCAGACAGAATGTGCCAGTAGCCACACAACATTCACCATTTCGCCTAGCTGACCCAGACAGAATGTGCCAGTAGCCACACAACATTCACACATTCACCTCCTAGCTGACCCAGACAGAATGTGCCAGTAGCCACACAACATTCACCATTCCGCCTAGCTGACCCAGACAGAATGTGCCAGTAGTCACACAACATTCACCATTCCGCCTAGCTGACCCAGACAGAATGTGCCAGTAGTCCACACAACATTCACCATTCCGCCTAGCTGACCCAGACAGAATGTGCCAGTAGCACACAACATTCACCATTCCGCCTAGCTGACCCAGACAGAATGTGCCAGTAGCCACACAACATTCACCATTCCGCCTAGCTGACCCAGACAGAATGTGCCAGTAGCCACACAACATTCACCATTCTCCTAGCTGACCCAGACAGAATGTGCCAGTAGCCACACAACATTCACCATTCCACCTAGCTGACCCAGACAGAATGTGCCAGTAGTCACACAACATTCACCATTCTGCCTAGCTGACCCAGACAGAATGTGCCAGTAGCCACACAACATTCACCATTCGCCTAGCTGACCCAGACAGAATGTGCCAGTAGCCACACAACATTCACCATTCGCCTAGCTGACCCAGACAGAATGTGCCAGTAGCCACACAACATTCACCATTCCGCCTAGCTGACCCAGACAGAATGTGCCAGTAGCCACACTCAAACATTCACCATTCCGCCTAGCTGACCCAGACAGAATGTGCCAGTAGCCACACAACATTCACCATTCCGCCTAGCTGACCCAGACAGAATGTGCCAGCCTTTGCCTTAGTCCGGGAACTTTCATCTCTCTATTGGGACACAAATCATTCAATGTTTCCCACTATGATAATCAAAATCGGTTACTCAGATCAAACCATAGATTATTCAAATTAAGTTTTCTTTTAACATTGTAACGACTGCCTCAACTTATAAACTATTATTAAAAGTCATCATCATCATCGTCATCATCATCATCGTCATCATCATCATGATAGTACAAAATTACTCCGAAAGTCGTCATGGAAAGGACAGACTTTCATCTTTTGTTTCCCGCACCCTATCCACCAACTGCAAACGCTTAACCCTTTGACTCCTCATCCTATCCACCAACTTCCTGCAGGTGGATAGGGTGAGGAAGTCATAGGGTTAAGTTGTTGCTCTGCTAGCATGGTTGACAAAGCAGGATGCAGGCCACAGGGTGCGGAATCAAAGGATTAACATGTATGATGGCCAGAGCTGGCCGGTAATAAAAGAGAGAAAAAAAAGGTCTTGGGTATTATTGATGACAATAACTCTGCCTGTATAACGCATACAGTCCATGTCAAAACATGCTCGTTGACGTTGCATGTTAAAAAATACGAGATTAACATGCAAAAAGAAAAACAGAACAAGCATAGAGATGGGGTGAGAGGTTACCGGGTGTTGTCAATTGTGAGTTGATATACCGTAAAAATATATTCAATCGGATCCATGCAATATCATCAGTGCATACACATTAATGCAGTATAAGCAATCAGTTCATGAAGAATAACAATAGATAACAAAAATAAATTAGAAATTTCGTTAATAGGTAATAGTACATGTACATGCAGGACACCAAAAGGGTGCACAGAAGACATAGTACATGTACATGTAGGACACAAACAGGGTGTACAGAACACACAGTACATGTACATGTACGACACAAACAGGGTGTACAGAAGACACAGTACATGTACATGTAGGACACCAACAGGGTGTACAGAAGACAAGTACATGTACATGTAGGACACAAAAGGGTGCACAGAAGACAAGTACATGTACATGTAGGACACAACAGGGTGTACAGAAGACACATATTACATGTAGGACACAAACAGGTGTACAGAAGACATAGTACATGTCATGTAGGACACCAAACAGGGTGTACAGAACACACAGTGCATGTACATGTAGGACACAAACAGGGTGTACAGAAGACACAGTACATGTACATGTAGGACACAAACAGGGTGTACAGAGACACAGTACATGTACATGTAGGACACCAACAGGGTGTACAGAAGACATAGTACATGTACATGTAGGACACAACAGGGTGTACAGAAGACATAGTACATGTACATGTAGGACACAACAGGGTGTACAGAAGACACAGTACATGTACATCTAGGACACCAACAGGGTGTACAGAAGACATAGTCATGTACATGTAGGACACAAACAGGGTGTACAGAAGACAAGTACATGTTCATGTAGGACACCAACAGGGTGTACAGAAGACACAGTGCATGTACATGTAGGACACCAAACAGGGTGTACAGAAGACATAGTACATGTACATGTAGGACACCAACAGGTGTACAGAAGACGTACATGTACATCTAGGACACCAACAGGGTGTACAGACAAGACATGTACATGTAGGACACCAACAGGGTGTACAGAAGACATTACAGTACATGTAGGACACCACAGGGTGTACAGAAACAAATGTACATGTAGGACACCAACAGGGTGTACAGAAGACATAGTACATGTACATGTAGGACACAAACAGGGTGTACAGAAACACAGTACATGTACAAGTAGGACACAACAGGGTGTACAGAAGACATAGTACATGTAGGACACAACAGGGTGTACAGAAGACATAGTACATGTACATGTAGGACACAAACAGGGTGTACAGAAGACATAGTACATGTACATGTAGGACACCAACAGGGTGTACAGAAGACTAGTACATGAAATAGGACACAACAGGGTACAGAACATAGTACATGTAGGACACCAACAGGGTGTACAGAAGACATAGTACATGTACATGTAGGACCCAACAGGGTGTACAGAAGACATAGTACATGTACATGTAGGACACAAACAGGGTGTACAGAAAGACATAGTACACCAGGTGTAAAGAAGACATGTAGGACACCAACAGGGTGTACAGAAGACATAGTACATGTACATCTAGGACACAAACAGGGTGTACAGAAGACATAGACTAACACAGTAGAATTACATGTACATGTAGGACAACAGGTGTACGGCCGATGCACCAACAGGGTGTACAGAAGACATAGTACATGTACATCTAGGACACCAACAGGGTGTACAGAAGACACATGTACATGTACATGTAGGACACAACAGGGTGTACAAGAAAGACATTAGTACATACATGTAGGAAACACATAACACACGGTGTACAGAAGACATAGTACATGTACATCTAGGACACAAACAGGTGTACAGAAGACTAACAGTGAACAACGTTAACATACTTAGGACACCAACAGGGTGTACAGAAGACATAGTACATGTACATCTAGGACACCAACAGGGTGTACAGAAGACACAGTACATGTATTAGGACACAAACAGGGTGATAGCAGAAGACATAGTACATGTAGGACACAAAACAGGGTGTACAGAAGACATAGTACATGTACATCTAGGACACCAACAGGGTGTACAGAAGACATAGTACATGTACATTAGGACACAAACAGGGTGTACAGAAGACATAGTACATGTAGGACACAACAGGGTGTACAGAAGACAAGTACATGTAGGACACCAACAGGGTGTACAGAAACGACATCAGAACATGTACAGAGGACAACAAACACAGGTGTACAGAAGACATAGTACATTAGGACAACAGGTGTACAGAAGACAGTACATAGGACACACAACAGGGTGTACAGAAGACATAGTACATGTACATGTAGGACACAAACAGGGTGTACAGAAGACACAGTACATGTAGGACACCAACAGGGTGTACAGAAGACATAGTACATGTAGGAGACACAAACAGGGTGTACAGGAAGACACAGTACATGTACATGTAGGACACCAACAGGGTGTACAGAAGACACAGTACATGTAGGACACCAACAGGGTGTACAGAAGACACAGTACATTAGGACACCAAACAGGGTGTACAGAAGACATAGTACATGTCAACATCTAGGACACAACAGGGTGTACAGAAGACATATGTACATGTAGGACACCAAACAGGGTGTACAGAAGACATAGTACATGTAGGACACCTACAGGGTGTACAGAAGACATAGTACATGTTAAATGTAGGACACCAACAGGGTGTACAGAAGACATAGTACATGTAGGACACCAACAGGGTGTACAGAAGACATAGTACATGCATTAGGACACCAACAGGGGTGTACAGAGACACTAGTAACATGTACATGTAGGACACCACAGGGTGTACAAATGAAGTAGACCACGAGTAACATGTACATGTAGGACACCAACAGGGTGTACAGAAGACTAGTACATGTAGGACACCACAGGGTGTACAGAAGACAGTACATGTAGGACACCAACAGGGTGTACAGAAGACAAGTACATGTAGGACACCAACAGGGTGTACAGAAGACATAGTACATCTAGGACACCAACAGGGTGTACAGAAGACAAGTACATGTAGGACACACATACAGGGTGTACAGAAGACATAGTAATGCATCTAGGACACCAAACAGGGTGTACAGAAGACACTGTACATGTAGGACACCAACAGGGTGTACAGAAGACACAGTACATGTAGGACACCACAGGGTGTAAAGAAGACACAGTACATGTTAGGACACCAACAGGGTGTACAGAAGACCAGTAAGTACATGTAGGACACCTACAGGGTGTACAGAAGACAAGTACATGTAGGACACAACAGGGTGTACAGAAGACAACAGTACATGTAGACACTACAGGTGTACAAAACATAGTACATGTAGACCCAACAGGTGTACAGAGACATAGTACATGTAGGACACTACAGGGTGTACAGAAGACACTAGTACATGTAGGACACCAACAGGGTGTAAGAAGACACATGTACATGACATGTAGGACACCTACAGGGTGTACAGAAGACATAGTACATGTAGGACACCTACAGGGTGTACAGAAGACATAGTACATGTAGGACACCTAACAGGGTGTACAGAAGACATAGTACATGTAGGACACCAACAGGGTGTACAGAAGACATAGTACATGTAGGACACCTACAGGGTGTACAGAAGACATAGTACATGTAGGACACCTACAGGGTGTACAGAAGACATAGTACATGTAGGACACCAACAGGGTGTACAGAAGACATAGTACATGTAGGACACCTACAGGGTGTACAGAAGACATAGTACATGTAGGCACCTACAGGGTGTACAGAAGACATAGTACATGTAGGACACCTACAGGGTGTAAAGAAGACATAGTACATGTAGGACACCAACAGGGTGTACAGAAGACATAGTACATGTAGGACACCTACAGGGTGTACAGAAGACAGTACATGTAGGACACCTACAGGGTGTACAGAGACAAGTACATGTAGGAACCTACAGGGTGTACAGAAGAACTACAGTTAGGACACTACAGTGTAAGAGACACAGTACATGTAGACACCTACAGGGTGTACAGAAGACACAGTACATGTAGGACACCTACAGGGTGTACAGAAGACACAGTACATGTAGGACACCTACAGGGTGTACAGAAGACACAGTACATGTAGGACACCTACAGGGTGTACAGAAGACATAGTACATGTAGGACACCTACAGGGTGTACAGAAGACAAGTACATGTAGGACACCTACAGGGTGTACAGAAGACATAGTACATGTAGGACACCTACAGGGGTACAGAGAACAGTACATGTAGGATACAGGGTTACAGAAACACAGTACATGTAGGACACCTACAGGGTGTACAGAAGACACAGTACATGTAGGACACCTACAGGGTGTACAGAAGACATAGTACATGTAGGACACCTACAGGGTGTACAGAAGACACAGTACATGTAGGACACCTACAGGGTGTACAGAAGACAAGTACATGTAGGACACCTACAGGGTGTACAGAAGACAAGTACATGTAGGACACCTACAGGGTGTACAGAAGACACAGTACATGTAGGACACCTACAGGGTGTACAGAAGACACAGTACATGTAGGACACCATACAGGGTGTACAGAAGACATAGTACATGTAGGACACCTACAGGGTGTACAGAAGACACAGTACATGTAGGACACCTACAGGGTGTACAGAAGACAAGTACATGTAGGACACCTACAGGGTGTACAGAAGACAAGTACATGTAGGACACCTACAGGTGTACAGAAGACACAGTACATGTAGGACACCTACAGGGTGTACAGAAGACAAGTACATGTAGGACAACCTACGGATGTACAGAACACAGTACATGTAGGACACCTACAGGTGTACAGAGACACAACATGTAGGACACCAACAGGTGTACAGAAGACACATACATTAGGACACCTACAGTGTACAGAAGACAAGTACATGTAGGACCCTACAGTGGTGTACAGAAGACACATACAATTAGGATACACCACAGACAGCAACATACGACACATGTATACACCTTCTAGGTTGTACAAGAATACACAACACATGTAGACACCTACAGGGTACAAAACACAGTACATGACGCAACCTACAGGTTACAGAAACACAGTCATTAGTGACTCCTACAGCTTACAAAGCACATACATGTAGGACACCTACGGCTTTGTTACGATTGACATGTCATGTAGAACTACAGGGTGTAACACAAACACAGTATACATGTAGACACCACTACAGGTAGTACAGAAGACCGGAGCTTACAAATTAAGCACACCTACAGTTTGTACAGTAACATAGTAATTGTTATGGTCCTAAATGAGTACAGAATTCATTTGTAACATTGTAGGATCCTCACAGTGTTGTTACATGCAGAGTAACATGGCTGGACACCTACAGAGTTGTACAGTAACACATGTACAATTGTTTGGAAATCGTCAGGCGTGAATACAGAGGACATGAGATGAATTGAAACAGCTTCATTACTTACATTACCCTTGAACTACTGCTAGTTCGAGATAATATGAATACATTTTGACAATTCAGAATTCGAATGCTGAAGGCTTTTCGAAGAAATTTCGAGATCCACTGTTCTCAAGATTTTTAAAAGGCCTTGATGCTTACTTAAGCACTCTTGAGACCTGCTATCGTCAAATTTTAAGAGGATCTTAGCCCTGCTATCCTCAGGTTAAGTGAGCGAGAGGACTACTAAGACGCACAATCCCCAGGTGTTTGAAAGAATCCTTGAGATACACTATCTGCAATATACATGTATTTTCTTAATCCTTGGGGTACACACACTATCTGCAATATACATGTATTTTCTTAATCCTTGGGGTACACTATTCTCATGGTGTTTTGAGATGTGCTATCGTCAAGATGTTTTACACTTACTAACCTCCAGGTTTATAGGAAATCTCCAGGCCCGTTATCCTCAACATTTCAAAAATAAAACTGTGTGTTTTATCCTCAAGGATTTTAAGCATTCTTGAGGCCTGTTGTCCTTAAAGTATTAAAGAGGAATTGATGCCTATTATATTCCAAGTTTTCAGCAGTTTTAAAGCCCATTATCTTCATCGTTTTTAAGAATCTTTGACACACAATATTTTCAATGTTAAAGAATTCTTAACACACTATCCTCAAGGGTTTATTTTTTTTATTGCTTTTTGTTTTGTTTTCTTTCATTTCGTTTGGTTTTGTTCTGTTTCGTTTCATTTTGTTTTGTTTTGTTTTTGGTAGGTTTGTTTGTCTGTTTGTTTGCTTCTTTGCTTGCTTTTGTTTTGTTTTGTTTTGTTTTGTTTTGTTTTGTTTTGAATCATTCTTGCAGCGCACTATCTTCAAGGTTTTTGTTTTGTTTTGTTTGTTTTTCTTTTTTGTTTTCTTTTGTTTTTAAAAAAAAACTTCTTGCAGCGCCTTATCCTCAAGGCTTTTGATCAGTCTTGATGCCTGTTATCCTCAGTCTTGACATAACTGCTTCATCCAGCCGACGAGTGAAACGACGACAGCAACAAGCTTCAGTTGCTACTGATCCTCTCATAGCGTTCACAGGAGTAGGGACTCGCTCGGTTAAAGATGGCCAGGACGGCACTGTCCATCATGACGACGATGCTGACGACGATGGTGAAAAAGAGAGACCAGGAGAAGGAGCAGTGCTCATTGTCCTTAACAATGCTGCCCAACTTCCCTGCGAAGACGACACACCCAAGAAAACCCAGAAATCCTGAAACCACAGACACAAGAAGACAGAATCAGTAACGCGCGTTCAGCTGAGGAAACATGACAGAAAACGATTATACATACATGTACATGAATGTAAACGAACCAGATAATTACAAAAAAAGTAAAATCAGATCGTGGAATTCGATATGACAATGGAATACAAACACAAATTGTATGTCAACTGACTCCTTGTCAAGCGTTAACGACTCAGAAAAATACAAAAATAAGACCAGGACGTGGAATTTAACATAACCGAGGAAGACAGGCACAAATTCTCGGTCAGCTTACCCTTGTTAAGCGTATACAAAAGACACCAAACACTACAGCTCAACACCGTATACAAAAGACACCAAACACTACGGCTCAACACCGTATACAAAAGACACCAAACACTACAGCTCAACACTGTATTACTATACAACAGACACCAAACACTACAGCTCAACACCGTATACAAAAGACACCAAACACTACAGCTCAACACCGTATACAAAAGACACCAAACACTACAGCTCAACACTGTATTACTATACAACAGACACCAAACACTACAGCTCAACACTGTATTACTATACAAAAGACACCAAACACTACAGCTCAACACTGTATTACTATACAACAGACACCAAACACTACAGCTCAACACTGGTAGAAAGAAACTCTAGGGAGAGCTAGACAACAGAAGGTCTTCAGAGAAGTAACCCCCTTTAGACAAGTGTTTCGGCCCTGAATTCCTTACACTCTCGGGGGGCCGGGCCACATCCAGGTCATGACTCCTGGATGCCCTTCTGCTGTTATCTATTTTTTTTTTTTTTTTTTTCCCACGCCGGGGATCGAACCTGGGCGATTCTGCGCTTCAGAACTGCGGTACGCGGTTTTACCAATGTGCTAACGGGGCACACATCATCTGTAGGGAATTTAATCCTTATGAAGTTCACTTTTTTCGTTCCTCCTTGCCCAGATCCAGCTTGAGCTCCTTTCTGCTGCCTCTGCCATCGCTTTAAGGGCTCTAGTCCTCTTCTTCCCAGAAATGGCGAGTTGTTTCATGAGATCATAAGCGGAGGTGCCCACAAACCCTCTTGCCCCGACCTCTATGGCGAAGATTTTGACCCGCAGACCTGCTTTCTTCAGGGTGCTGGCAAGACCGGCGTATTTTTCGGTCTTG
>JAPXFY010000021.1:908732-1096232 GCA_030674185.1 Monoplex corrugatus
ACGCACGTTCCAGAACGCATGCACACATTCATACATATAAAGACACACACACACAAACGCACGCACACGCACACACGCAGACGCGTAGGTCTACACAAAGATCCGACGCACCGTGCATGCACACACACACACACACACACACACACACACACACACACACACACACACACACACACACACACACCACAAAAGATCTTTTGTGTCTCCCTCCTTCAAGACTGTTTCGTTTGTTTCTTTGTTGTCCATGGAACTCTCAACATTCTTCTTAGAAATCACATTTCAGTTGCCTCAATTTGCGTGTTGACCGTCCACGCCTCACAACCATACAACAGTATCGGTTCTATGTAACATTCAAGAACTCTCTTCCTGATGTTAACTGATAGGCATTTGTTTGTAAGAATTCTTTTCATCTTCTTGAATGCTGTTTTGGCTTGGCCGATTCTGCTGGCTATTTCTGATGTGCATGTGCCGTCTGGTGAGATGATCATTCCAGATGTTTAAACTTATCAACGTATGTCAAAGTTGCGCCGTTTGCTGTTATTTTGCATGAGGGAATTTCTTATTTTTTACTGATTACCATGACTTCGGTCTTCTAGCTATTTAGCTCTAGTCCTTTAGTTTTGCTATTTCTATTATATTCACAAGGTTTTGCTGGTCTTTTTCATTTTCTGCAATAGCAAGGCGTCATTTGCGTAAAGAATGTTGTTTATCATTCTTCCTCCAAACTTTATCCCAGGGCATTCTTCTAGGTTTCTCGTGATGGTTTCCTGTAAAGTGAAAACAAATCTGGTGACAGAACACAACCCTGCCTGACCCCCTTTGGATATTTTGAAAGAAGCTTATATTGTTTTCTAATCTCATTGTTGCTGTTTGTTCCCAATATATTTCTGATTATTCCTAGATTTTTTCCATCAATATTGATTCTTTCTGGCATTAATAGTTCATTTCCCTTCGACAAATCCACAGTTTTTCTGCTATTTCTCTTTTGATTCTGTTTCTTGTCGTCATCATGATTATTCTTAATAGATTGTTGTTACATGACTCATCAAGCTGATTCTATGATGGAGTTCGCATTCTGTAGCCCCTGTTTTCTTTGGAAGTGCAATGAAAAATGATTTTGACATATCTTTGGAGATTTTTCCGGTGTCAAGATTTCATTAAGGAGGGCAGTTATTTTTCTAATACCGAAAACTTGTAGAGCATCTATCGTTTCTGTTGTAACATTGTCTGGTCCTGGGGTTTTTCCCGGTTTCGTCTTTTTCAATGCTTTTCTAACTTCATCTTTCGTTATGGGTGATCTTTCCATGTATTCTTAATTTCTGTCATCGCTGAAAAGATCTTTAATGTAGCCTACTCTTCCCATCTCTTTAATATTTTGTCTTTTTCCACGATAAGTATACGCATACTATCTGTCGATTTGAAGCATTCAGTTGATGTGCATGTCTTTTTCCTGTAAGCAAATATCTTCAATTTTTCTGTACGACTTTGAGGATCTGTTCTGTGTCGGTATTCTTCATTGCACCTATTCCTGATTTACACACACACACACACACACACACACACACACACACACACACACACACACACACACACGCACGCACACACACACACACACACACACACACACACACACACACACACACACACACAGAGAGAATCATTTTACCCCCAATTGCAGTGGCTACTTCAACACAGCGAGTTCTGGATCTTAGCTCAGCTTTGCAGAAGTCCATCCCAATGGTGCAGACGCACGCGAATAGCAGTGCAAGTGCACCTATCACCTCGAAGGCTTGACACGCACTCACCCAACCACCTGGGAAAACAACACACACACACACACACACACACACACACACACACACACACACACACACACACACACACACACACACGATTTTTTTGAAAAGGCATTATGGGTGGGTGGGTGAGTGGTTGCGTGTTGATTGTTTGGTTGGTTAGTTGGGTGGATGTGTGTGTGGGTGGATGGGTGAGTACATGGGTAGGAGGGTGGTTGATTGCTTTGTTAATTGGTTAATTGATAGCTTGGTTAGTTCATTGCTTGTTTGGCTGCTTAATCGTGTCCAACATTTTGTCATAGATGGACACACATACACACATGCACACACAGATATACACATACACAATACAAATACATGCACACACATTCACATATATACTCAGATACATACATTTACACCTATACACACATTCAAACTCACACTTGTTCGCACACGCACACATACACACATATACACACACACATTTACATACACACATATAGTATGATATACACAAGCACACAAACATATATACACTACACGTCATTATTTAAGGGCCAGGAACGTTTTTGAGTCAATTTTTGAAAGGAGAAATAACCTATTTTCTCTTACTCTTTTCTCCAATTCGTTGCCGTAACTGAATGGATAAGAGCTCAGACAACATTGCAGTTTCCTTTTGGCACGTGTTTGGGGATTTGCCGATTTGCAATGGGCGGCCCAAGGAAGACAATTTCCACACGAAATTGTCGAATCTTCAGCAGGGTCTCTCTGACGACGCAGGCAAGGTAGCGACAAAATTCGCTTTGCACGTGCAAGGCAAGCCCTTTTTGAACACTACTCCAGCCAAAGTTGCCCGCAGACGAGGATAAAAAGGACCCGTTCTTGGTTCGTTTTAACCATGCTTGCAAGACGACGGATGACGGATGAGCAGCGGGGGAGAGCCCTCGCTCTGCTTGATGAAGGCCTAGCGCAGCGGGAAGTTGCTAGACGACTTGAAGTGTCGCATTCCACAATCCAGAGACTGCTGGAGCGCTTCAATGAGACTGGAGCAGTCCAGGAAAGGCGTCACACGGGTCGACCCAGAGTAACGACAAGACAGCAAGACCGCTACCTTGCCCTCTCCGTCCTGAGGGAAAGGGCATCCACTGCGGTGACCTTGAGGGGTCAGCTGAGGGACGCAACAGGTGCTAACATCAGCTGCAGCACGGTGAGAAGACGGCTACATGAGGCAAACTTGAGGTCACGGAGACCGGCCGTCCGACCCGTGCTGTCACCGGTCAACAGAGTGCGCCGCATGACCTGGGCCAGGGAGCACGTGACCTGGACAAGGCAACAGTGGGCCCGGGTCTCGTTTTCGGATGAGTCCAGGTTCACCCTGACCTTTAACGATGGCCGGGCTCGGGTGTGGCGACGTCAAGGGGAGAGGTTCGCTGACGCCACTGTCCAAGAGCATAACCGGTACGGCGACGGGTCGGTGATGGTGTGGGGTGGCATGAGCCGTGGTACCCGGACCCCCCTGCTCCCCATTGACGGCATCCTGAACGGGGTCCGGTACCGGGACGAGGTTCTGGCGGCCGTGGCACTGCCTGCGCTTGTGGACCTTGGTCAAGGCGCCATCTTCCAGGACGACAATGCACCTGCGCATCGAGCACGCCTTGTGACCGACTTCCTGGAGCAGCATGAAGTCGTCCGTATGGCCTGGCCAGCGTGCTCACCTGACCTGAACCCAATTGAACACCTCTGGGATGTGCTCGGGAGGCGCATCAGGGACAACCACCCCCCACCGGGCACCCTGGCCAGGCTGGTCGACATCCTGCAGATCGAGTGGGCGGCCATCCCTCAGGACACACTCCGTACCCTTGTGGGGTCGATGCATCGGCGCTGTGAAGCATGCATCCAGGCTCGGGGCGGACACACGCGATATTGAAAACAGATTGGCCAAATCTGACACTTTCTGTTTTTTGAAAAGGGGGGGATGTTCCTTTAAATGCATGTGCTGTTCACTAATGGGTCATTGTGCTAATTTCTTTTTCCAAAACAGGTGTGGAAATGATGAAATAAAACATAGAATCAATTCTAAACATTGTCAATTATTTCAACTTAAAATTAGAGAGGAAGGAAGAAGTGGCCCTTAAATTATGATTAGGAGTATATATACACATACACACATACGCGCGCACGTATACACACATACTTACACATACTCATACACACACACACACACACACATACACACACACATGCGCACATATACACGTACATACACACACATACACACATACATACACACACATACACATACGACATACACTCGCTCATACACACACAAACATACATATGTACACACATACACACATATACATGCACACATGCACGCAAATCAATATATGCACAATACGTTTTAGGAATCTTTGGAATCTTCTTCGCTCTCCTCCTGAGGCATGCGTTCAGCACAGCGCAAGAAGGGATACACCTGCGGACCAGATCAGATGGCAGGCTCTTCAACCTCGCCCGCCTCAGAGCAAGGACAAAGGTCCGTGAAGCCCTCATCAGAGACATGCTATTTGCCGACGATGCCGCAGTTGTGACCCATACTCAGCGGGACTTGCAGTCACTAATGGACCGCTTCTCCCAGGCCTGCAAAGATTTTGGTCTGACCATCAGTCTTAAGAAGACAAACGTCCTGGGCCAAGACACGCCATCTCCACCAGCCATCACCATTGATGACTACGAGCTTGAAGCCATCCATCAATTCACATATCTTGGGTCCACCATCACCGATAATCTCTCCCTTGACACAGAGGTCGACAAGAGGATCGGGAAGGCAGCCACAACACTAGCCCGCCTCACACAAAGGGTGTGGACAAATCCCAAGCTGACCACAAAGACAAAGATGGCTGTATACAACGCCTGTGTCCTCAGCACCTTGCTGTATGGCAGCGAGGCGTGGACCATGCATGCTCATCAGGAGAAAAGGCTCAATACCTTCCACCTGAGAAGCCTACGGCGCATACTTGGCATTTCCTGGCAAGACAAGGTGACCAACACCGAAATCCTAACCTGCGCTGGCCTCCCAACCATGCATACCATGCTGAGACAGCGTCGGCTGCGCTGGTTGGGCCACGTTCACCGCATGGAAGATGGTCGCATCCCAAAAGACATCCTTTATGGTGAGCTTGCCACAGGGCAGAAAAACATTGGCCGCCCACAGCTGAGATACAAAGACGTTTGCAAGCGTGACATGAAGGCGCTTGAGATCAACACTGAGTCCTGGGAGGACCTCGCAGACGACCGCAACAGCTGGAGAACTACTCTCAAGAAACAGCTGGGGATTGGTGAGGACAAACTGTCAGCTGCTGCAGCAGAAAAGCGAGTTCGCAGAAAAGGGATGACAGCCAACAGACCAGCATCAGCATACACATGCGACCGCTGCGACAGAGACTGCCTCTCTCGCATTGGTCTGTACAGTCACAGGCGACGCTGCTTGGACCAAGCAGACAGCCCATCTAGACATTAGAACGGATGTACTTTGTCCATGGTCAGTCATGACCGAAGGAGGCCTACACACATACACACATATACATACGCACATGCACGCAAATCAATATATACTACACGTCATTATTGAAGGGCCAGGAACGTTTTTGAGTCAATTTTTGAAAGGAGAAATAACCTATTTTCTCTTACTCTTTTCTCCAAATCGTTGCCGTAACTGAATGGATAAGAGCTCAGACAACATTGCAGTTTCCTTTTGGCACGTGTTTGGGGATTTGCCGATTTGCAATGGGCGGCCCAAGGAAGACAATTTCCACACGAAATTGTCGAATCTTCAGCAGGGTCTCTCTGACGACGCAGGCAAGGTAGCGACAAAATTCGCTTTGCACGTGCAAGGCAAGCCCTTTTTGAACACTACTCCAGCCAAAGTTGCCCGCAGACGAGGATAAAAAGGACCCGTTCTTGGTTCGTTTTAACCATGCTTGCAAGACGACGGATGACGGATGAGCAGCGGGGGAGAGCCCTCGCTCTGCTTGATGAAGGCCTAGCGCAGCGGGAAGTTGCTAGACGACTTGAAGTGTCGCATTCCACAATCCAGAGACTGCTGGAGCGCTTCAATGAGACTGGAGCAGTCCAGGAAAGGCGTCACACGGGTCGACCCAGAGTAACGACAAGACAGCAAGACCGCTACCTTGCCCTCTCCATCCTGAGGGAAAGGGCATCCACTGCGGTGACCTTGAGGGGTCAGCTGAGGGACGCAACAGGTGCTAACATCAGCTGCAGCACGGTGAGAAGACGGCTACATGAGGCAAACTTGAGGTCATGGAGACCGGCCGTCCGACCCATGCTGTCACCGGTCAACAGAGTGCGCCGCATGACCTGGGCCAGGGAGCACGTGACCTGGACAAGGCAACAGTGGGCCCGGTTCTTGTTTTCGGATGAGTCCAGGTTCACCCTGACCTTTAACGATGGCCGGGCTCGGGTGTGGCGACGTCAAGGGGAGAGGTTTGCTGACGCCACTGTCCAAGAGCATAACCGGTACGGCGGCGGGTCGGTGATGGTGTGGGGTGGCATGAGCCGTGGTACCCGGACCCCCCTGCTCCCCATTGACGGCATCCTGAACGGGGTCCGGTACCGCGACGAGGTTCTGGCGGCCGTGGCACTGCCTGCGCTTGTGGACCTTGGTCAAGGCGCCATCTTCCAGGACGACAATGCACCTGCGCATCGAGCACGCCTTGTGACCGACTTCCTGGAGCAGCATGAAGTCGTCCGTATGGCCTGGCCAGCGTGCTCACCTGACCTGAACCCAATTGAACACCTCTGGGATGTGCTCGGGAGGCGCATCAGGGACAACCACCCCCCACCGGGCACCCTGGCCAGGCTGGTCGACATCCTGCAGATCGAGTGGGCGGCCATCCCTCAGGACACACTCCGTACCCTTGTGGGGTCGATGCATCGGCGCTGTGAAGCATGCATCCAGGCTCGGGGCGGACACACGCGAGATTGAAAACAGATTGGCCAAATCTGACACTTTCTGTTTTTTGAAAAGGGGGGGATGTTCCTTTAAATGCATGTGCTGTTCACTAATGGGTCATTGTGCTAATTTCTTTTTCCAAAACAGGTGTGGAAATGATGAAATAAAACATAGAATCAATTCTAAACATTGTCAATTATTTCAACTTAAAATTAGAGAGGAAGGAAGAAGTGGCCCTTAAATTATGATTAGGAGTATACACACAAACATGCACCCACATACCCACACAAACATACATATTATACTATACACACATACTCATACGCACATGCATGAACACACACCTACACATTCATACACATACACCTGCATATACATACAAACACACAAAAATAACATGCACACACACACCCATACAAGCTGACACACGCATACTCATACGTACACACACACACATACACAGACACTGTTCACATAGTATCCAGTCCTTCAAGGAAGAGAGACAAAGACAGACAGGCAGACAGACAGACAGACAGACAGAGAAACAAGACAGAGAAATTGAAAGACAGATGGAGAGACTTATATAAACAGCCAGAGACAGACAGACAGACACAGACAAACAGCCAGACAGGCACAGACACAGACAAACAGCCAGACAGAGCCAGACAGACAGAGCCAGACAGACAGTTCCAGCTCACCTCTAATGCTGTCTACGTAATATCCAGCCCCACATGTATCAGTCTCATTGGAATAAAACACATGAGGGTAGTACGTCCCGTTCTGTTCCTCATGCTTGCAGCCCACGAGCACACTGGTATGGACGGACAGCCTCCTGTAAAATATCGTGCCGTGACCCACGGTCAGGTTCCTCTGCGTTTCAGAATACAGGAACCATTGTGGTACCAGAATGCCTACGAAGAACATAAAGGTGACACCGAAGAGCAGAACCACGCCTAACCTGTAACCAGGATGACGGCTGGAAAAAGCAACGGCCATGCTGAACACAATTGCTGGTAATGCTGGTTGAGCTACCGTAATGATGTTGGTTTTTGCTGTGGTTGTTGATGCCGCTGTTGTTGTTGTTGTTGATGATGATGGTGGTGGTGGTGGTGGTGGTTTGAAGTAAAATTTCGTATGCTGCTTCTGCTGTTATTATTAGTATAGTTGTTGTCGCTGTTTTATTAGTGGCAGCGGAGGTGGTGTTTCCGCATTTTCTTGTGTCAGACTTTGTTTTTCTTTGTTTAATGCTGATCACTTGTCTTTGTTCATTTAACTTTTAATTTATTTATTTGTTCGCTTAACGTTGATCCCTTGTCTTTGTTCATTAACGTTGATCTATTGTCTTTGTTCACTTAACGTTCATAATTTGTCTTTGTTCATTTAACGTTGATCACTAGTCTTTGTTCATTAAAAACCGATCCTTTGTGTTTGTTTCTATGAGGCTGATGTCTTTTCTTCCTTCGTTTGAAGCTGTTCCTTTGTATCAATCCTGTAACGTTGATCTCCAGTCTTTGTTAAAGTCAATTCTTCGTCTGTGTTCCTGTAATGTTGATACCTATTTCTTCATTTGAAGCTGATCTTTTGTTTTCTTCTTCGATGTTGATCTCTAGTCTTTGTTCGTTTCAAACTGATTCTTCGATGTTGATCTCTAGTCTTTGTTCGTTTCAAACTGATTCTTCGTTGTTTGTTCCTTTCACGTCGATCCGTTATTATGTTCTGCTCGTACAGTAAAAAACACTGGGCTGTGACAAGACACGTCCTTTCCTTTAGCGTCTTTTCCTTTAGTGTCTTTCCCTTTAGTGTCTTTTCCTTTAGTGTCTTTCCCTTTAGTGTCTTTCCCTTTAGTGTCTTTCCCTTTAGTGTCTTTTCCTTTAGCGTCTTTCCCTTTAGTGTCTTTTCCTTTAGTGTCTTTCCCTTTAGCGTCTATTACTTTAGTGTCTTTTCCTTTAGTGTCTTTCCCTTTAGTGTCTTTCCCTTTAGTGTCTTTCCCTTTAGTGTCTTTCCCTTTAGTGTCTTTCCCTTTAGTGTCTTTCCCTTAGCGTCTTTTCCTTTAGCGTCTTTTCCTTTAGTGTCTTTTCCTTTAGTGTCTTTCCCTTTAGTGTCTTTCCCTTTAGTGTCTTTCCCTTTAGCGTCTTTTCCTTTAGTGTCTTTCCTTTAGTGTCTTTCCCTTTAGCGTCTTTTCCTTTAGTGTCTTTCCCTTTAGCGTCTTTTCCTTTAGCGTCTTTTCCTTTAGCGTCTTTTCCTTTAGTGTCTTTCCCTTTAGTGTCTTTTCCTTTAGTGTCTTTCCCTTTAGCGTCTTTTCCTCTAGCGTCTTTTCCTTTAGTGTCTTTTCCTTTAGCGTCTTTTCCGTTAGCGTCTTTTCCTTTAGTGTCTTTCCCTTTAGTGTCTTTTCCTTAAGCGTCTTCTCTTTTAGCGTCTTTTCCTTAAGCGTCTTCGCCTTTAGCGTCTTTTCCTTAAGCGTCTTTTCCTTTAGCGTCTTTTCCTTAAGCGTCTTCTCCTTTAGCGTCTTTTCCTTAAGCGTCTTCTCCTTTAGCGTCTTTTCCTTTAGCGTCTTTTCCTCTAGCGTCTTTTCCTTAAGCGTCTTTTCCTTAAGCGTCTTTTCCTCTAGCGTCTTTTCTTTGAGCGTCTTTTCCTTAAGCGTATTCACCTTAAGCGTCTTTTCTTTAAGCGTCTTTTCCTTAAGCGTCTTTTCTTTAAGCGTCTTTCTTTAAGCGTCTTTTCCGTAAGCGTCTTTTCCTTTAGCGTCTTTTCCTCTAGCGTCTTTTCCTCTAACGTCTTTTCCTCTAGCGTCTTTTCTTTAGCGTCTTTTCCGTTAGCGTCTTTTCCGTTAGCGTCTTTTTCTTTAGCGTCTCTTCCGTTAGCGTCTTTTCCTCCTCTACGTTCTCTATGACATTTGCTTAGCCTACAACTGCCATTACACCAGCAATCATAGTAGTGCAATGGTTAGCACCATGACATCATCATAGTGGTTAGCATCATGACATCATCATAGTGGTTAGCACCATGACACCATCATAGTGGTTAGCACGCATCATCATAGTGGTTAGCACCATGACATCATAGTGGTTAGCATCATACATCATCATGTGGTTAGCACCATGACACCATCATAGTGGTTAGCACCATTACACCATCATAGTGGTTAGCACCATGACACCATCATAGTGGTTAGCATCATGACACCATCATAGTGGTTAGCACCATGACACCATCATAGTGGTTAGCATCATGACATCATCATAGTGGTTAGCACCATGACACCATCATAGTGGTTAGCACCATGACATCATTAGTGGTTAGCACCATGACACCATCATAGTGGTTAGCACCATACATCATTAGTGGTTAGCACCATGACACCATCACAGTGTGGGTTTGCACCATGAACATCATAGTGGTTAGCACCATGACACCATCACAGTGGTTAGCACCATGACACCATCATAGTGGTTAGCACCATGACACCATCATAGTGGTTAGCACCATGACACCATCATAGTGGTTAGCACCATGACACCATCATAGTGGTTAGCACCATGACACCATCATAGTGGTTAGCATCATGACACCATCATAGTGGTTAGCACCATGACACCATCATAGTAGTTAGCACCATGACACCATCATAGTAGTTAGCACCATGACACCATCATAGTAGTTAGCACCATGACACCATCATAGTAGTTAGCACCATGACACCATCATAGTGGTTAGCACCATGACACCATATAGTGTTAGCACCATGACACCATCATAGTGGTTAGCACCATGACACCATCATAGTAGTTAGCACCATGACACCATCATAGTAGTTAGCACCATGACACCATCATAGTAGTTAGCACCATGACACCATCATAGTGGTTAGCACCATGACACCATCATAGTGGTTAGCACCATGACACCATCATAGTGGTTAGCACCATGACATCATAGTGGTTAGCACCATGACACCATCACAGTGGTTAGCACCATGACACCATCATAGTGGTTAGCACCATGACACCATCACATAGTGGTTAGCACCATGACACCATCATAGTGGTTAGCACCATGACACCATCATAGTGGTTAGCACCATGACACTCACATAGTGGTTAGCACCATGACACCATCATAGTGGTTAGCACCATGACACCATCATAGTGGTTAGCACCATGACACATAGTGGTTAGCACCATGACACCATCATAGTGGTATAGCACCATGCACACATCATAGTAGTTAGCACCATGACACCACAGTGGTTAGCACCATGACACATCAGTGGTTAGCCATGACACCATCATAGTGGTTAGCACCATGACACCATCACAGTGTTAGCACCATGACACCATCATAGTAGTTAGCACCATGACACCATCAAGTGGTTAGCTCCATGACACCATCACAGTGGTTAGCACCATGACACCATCATAGTGGTTAGCACCATGACACCATCATAGTGGTTAGCACCATGTACACCATCATAGTGGTTAGCACCATGACACCATCACAGTGGTTAGCACTCATGACACCATCATAGTGGTTAGCACCATGACACCATCATAGTGGTTAGCACCATGACACCATCATAGTGGTTAGCACCATGACACCCATCAAGTGGTTAGCTCCATGACACCATCACAGTGGTTAGCACCATGACACCATCATAGTGGTTAGCACCATGACACCATCATAGTGGTTAGCACCATGACACCATCATAGTGGTTAGCACCATGACACCATCATAGTGGTTAGCACCATGACACCATCATAGTGGTTAGCACCATGACATCATAGTGGTTAGCACCATGACACCATCATAGGGTGTTAGCACCATGACACCATCATAGTGGTTAGCACCATGATGACACCATCATAGTGGTTAGCACCATGACACCATCATAGTGGTTAGCACCATGACACCATCATAGTGGTTAGCACCATGACACCATCATAGTGGTTAGCACCATGACACATCATAGTGGTTAGCACCATGACACCATCATAGTGGTTAGCACCATGACACCATCACAGTGGTTAGCACCATGACACCATCATAGTGGTTAGCACCATGACACCATCATAGTGGTTAGCACCATGACACCATCACAGTGGTTAGCACCATGACACCATCATAGTGGTTAGCACCATGACACCATCATAGTGGTTAGCACCATGACACTCACAAGTGGTTAGCACCATGACACCATCATAGTAGTTAGCATCATGACACCATCAAGTGGTTAGCACCATGACACCATCATAGTGGTTAGCACCATGACATCATAGTGGTTAGCACCATGACACCATCATAGTGGTTAGCACCATGACACCATCATAGTAGTTAGCACCATGACACCATCACAGTGGTTGGCACCATGACACATCACAGTGGTTAGCACCATGACACCATCACAGTGGTTAGCGACCATGACACCATCACAGTGGTTAGCACCATGACACCATCACATAGGTTAGCACCATGACACCATCATAGTGGTTAGCACCATGACACCATCACAGTGGTTAGCACCATGACACCATCATAGTGGTTAGCATCATGACACCATCATAGTGGTTAGCACCATGACACCATCATAGTGGTTAGCACCATGACACCATCACAGTGGTTAGCACCATGAACACCATCATAGTAGTTAGCACATGACACATCACATAGTGTTAGCACCATGACACCATCATAGTGTTGCACCATGACACCATCATAGTGTTAGCACCATGACACCATCAAGTGGTTAGCACCATGACACATCATAGTGGTTAGCACCATGACACCATCATAGTGTTAGCACCATGACACCATCATAGTAGTTAGCACCATGACACCATCATAGTGTTAGCACCATGATCACCATCATAGTAGTTAGCTCCATGACACCATCATAGTGGTTAGCACCATGACACTCATAGTGGTTAGCACCATGACACCATCATAGTGGTTGCATGACCATGTGACACACATCATAGTGGTTAGCACCATGACACCATCATCATAGTGTTAGCACCATGACACCATCATAGTGGTTAGCACCATGACACCATCACAGTGGTTAGCACCATTGACACTCATCATAGTGGTTAGCACCATGACACCATCATAGTAGTTAGCACCATGACACCATCATAGTAGTTAGCACCATGACACCTCATAGTGTTAGCACCATGACACCATCATAGTAGTTAGCACCATGACACCATCATAGTGGTTGACCATGACACCATCATAGTAGTTAGCACCATGACATCATAGTGGTTAGCACCATGACACCATCATAGTAGTTAGCACCATGACACATCATAGTGTTAGCACCCATGACACCATCAAGTGGTTAGCACCATGACACCATCATAGTGGTTAGCACCATGACACCATCATAGTAGTTAGCACCATGACACCATCATAGTGGTTAGCACCATGACACATCACAGTGGTTAGCACCATGACACCATCACAGTAGTTAGCACCATGACACCATCATAGTGGTTAGCACCATGACACCATCATAGTGGTTAGCACCATGACACCATCATAGTGGTTAGCACCATGACACATCATAGTGGTTAGCACCATGACACCATCACAGTGGTTAGCACCATGACACCATCATAGTGGTTAGCACCATGACACCATCATATGTGTGTTTAGCACATGACACCATCATAGTGGTTAGCTCATGACACATCAAGTGGTTAGCACCATGACACCATCATAGTGTTAGCATCATGACACCATCATAGTGGTTAGCACCATGACACCATCAAAGTGGTTAGCACCATGACACCATCATAGTGGTTAGCACCATGACACCATCATAGTGGTTAGCACCATGACACCATCATAGTGGTTAGCACCATGACACCATCATAGTGGTTAGCACCATGACACCATCATAGTGGTTAGCGTCATGACACCATCATAGTGGTTAGCACCATGACACCATCACAGTGGTTAGCACCATGACACCATCATAGTGGTTAGCACCATGACACCATCATAGTGGTTAGCACCATGACACCATCACAGTGGTTAGCACCATGACACATCACAGTGGTTAGCACCATGACACCATCATAGTGGTTAGCCGTCAGGTTCATGACACCATCATAGTGGTTAGCACCATGACACCATCACAGTGGTTAGCACATGACACCATCATAGTGGTTAGCACCATGACACCATCATAGTGGTTAGCACCATGACACCATCATAGTGGTTAGCACCATGACACCATCATAGTGGTTAATGCCATGACATCATAGTGGTTAGCACCATGACATCATAGTGATTAGCGCCATGACATCATCACAGTGGTTAGCGCCATGGACTTAACAACTGAACGGTTGTGGATTTGGGTCCCCTGTCAGTATAAATGTGGGATTATCCCACACAAAAATGTGGGATCATTGCACACAAAAATGTGGGATCATTGAACACAAAAATGTGGGATCATTCCACACACAAAAATGTGGGATTATTCCACACAAATTGTGGGATTGTTCGACACAAGGAAGCTCGTCACTAGAGTCGAGTGTGATTTGGACTTAATATGAAGACTGGGACATAGAGTGGAGTCTCATCCACTTCACGAATGTGTCACTGAAAGTGTTTGCTCTAGCATCCTGACCATCACTTCACGTGTCTATGTCTATGTCTATGTCTATGGCCTGGTTGGCGCCATGATATATTATGAAAAGGAAGCGTACATAGAGTAGAGCCCTCCCACCAACGCAGTCTCAATCCAGAATGGAACTCAACAGCATTGTGATCACCATCTCCATCGTCATGCATTAATTTAACATAACGGTGTGACAAATTGTCCGGGAGCCTGTTCCCACAGCATCGTGATTACCATCTCCAGCTTGCGCACACCCGTAAAAACGGAGTACAGCTTGTACAATATCTGCCACGCAATAGGCAAAAGCCTTACACACATTAGACGAATGTAGGCCAAAATGTACAAGTCACAGCCCAGTACACACAAGAGAGAAAAAGTAGGCAATGCACACGGCAGCCGAATCTAGGAGAGTTTCTTACGAAGTTGTTGAGCTGGTTTGTCGGTGTATCATATACATGTAGCTGGTTGGTTTGCCATGACATTTATGTGACAACGGGTTTATAAGGGCTCATATAATTCCTTCCGTCTTTTTTCACAGTGCGTTACGCGTGTTTTCTGTTCACCTATGAAAGCGGATTTTTCAGTAAAACTTCCAGAAACAATCCATGTGTTGCCATGAGGTTTTTGATATGTGCAGTGACTGCGGGTTGCACAAGGGACCTCAGTATGTCGTCTCATCCAAAAGAATTGAAATGAACTAAACCTTGATTTTTCCCCCAAACGGTATAGATATTAGCATAAAGGCCAACTTACATACCAGCCGTTATTAATCTACTAGAAAGACCAGCGCTTGGACTATTACTCCTACTCAAAATCCAGTGGAGGGGGAGGGGGAGGGGTAGGGCGAGAAAAATCCCTGTGTGGTCCATGAGTGGAACCCTGGGTTTCTTGCGTCGTACACAGGTACTTTGACCACTGGGCATCGTTGTCTCCTTTATATTTTTCCCCGAGCCACATTTTTGTTTGTTTTGTTATTGTTATTTTTGTTTATAGCCCAGCAGACAGCGCAGAGCAATTTCAGAGCTATAACCATTTCACAACATACGCAGAGCTATAATCATTTCACAACATACGCAGAGCTATAATCATTTCACAACATACGCAGAGCTATAATCATTTCACAACATACGCAGAGCTATAATCATTTCACAACATACGCGAGCTATAACCATTTCACAACATACGCAGAGCTATAACCATTTCACAACAACGCAGAGCTATAACCATTTCACAACATACGCAGAGCTATAATCATTTCACAACATACGCAGAGCTATAATCATTTCACAACATACGCAGAGCTATACCATTCACAACATACGCAGAGCTATAACCATTCACAACATACGCAGAGCTATAACCATTTCACAACATACGCAGAGCTAAACCATTTCACAACATACGCAGAGCTATAATCATTTCACAACATACGCAATACTTCAACGGAAAAGAAAGAAAAAAATTAAGTACACATATCAATACATTCGTGTACATCATCCAGTACAGGCCCCTGGCGCTGACCACTCCGTCCAATTTATCACACAGGGGAGTTAAAAAAACATACCTAAATACAAATTTGAACATAACTTAGGACATTAAAACGTATATGAAAAAGGGATTAAATTCCCTAAAATTCCTTCCACGTGTCACATTTCCTTAAAGCCGGAAATGCACTTAATACATGTAGGCCTACCCAATTATCAATCCTACGAGAAAATATGTAAGACTTTATCAAACACATTCAGGTGAATGGAGCAGCAAGGCAGAAAATGGTAGGAAAAAATGACAGCAAAGGAACAAGGCAGAAAGAGAGTGACAGACAAGAGGATATTTCTAGCACAGAATTTCCAGAAGGTGGGGGTACTATTTATACTGAAAGAGCCCACGACATCCCCACAGGGGACCCTAGCCACCTCTAACATCGGCATTTGTATAAAATCTATTGTATAAGTACACACTGTAATATTTTACTCGCAGAAAAGCACAAGTAGTGGGGGTTTTCCCCCTGTAGTCGTTATCGAAGGGAGTCGTTTGTTCGTCGCTAAACTGTACAAACCTTGAGCTGGACGAAGTTAAGGCTAATGTTCCACTTTTCACTCCTTCACCTTCAAGTCAACTGTCGCAGATTGCTGGTCAAAAAAAAAGAAATGACCAAATTAAACACGGCCGCTGAATCCGTTGAGAGTTGTGTTCCACTAAAACAGTCGCTAAACTAACTTCTATGCTGGTAAAAGAACAAATAAGATCTCCGAAGTTTTTCCTTCTCTTGACGTCGCTGTTTGCTCAGGTGGTTGTGGTGATGAGACCAACAGTGTGTGTGTAACCAGTCCCAGCTCCGGTTTCACAAAGACGGTGCTTTTTAGACACGTAACTGTGACAGGAAAGAGGAGGCGCCTGTCACCAGTAATTTTGCTTGTGGGTGGTTATTTTTATGTTTGGTGGGCTGATTGGTTAGTCGGCTGGTTGGTTGATTCGTTGGTTGGGTAGTTTAACTGGTTGGTCGGTCGGTTGGTTGGTTGGTTGGTCGAGTTTTTCTATTTATTTATTTATGTTGTGGAAGGAGCGTTGGTTGGTTTGATTATTTTTTTTTTTTTTAATGTTTTTTCTCTTGCAATCATTTTTTTTCAAACATAACACACACACGCATGCATGTAGACAGAAACGTGCGCATGTATGCGCGCTCACGCACACACACACACACACACACATATATATATATATATATATATATAGAGAGAGAGAGAGAGAGAGAGAGAGAGGGAGAGAGAGAGAAAGAGAGGGAGAGAGAAAGAGAGAGAGAGAGGCAAAGAAACACAGTGAGATAGACACAAAGAGACAGAGACACAAAGATTTATAATCGTATAATAGTAATAACAATACTGATACATTATATACTAATATCATGACTGATGATAATACTACATAATCATAAAGCTAGTACTTATCTATTACCCTCACGATTGAACACAATTAAATCTCTCTCTCTCTCCTCCTCACGCACACACAATCACACTAAATCTCTCTCTCTCTCTCTCACACACACACACACACGCACACGTAGGGCCTACACTCACTGACACACATTCACGTACACTCACAGACACACACATACGTAGGGCCTACACTCACAGACACACACACATACAAACGCACACGTATGCATACACAGGAATGAGAGTGCTCAAGCCGTAATTGATTAACAATAGTAAAAAAAAAAATCAGATTATGCAACACCATTGTAGAACTTGGTCTGCCTGTCTAACAGTTTGAGTTCTCCGTGCTCCACTAGAAAGTCTGATTATGTGTGATGCACACTGAAGTCAAATGAGGTTACAAAACAGCGCTAAACGAATGATTTACAGTATATATAGAGAGAGGGAAAAAAACCCAAGAACAACAAAAGAATAATGATTATGATGATGACGATGATGATGATGATGAAGACGACGACGATGATGATATAACATCAAGGGCAATAACAACAATACTAATGATAATGATGATTATGACGATGATAATAACGATAATAATAACAATAATGAAAATGATAACTTTTACAGTAGTAATGATAATAGCAATAATAATGATAATGATGAAAATAATAGTAACTATAAGTATAATAATGATGATGATGTCGTTGATGATGACGACGACGACGATGATATAATAACAAGGGCAATAATAATACAATAATAATAATAAAAACAAAAGCAATAACTGTAATACTAATAGTAATTATAATGATAATAATAGAAGAAGAAGACGAAGAAGAAAACAACAAGAACAGCACTAATGATAGTAATGCTCATTTTATGACAATAACGACGACGATCCTACAAAAACAACAACAAAGGCAACGATAATAATTATGGTAAAGATAAAGATAATGATAATGTTGATAATAATAACAATAATAAGAAGAACAACAACTGCAAGAAAGAACAATATTAACAATTGCAACAACAACACACGATGATAATGATAATGATGATGATAGTGATGATGATCATGATGATGATGGCTAGTGCCTGTGGCAATGACAGCTCTTGTTATTGTTGACACTCCCTATTCGATTACAAGGAGAAACTGCTAACTTTCCTGTGCGCGAACACCCCCTTTTTCTCAAGCTGCGTGTTGAACAAATGAAGGAATGAAAGAATGTACCATAGTCGCCATTGCTAAATGATTAAAACGTCAGACATCCACTCGAAAAGCTTCGGTTCCAACATTCGTGATTAAGACCTGGTGTGTGAAAAGCCTGGCGAATCCGTTTAAGAGTTCTCAAAGAACTGGCAGAGGAGCTCACGCCTGGCCTAACTATACTGTTTCGCTCATCCCTGTCCACAGGTATCGTACCCTCAGACTGGAGGACAGCACATGTAGCACCAATATTCAAGAAGGGAGAACAGTACAACCAGCCAACTACCGGCCAGTCTCCCTTACCAGCATTGTGTGCAAAATGTTGGAGCACATCATAGTTAGCGCAGGAATGCAACACCTTGAGAGCCACCAGATATTGAGCGACAACCAGCATGGGTTTAGAAAAGGAAGATCATGTGAGACCCAACTCCTTGAGTTCACTGAAGAGCTGACTGCAAACCTGGAAAGAGGCAAACAGACCGATGTCCTCATAATGGACTTTTCAAAGGCATTTGACCGGGTCAATCACTCTTTGCTAATGCATAAACTCCAGAGATACGGCATCAGAGGAACTACAGGAGCATGGATCTCCAACTTTCTCAAGGATCGGCAGCAAGCAGTAGTAGTGAGTGGAGCGTCCTCCTCCGCAGTGAGCGTCAAATCTGGTGTACCTCAGGGGTCTGCACTAGGTCCATGCTTGTTCCTAGTATATATTAACGACCTCCCTGAGAAGCTCTCAGCAAAGGCACGGATGTTCGCCGATGACACAGCAGTATCCAGGATGATAGCCAACAGCCAAGACCAAGAACAGCTCCAAGAAGATCTCCAACGCCTAGCCGATTGGGAGAGGAGCTGGGATATGGAGTTTCATCCTGCGAAATGCCAAACCCTTCGTGTCACAAGGAGTAGGTCCCCACTTCACTACGACTATTCCCTTCACGGACATACCCTCGACACCGTAATATCTACAAAATACCTTGGTGTCACCGTGGCCAAAGACATGAGTTGGGACGAACACATAGACAACCTGTGTTCCAAAGGAAACAGAATGCTCAAATTCCTCCGAAGGAATCTGAAAATCAGCTCCTCAGAGATCAAGGAACGAGCCTACAAAGCGCTAGTTCGCCCCCATCTGGAGTACGCGTCTTCCATCTGGGACCCCCATACAGAGAAAAACATAACTAAAATAGAAGAGGTTCAAAGACGAGCTGCACGCTTCGTCCTCAACAGATATAGGAACACTTCTAGTGTTAGCAGCATGCTGGTCACACTGGGCTGGCCCTCATTGGAGAAACGACGGCAAGTAGCAAGACTCTCTATGCTGTTCAAAGTGCACCAAGGCCTTGTTCACTGTCCCAGCCTACAAGCAAAACTAGTCCCTCTACCTGACCGTAAGCGACGTGGCCATGACAGAGTTCCACTTGATCACATCAAGGACCCAGTATAGAGCTGCTTCATTTCTGCCAAGAACTATCAAGAACTGGAACAGTCTCCAACAAGGAACAGTTGAGGCCACAACACTTGACACATTCGTGTCAAGGGCCTCCAAAATCCCAGACTAGACCTCCCCCCCCCCCCCCACTTCCACTCAGAGCCCCTGCCCCACCCACCTTGCTGCCCTCTTCAACCATCCCATCCCTCTTCACTCCCCCTTCCCCCTCCTTCCTCCTCACCCCACTACCCTCATTCCCCCCACCCCCCAATCATCATGATTAAAACTGAACTCTTAAGACATGTCCACTGCTCCAGATTTATCTGCTGCAAACCCCCCAGTTATAGGCGCCAGAATAATCAAGTTTGATTGTGGGCCCTCACCACTGAAGAAGAGAAGAAGAAGAATTTTCCTTTCTCCCAAGTAAAGGATGGCCGCCATTTTACCTACAGCCTCTTCGTGTCTATACGCAAAGCAGAATACCAAACACTTCCGTTAATTAAAAAAAACTTGGAAAGCAAAGTCAGCGTCTGGCGATTTAAAGAATTACGAAACACCCAGCATGGACATCCACCCACCTCATCATCATCATCATCATCAGGTGCCTTGCCGCATGGCGTTGACGATCGTGGCCCTCCTTACGAATCTATCTTTTGTCGCTGCAAGTATATCTCCCACCTTTTCCGTCCTCATCCACTCTGCAAATCCACCCAATATTTTCTCCCTAGGTCTATCAGGTGTTCTTTTTCCCTCCAGCTTTCCTGTTGTCGCTAGGTGCTCAAATTTCTCTTGCCCCAAAAAATGTCCTATAAGTGTTGCATGACTTTTCTTAATCTTCATCAATGTTCCTTTTGTGTTTGCCTCTTCCAAGAGTGTTTCGATTGTTTTTGTTTGATGTCCATGGAACTTTCAACACTCTTCTTAGAAACCACATGTCAGCTGCCTCAGCCTTGTTCTGACTTTGTTGATTGTCCACGCTTCACATCCGTACAACAATCCGAATATATATCTACTAAGATGGTGTACGCAGACTGCTCAGAAACGTAACGCCTGCACAGTGTAGACCAAATAATATACATACACGAATCCGACAGTTATCAAGCAAAAAACGATGTTGCCAGATGGGACCCAAAGCAACAATGCCTAACCACTGGCCAGACAATCATCTTCCGACACTCGAGGCCACACGGTAGCCATTTCGCCAAGCAAAGCAATAGAGGTGGTGGTGAGGGCCGCCCATGCACTGCATGACATATTCGGATCCAGTCATCAGTTACCTTGTTGTTGTTGTTGTTGTCATCGTTGTTGTTGTTGTCGTCGTTGTCATCGTGAAATGACTATCAAGTGGTGTTGGGAGCTTTGAGACGTGACTGTCCGGAGACTGGCGATGAATTGGTGCTCTGGGTTTCATCCGCATCCTCGTGATGTTTCTTGTTAACTTCGGCTTGTGGCTTGGCCACTAACTTCGAGGAAATCAGGCCTGATGACCACAGGGAAAGACCTGCTGGCTTGCTCTGAAAGACGGCAGACTTGGAATCCCTTTCGGGGCATGTCAGATCTTCCTGAACAGCAAAACGGGCTCTGTCTGGGGAATCATGCCTGGCCACTTTTGCGGCCGTTTAAACAACCCCTATAGCTGAAGTAAGGCAACGTTGGGAGCCTCCGATTGCAAACTGTCGAGACTATAATAAGGGGAAAGGTGCTGACAGCTATGCGAGCTGTGGCAGGGCGGGCTGCCCGAAAGAGAGATGAAGACCAGAGTGTGGACAGAGAGGGGTCTTCCATTCTCTTTTGGTCCAGAGGCTGGGCTGGACCTGGTTGGTGCGCGTTGTGTGGCTATGTCCCGGGATTTGTCATCTCCCCACCTTGTCATTCGGTTTGTAAACAAGGTAACTGATGACTAGGTCCAAATGGGTCATGCAGGGCATGGGCAGTCCCACAATGCATGGGCAGTCCCACTTTGCTTGATGAAATGACTATCGAGTGGCGTCGGGAACTTGGTAGGTGATTGTCTGGAGAATGGCGAGGCATTGGTGCCCTGGGTCTCGTCCGCACCCTCGAAGTGTTCCTTGTTATCTATTATTATCATCATCATTATCGTTATTGTTGTCATCGTCGTTGCTGTTCTTGTCCATATTATCATCATTATCGTTATAAATCACATTTGTACATCAATATTCTCCAAACACATTTGGATTCATTCGAATGATACATAATCAGATTTGTTAGTGGATGACAGAGAAGTCAAACTGTTAGGTGTGCTAGCGACATTCCAGTCTGTCCTTGCACTGTCTACACCATTGGTGGACATGCATGTCAATGTTCGCACAGTTTCCACATGCCAGTCACTGACATGACTTACGCACATTTCCACATGCCAGTTACCGACATGACTTACGCACAGTTTCCACATGCCAGTCACTGACATGACTTACGCACATTTTCCACATGCCAGTTACTGACATGACTTACGCACAGTTTCCACATGCCAGTTACTGACATGACTTACGCACAGTTTCCACATGCCAGTCACTGACATGACTTACGCACAGTTTCCACATGCCAGTCACTGACATGACTTACGCACAGTTTCCACATGCCAGTTACTGACATGACTTACGCACAGTTTCCACATGCCAGTCACTGACATGACTTACGCACAGTTTCCACATGCCAGTTACTGACATGACTTACGCACAGTTTCCACATGCCAGTTACTGACATGACTTACGCACATTTTCCACATGCCAGTTACTGACATGACTTACGCACAGTTTCCACATGCCAGTCACCGACATGACTTACGCACATTTTCCACATGCTAGTCACAGACATGACTTACAAAGTATTCAACGTGCATATTTGATATCTTGCATGTGTATACACATGAGAGGGAGGGGGAGGGGGAGGGGGCGGGGATATGTACTGGCAGGTTTGCGCACATGTCGACCAGGGGGATCAGAAAATGTTTGACCCTTTACTCACCAGGCAGATGTGTCTAGGATTTGCCATCTGAACCTGGGCCCTTGAGACTGGTAGTCCAACGTTGCCCCACATAAGTGTTGCCCCCGTCCAACATAAGTATGTGTGTAGAATAGCAAGGAGTATCTATAAAACAGGTTCAATAGGATTTTTTTCACCTTTTTTATTCAATCTTTTAACAGTGAATAAACATCAACAAACAATGTAGTAACAAAACAAAACAAAACAAAACAAAACAAAATAATAATAATTTCAATTCATACACATGAGGAACTTTTTACACATCTGACAACATACAACCCCCCCAAAAAAAACACAACAACAACAACAACAACAAACAAAACAAACAAACAAACAAACAAACAAACAAAAACATTTCATACACGGGAGATTTCAAGGTGAACATCAAGATTTCAAAAATGTCATAAACATGAATTTGTCCTCATGAAAGCAGTGGTTTATAGTTATTCCATTGAGCATTAAAAAAATAAAAATAAAAAAATAAAAAACGGACAAATGAAAGTCCACTCTGGCATTACATTGTTCAGTTCTGAATCTTATTTAATAATCTTTGAAAAGTACGTATATTCGGAACACATTTGTCCATCTTACCAGTTTTTTAAATTTAAAAAAAAAAAAAATTTTATGTACAGAATGATATTTTTCATACTGGAAGCCGTCTATGTGTGTAGAATAGCAAGAAGTATCTATAAGACAGGTTGAATAGGTTTTAATACTAATGTGTATGAGTAATAAAATGTTTTTCAGTTTCAAACTGTGCTTCTGTTCAGATTTGAAGGTGTTGTCTACTTAAGGGAAATAAATCTGGTTAGTAAGATAGTGGTTTCTCTTGTGTGTATTTGCAACTACTAAGACTAAGGTAACCAAACGCAAATTCGCTAGTGCATATTGCATATGAATTAGCATGACAGCGAAGTTTTGATAGGGCGCTGTTGCATGTGTACTGAATAGACAGAAATGGGAAGAGTTTTCAAGAACTGCACACATACGC
Organism: Monoplex corrugatus; assembly: GCA_030674185.1. Lineage (NCBI taxonomy): Eukaryota > Metazoa > Mollusca > Gastropoda > Littorinimorpha > Ranellidae > Monoplex > Monoplex corrugatus. The sequence continues at coordinate 932,668 of JAPXFY010000021.1, forward strand.
ACTCACACGTGCACACACACATACGCATGCACACATATACACGTGCGCTCGCACACATACACATACGGTGACACACACACACTCAGTAACACGCATGCATGCATGCACGCACGCACGTGTACACACACATACACATCCATATGCATGCACATGTACACATATACACGCATGCGTACACACACGTACATACAGAGTGACACACACACTCAGTGTCCACACACACACACACACAAACACACACAAGCACACACACACATAATGCGGTCAACAGGATATTAACACAATTCCTCATAACAGTTTTGTTCTCAGTCGAAGAGATCAGAACAGTAGGTTCTAACACTGCCAGACAAGAGTTTCGAAAGAACTTATTTACTGTGTTTGAAGTCGCCATTGAACTTATTTATTGTGTTTGAAGCGGCCGTTGAACTTATTTACTGTGTTTGAAGTGGGCCGTTGAACTTATTTACTGTGTTGAATGCTTGACTTATTATTTGTAGGCTTTAAACTTATTTACTGTGTTTGAAGTGGCTGTTAAACTTATTTATTGTGTTTGAATGGCTGTGAACTTATTTATTGTGTTTGAATGGCTGTGAACTTATTTATTGTGTTTGAATGGCTGTTAAACTTATTTATTGTGTTTGAAGTGGCATGAAGCACTTTGGACCACCATGCACAAATACAACATCAGTGCCAACCTTGTAAATGTCATCAAGAGTCTGTACGACAAAGCCAACAGCGCAGTATTCTTCAACGGAAACACGGGAAACTGGTTCCGGACATCAGTCGGAGTGAGACAGGGATGTCTCCTCTCTCCAGTACTTTTCAACATATTTCTGGAGAGGATAATGAGCGACGCATTAGAAAAACACAAGGGAACAGTCAGCATTGCCGGCAGAACAATTACCAACCTACGATTTGCCGACGACATTGACGGACTAGCAGGCACAGAAGAAGAACTTGTGAACCTGATAAATCTGCTGAATATATCATCTTCAGCCTACGGCATGGAAATTAGTTCAGAAAAAACAAAGATAATGACAAACAATGCAGATGGCTTCAATGCAGAAATCAAAATCAACAACAAAATAATTGAACCAGTCACCAACTTCAAATATCTGGGGTCCATAGTTACAGATGAAGGTTCAAGAAAAGAAGTCCTTGCAAGAATAGCGCAAGCAACATCAGCACTGACGAAGCTGAAGAACATATGGAGGCAAAAAGACATCACCAGCAAACACAAGATCAGATTGATGCGGACACTCGTGATCTCCACATTCATGTATGCCTGCGAGTCATGGACTCTCACAGCTGACCTCCAGAGGAAAATCCAAGCCTTCGAGATGAGATGATGCCGAAAGATCTTCGGCATCTCCTACAAAGACCACATAACAAATGAGGAAGTCCGGAACCGTGTCCACGTAGCCATAGGACGTCACGACGACCTCCTTACCATCGTTAAGAAACGGAAGCTGAAGTGGTACGGCCACATAACAAGAACCCATGGCCTGGCAAAGACCATCATGCAGGGCACCGTACCAGGACAGCGGAGACGAGGCAGACAGAAGAAAAGATGGGAAGATAACATCAAAGAATGGACCAGCCTCCCCCTCACTACCACCCTGAGGAAAGCGGAAGACCGAAAGGCATGGAGGGAGGTTGTCAAGTCGTCTGTGGTGCCCCTACAGCCACCCACCGGCTACGGGACCTGACCTGACCTGACCTGACCTGAAGTGGCCATTGAACTTATTTACTGTGTTGAATGGCTGTGAACTTATTAGTGTGTTTCAAGTGGCCGTTGAATTTATTTACTGTTTTGAAGTGCTGTTAAACTTATTTATTGTGTTTGAAGTGGCTGTTAAACTTATTTATTGTGTTTGAAGTGGGTGTTAAACTTATTTATTGTGTTTGAAGTGGCTGTTAAACTTATTTATTGTGTTTGAATGCTGTTAACTTATTTATTGTGTTTGAAGTGGCTGTTAAACTTATTTATTGTGTTTGAAGTGGCTGTTAAACTTATTTATTGTGTTTGAATGGCTGTTAAACTTATTTATTGTGTTTGAATGGCTGTTAAACTATTATTGTGTTTGAATGGCTGTTAAACTTATTATTGTGTTTGAAGTGGCTGTTAAACTTATTTATGTGTTTGAATGCTGTTAAACTTATTTATTGTGTTAAGTGGCCGTTGAACTTATTTACTGTGTTTGAATGACTGTGAACTTATTTATTGTGTTTGAAGTGGCCGTTGAACTTATTTACTGCGTTTGAAATGGCCGTTTAACTTATTTATTGTGTTTGAAGTGGCCGTTGAACTTATTTACTGTGTTTGAAGTGGCTGTGAACTTATTTACTGTGTTTGAATGGCTATGAACTTATTTACTGTGTTTGAAGTGGCTGTGAACTTATTTACTGTGTTTGAATGGCTATGAACTTATTTACTGAGTTTGAATGGCTGTGAACTTATTTACTGTGTTTGAAGTGGCTGTGAACTTATTTACTGTGTTTGAAGTGGCTGTGAACTTATTTATTGTGTTTGAAGTGGCTATGAACTTATTTACTATGTTTGAAGTGGCCGTTGAACATATTTACTATGTTTGAAGTGGCTGTTGAACTTATTTATTGTGTTTGAAGTGGCCGTTGAACTTATTTACTGTGTTTGAAGTGGCCGTTGAACATATTTTCTGTGTTTGAAGTGGCCGTTGAACTTATTTACTGTATTTGAAGTGGCCATTGAACTTATTTACTGTGTTTGAATCGCTGTGAACTTTTTTACTGTGTTTGAAGTGGCTGTTAAACTCATTGTGTTTGAATGACTGTGAACTTATTTATTGTGTTTGAAGTGGCCGTTGAACATATTTATTGTGTTTGAAGTGGCCGTTGAACATACTTATTGTGTTTGAAGTGGTTGTGAACTTATTTACTGTATTTGAATGGCTGTGCACTTATTTACTGTGTTTGAATGGCTGTGAACTTATTTACTGTGTTTGAATGGCTGTGAACTTATTTATTGTGTTTGAAGTGGCCGTTGAACAAATTTACTGTGTTTTAAGTGGCCATTGAACTTATTTACTGTGTTTGAAGTGGCTATTGAACTTATTTAACAACAAATACCTCATTGTCCTCAAAAGGAAGTAGACACTTTGTTGTGAGCTTTTTAAAAAATTTTTTTATTATGCATGGTGTTATAAAAGCACAATGTTAGTGTATGAGAGCTTAGTGACATATGATTTAGTTCACACGGATTTCTGAAATTGTCAGTTGGACATTGCATGTACACATCCGCCATTTTCTCCAGCTGAGTTGGGAGTTGTCTTTTTTGTGTGCCAAGTGTTGTGCATTTATTCTTTGTTATCTTTTGTTTTCGCTTGACAAAGGCCAATTGGCCGAAACTTTGCGCCTGTCATATTTTTTTTATACAAAATATATGTTCTAATTCTATTAGTTTTTTTTTTTTAACCGGTTCAAATGCCAATTGTCAGAAGCGGTGTGACAGTACCAAACAAATCACACAATTCTTGTTTAGAAAAAACATTTCACACAGAGAGTGTAGAACAAAAACATATAAACAAACACAAAATACAAACAAAAACAAGTAACTAAACAAACAAATACGAAGAAAAAAGCTGACACAATGCGCCCACATGTGTGTGTGTGCGTGTGTGTGTGTGTGTGTGTGTGTGTGTGTGTGTGTGTGTGTGTGTGTGTGTGTGTGTGTGTGTGTGTGTGTGTGTGTAATAGCAAGTGTATGTACTCATTGTGTGCGTATTTATATGTGTAAATGTGCATGAGTGTGTGGTATGTTTTGGTAGATTGCACACGGACGCGCACGCACACACACACACTCATTAATTCACTCACAGTCACACACACTAAACATACTCATACACACTGTACATACACACACACACACACACACACATTCATTTACTAACTCATGTGCACACTGCACAGACACACACACACACACTCACACACACACACACATGCATACAGAAACGAGCGCTAGCGCACAAAAATGCGTACATAAACACACACATAAACACACAAACGCACACACAAAACACGTGCAGTCTCTCTCTCACACACACGCGCGTATGAGCGCGCTTCACCAGCAGCTTATCATGGAAAAAGACAAAATATTAGATAGATGGGGAGAGTACCTATTTGACGATGACAGAAACGAAGAATACATTATAAGAAAGAACGTTGAAGGACCACCCGTAATGAAAGATGAAGTTAGAGCGGCATTGAAAAAGATGAAGCCTGGACCCAGGACCAGACAATATTACTACAGAAATGATCGCGGCCCTAGAAAAATTTGATACTGAAAAAATAACAGTCCTCCTATATGAAATTTACGACACCAGAAAAATCCCCGATGATATGTCAAAATCATTTTTCATTGCACTCTCAAAGAAAGCAGAGGCTATATAGCTTGAGTCATGTAACAAATATTCTATTAAGAACAGTCATGATGAGGACAAGGAACAGAATCAAAAGAGAAATAGCAGAAGAACAGTGTGGATTTGTGGAAGGGAAAGGAACTATTGATGCCATATACACCCTAAAAACTATCATAGACTAGAGAGGTCAGTCGAGTTGACTAAGGATTTATATTTATGCTTTGTTGAAATACTTGAATATACCAAGGTTTTTGGTCGGTTAAGACACGAAGAATATATCAAACAGCCAAAAAGGCTCAATATTGATGGAAAGGATCTAAGAATAATCAGAAATATGTTTTGGGAACAAACAGCTGCAATAAGAATAGAAAACGATATAAGCTCTTTCCAAAATATTAGAACAGGGGGTTAGGCAGGGTTGTGTTCTGTCAGAAGATTCGTTTTCACTATACAGCGATAAAGCTGTTAAGAATTCCATGGACAGCAAAGAAAACAAACATGACAGTCCTGAAGGAGGCAGACACAAGAAGATCATTAACAAAGAAGATTAGGAAAAGACAAGCAACATTCACAGGACATTTTATGAGGAAAAGGGGATTAGACCACCTGGTCACAACAGGAAAGCTGGAGGGAAGAGAGCGCCAGGTAGATCCAGGGAGAAAATATTGGATGGATTTGCAGGGTGGCTGAGGACAGGGAGGGTGGAAGATGTGTTTGCGTCTACAAAGGATAGCTGCATATGGAGGGCCATGATTGCCAACGCCATGCGGCAGGGAACATCATGATGATGATGATGATGATGACAACAATGATGACGACGACGATGATGACAACGACGATGATGATGACGGTCACGATGATGATGACGATGATGATGATGATTTTATATTTCATACATGTGACTACTTTTCCTATAGGCCCTAATGGGTTGGTGTCCGTTAGAGCTTTGTCCGTTGGGGTTTTGTCCGTTAGAGTCAAAGAGAACAAATAGTACGGTACCCCAGGTACTAATCTAGTTGGTAAGGGTTGTGTCCATTCACTGTGCCTGCCAGTGTACTGTGGTAAGGCAGTCGTGTACACCACGAGTGACGGCAGTGAGTCACTCTCTATACCCGGTAACTTAGTAGCAAAACTGTGCTCTGCAGTCATGTATGTCTTCCACGTCTTGTAAGATCCAGCATCCGTGTTGTTGACATCTATGGGAGTAGGTCTACAGCGCATATGACATTTCAGTATTTCGAGCGCAAAGACTCTATCTTGAGAAAATAAACACTTGTTTACGGTATTATTCCCATGTTCTTAGGGGGCTGTGATCTCTAACATTTCTAACTAAACGCACCACAAGCATGTGTGTGTGTGTGTGTGTGTGTGTGTGTGTGTGTGTGTGTGTGTGTGTGTGTGTGTGTGTGTGTGTGTGTGTGTGTGTGTGTGTGAGGGGATGGGAAATGGGAAGTGGATGACGAGTGGATCCGTACACAAATAGTACGTAAAATAATCCTGTTCTGGGACATGTCAGAAACACACACACAGAGAGAGAGAGAGAGAGAGAGAGAGAGAGAGAGAGAGAGAGAGAGAGAGAGAGAGAGAGAGAGAGATGTCAGTGTGCACAGTTTATGTGTGAGAATGTGTGTGGGTTTCACTTGAACCTTCTACTAAACCAAACCATACTATTAAAGTGTGTGTGTATGTGTTTGTGAGTGAGAGAGAGAGAGAGAGAGAGAGTGTGTGTGTGTGTGTGTGAGGGGATGGAGATGAGTAGGGAGCGAATCCGTACGCAAATAGACAAAAAGTACGAAAAATAATCCTACTCTGGGACATGTCAGAGAGAGAGAGAGAGAGAGAGAGAGGGGGGGGGACAGACAGAGATGTCAGTGTCAGTGTGCGGTGTATGTATGAGAGTGGGGTGGGTTTCACTTGAACCTTCTGTTAAACGAGAGAGAGAGAGAGAAAAAGAGAGAGACTTCTGTTAAACGAGAGAGAGAGAAAGAGAGAGAGAGACTAACACAAGATTTAGAGACAGAGGAGCAAGGGTGACACTTTGAAAATCTGAAAAAAACTGAAAATCAGGCTAACTGGAAAACTTTTTCGCTTGAAGGCACTAGCAGCACAATGGCGCGACGTAATCCCCCCAGAGTCTCTTCCTGATAAATTCAATGAATTTTTTGTTGGAAAGATTGAACGGATCAGAAGCAGCTTTGACCCTGATACACCATGCCCCACTGATGCTGTTGTGTTCTCTGGTACACAGCTAGAAAATTTTGAGCTTATGTCTGAGGGTTGTGTGAGAGAGATACTGAAGAAAATGCCAAAGAAGTCATGTGACCTTGACCCTATCCCTGCCTCTATCCTATTTGATTGTCTAGATGAAATTACTCCAATTGTCACGTATATTATGAATAAGTCCTTGTCATCTGGTGTTGTGCCTCAGTGCTTTAAGCACGCTCTTGTCAAGCCCCTTCTGAAGAAGGCAAATCTCGACCCAGACTGCTTGAAGAATTATCGTCCAGTTTCCAATCTACCATTCCTATCAAAGGTGTTGGAACGTATTGTACTAGAACAGATTCTGCAGCATCTGGAATCTCACAACCTGCTAGAGCCATTCCAGTCAGCCTACCGTAAGTGCCATAGCACAGAAACCGCTCTATTGCGTGTGGTCAATGACCTCCTTCAGGCTTCAGACAATGGGAGTGTGTCTATCTTGTCACTGCTTGACTTGTCAGCAGCATTTGACACCATAGACCATAGCATCATCATAACGCGGTTGCGTACCACTTTTGGCTGTTCTGGAACGGTTCTGGACTGGTTTACCTCCTATTTGACTGGCCGTACCCAGTCGGTTGTCATTGGCCACAAATCAAATCCATCTGTGCTGAAATGTGGTGTCCCACAAGGTTCTGTCTTGGGACCTGTCCTGTTCACTATGTATACACAACCTCTCAGCGCTATCATTCATCAGTCAGGTCACTCATACCACTTCTTTGCGGATGACTCACAGCTGCATAGCTCCTCTGCCCCATCAGATTTTGACGCTCTTGCGTGCAGTCTGAGAGATTGTATAGAGGATGTCTCCAAGTGGATGAGTGAAAACAAGCTGAAGATGAATGATGATAAAACTGAGCTTATTGTTACTGGTACTAAGTCAAAGGTCAATCAGGTTACTCATGCCCCCATGTCTATCTCTGGTTGTGATGTATCTTTCTCACAAACTGTTAGAAACCTTGGCTTCTATCTGGATGAAACACTGTCTATGGAAGCCCATGTCAAACAGTTGTGCCGTACTCTGTACTATCAGCTACGCAGAATTGGTAAGATTCGCTCCTTCCTTTCCACTGATGCTACCAACAAGCTTGCTGTCTCTTTCATACTATCTAGACTGGACTATTGTAACTCTCTATTCGCAGGTCTCCATGACAATCAACTATCTAAACTTCAGCGCATACAGAACTACGCGGCTCGCCTTGTTCTCCGCAAGCCCAGGCGTGAGAGTGCAAAATCTCTGCTTAGAACACTTCATTGGCTCCCGGTAAAGGCTAGGATTCAATATAAAGTTGCCTGTCTCTGCTTTCAGTGTATCTATCACGAGAACATGCCATCCTATCTTGCCAACCTCCTGCAGGGTTACAAACCTTCTCGAACGCTCCGCTCTTCTGACACCTCACTGTTGACTGTTCCTCGCTTCTCTCTAGACACCTTTGGTAAAAAATCTTTCTCTGTCTTTGGCCCAAATGTATGGAACTCTCTACCACTGTCTCTCAGAAAAACTAAGTGTTTCTCAACCTTCAAACGGCACCTGAAAACCCACCTCTTTCAAACTCATCTAACCTGAAGAGCCTTAGTTTGCAAGTCTGTCATCAGACTAATCTCTCCTGCCTGTATAACAGTATTTTGTATAAGGGCCTATAGAGCAAGGTGTGTGTGTGCGTGCATGTGTGTATGTGTGTGTGTGTGTGTGTGTGTGTGTGTGTGTGTGTGTGTGTGTGTGTGTGTGTGTGTGTGTGTGTGTGCTTGAGTGAGCATGTGTGTGTATCACTGTATGTGTACAGCTGAGGAAGGGATAGGGGAGAAATTGAGTGGGAAAGAGACTGAAATACTTTAAGAAACTTTTTCAAATCTTTGTTTGTATGTAAATTGTGATGTATGATATGCGAATAGTTCATAATTTGTGAGGAATTTTGATTGTCAAGGTATTAATGCTGTAATACTGAAGTTGTAATGTTTTTCCTGTATATGGATTAGAATTTTTCTGTTTTTATCTTCATTCAAAATATTGATTATAATTTTATGTACAACTATTGCATGCATAAACACACACACACGCATGCAAACATAGCACACGCACACACACACACACACACACACACAACACTCTCTCTCTCTCACACACACACACACACACACACATTCTTACAAACACACGCGCACAGCAACGCACACGCACGCACACACACACGTACGCAAGCACACACACGCAGCAATATATAAACACAGTATGCCTCTTTATTCATATGAAAAATCTGTTAATCTTTCTTCATTACATAAGTCAGTGTTTAAATTTTAATATTCTGTGGTTTCTTATGTGTCTTCTTACTTGTATAGCTTTAATGTTTGTTGTTATCTTATTGTGTATGTAATTGTGAACATTTTTTATCACCTTTTGCCTTTCTTGCGAAATGTAAAGCGCTGGTGAGCATGTTTTTATATGGAATATGCGCTATACAAATAAACATTATTATTATTATTATTAAGTGATGTGTGTAGCCTAACCACAGACTGAGCCTAACAGAGATCGCTGGACCTGTGTTGTCTTCAACGATAGAGAGCGCTTCCTCATTTCCGGTCGTCTGCTACAGTGCTGCTTTGGTCATAATACCGCTGATTCAACTGGTTTTTTTCCCCCAAACTTTTTTTTTTTTTTTTTTTTTTAATAACGAAAATGAGAAAACGGAATTTCCGTCTGCGGCCTTGCCGAGAAAACGGATTTCCGTCACCCAGAGTTCTTTGTTTCCTCCTTGAAATGCTGTTCCAGCGGAAAAAGAACCCCCCCCTTCTTTAGTTTAGCAATAGGGACTTAACACATTAGCCGTTTGGCTATTTCAAGTCCCATCATTTTTCTTTTTCTTTTCTAACACACGTAGGCAAGGTTTGTCGTACGCCCAGTTTTTTGATGAATTCATTCATTCTATTGTACAACATTACCGTTTTCCATGGTCTTTGAGCATGTCCCCCTCCCTCTTTCTCTCTCTTTATTTCTGTTCGGTCTTGCAACACCCAACACCACAATGCTGGTAGGCCTTTCGTGTACGCATGTTCGAAACTTTAGCCGACGGCCTATTAAAGCCAAGCATTGATTGGAGAGTTCTATTCACTATTTTGCCTAACAAAAGAGACATACACTCATTGGTTAGTAAAGTCAGACGTGACGTTCGCGCCTTCCCAAGGTTCAGTTCAACTTCTAGGCCTACAAGTACAACATCTCTCAGCAGTGGGCAGCAGCAGTGGTCATCTGCACACCGGTGGGCGGCGACACGGATTCTCTGTTCGTGTCCGAAGCCTAGGTAAGACGTACGAAACGTAAATTTCTCTTGTGAATTGTGTCAAAAATTGTTTGAGAATTGATCATACATAGTCGAACAACAGTGTGTTGGTTTCTGAACAAACCTGAACTGAAGAGATGTAGACTCCAGACGATAAAACTGATCACATTTTCATTTTGATCCAGTCCCTTTAAGTTTTAAGCTGTGACTTTGAATGAAAAATTTTAATTAAGCAAGAATCGCAACAGGCCTTATCTTTTGACTTAACACAGCAGGCATCTAAATCACACTTTAATTTTCTGACAAATATTTGGCTATATGGTTATCTAGATCTGATTCTCTGAACTGGAGAGACGGCGAGTGGCAGGAAAACGGACTTCCATTTTGTTATCGTACGTGGACCAAGTTAAGTAGTTTTCTGCTGATTTATTTAAGTCAATACATGCTTTATGTTTGTTGTAAGTCACTTCTTTCGGGGGGGGAAGTCATTATATTTATCCAGACGCGTTCTGAACCAGTTGACAAAGAATGAAAGATTGCGTCAGTCTGCTTCGGACATACAAACAACAACCGTGGCGTGATATTATCAGCCATCAAGTTCAACGCGTAGTAAACCAGGAGCAGTAAGTACATCCCTTCCTCGCCATTTTCTGTCTCATCAGTGACCAGCGCACACACATTCGAGACACTCATACGCACACAACTCTTCGCACACGCGAAACCGAAACAAACGCAAAGTACGTAGTGTAGGGGAGATAACTCTACAGCTCGCTAGGAATGAGGGCTGAGTATCTTCTACTTCAAAAAAAATATCAAGAAAGAAAAAAATATGTAATGGTAAGCGTCAGATTGTTTTATAAAAGTCATAATTCAGTTCAGTTCAGTTCAAAATAAGAAATTTTGAAGATATAAAAAAAAAAAAATTTCTATGCTGTAGCAGTGTAGGCCTAACTGTTGCCACAGTGGCTGTTCAGTGTTTGACAGTTCTAGGGGCCTAGTCAGTTACTGACCAAGTACGTAAAGTACACGCGTGCATGGCATGCGCAAACGCGTGCGCGCACACACACACACTGATCAGATGCGCAAACACTGACTTTGTGCTGGCAGTAATAGTGTCTGACAGTGAGTGTACTGATAATGTTCATGAATACAAATTTGAAGTCTAGTGTGGATGAAACGGTGTTATCAAGTTCAGCATAAACAGATTAATTCAGTAGGCTACTTTACAAAACTGAGATTTTAAACGGCTGTAGACTAGGAAATTAAACTTAAGTCTAACTCAACTCTAAGTTATTTTATTTTCAAGAATTTTTGTTAATTAAAATAGGCCTACTTTTATTTGCAATAATTTCATTAAAATGGTGTATTTATTCATTTAGGCCTATTTATGGCATTTTCATTTGTGGCTGTACATTGCTCAATTTCATACCAGTTTCATCACAAATTGCAGAGGGACTTCCAAATTGTGTGTAAATGTTGAACTGTTACTATGCTATGCATGGTGTTGAAACAATATACTGGACATTACCCGCTTAAGTGCTCCCCATCCTGCTGTATGGATGCGAGAGCTGGACCATGACAGCAGAGACCACCAAGAGAATCCAGACGTTTGAAACTAAATGCTTCAGGCGCTTGCTCGGGATCTCTTGGCAAGATCGGAAGACAAATGACTTTGTGTGGAGCCAAATAACAACACTCGCAGGCCCACAAGAACCCCTCCTGGCAACAGTTAAGAACAGGAAGCTGTCGTGGTTCGGGCATGTCACACGCCACAACTCACTGCCCAAAACGGTCCTCCAGGGTACACTGGGAGGCGGCAGACGAAGGGGACAAGCCAAATGCTGGATGGACAACATCAAAGAATGGACCAGGTTGGATGGCCCCACGCTGGTGCGACAGGCGGAGGACAGGACCGGTTGGCGACGGCTGGCTTCAAGAGTGTCTCTCATCTCTCCTCTACGCCCATCACAGGCAGGAGAATGATGATGATGATGACCCGCTATGGGCTTTGTTTTGGTTGTGTAGATGTTGAATTGCTGCTGTGGATGCTTTGTAAGTGATTCAATGAACATTGTGGGCTTCGTGTTTTTATTGTGTAGACATCTAATTGAGTTGTTGTTGTGGATGATATTGGAAATGATTCACTGACAGTGACATTGTGGGCTTTGTGTTTTATTTTATAACTGTTGAGATGTTGTGGATGCTGTTGGAAATGATTCACTGGATGTTGTGGGTTTTTTCTTGTGTAGATGTTGAGTTGTTGCCATGCATGGTGTTAAGTAATGTACTGGATGTGGTGGATTGCTTACCCTTGGGTGAAAGTTGCACACTACTGTATTTTGTATCAGGTTGTACATTTCTTAATCTGTTGCCAGTCTAGCTGCAGTGCATCATTTTGTTTAAAATGAATTAAGTAAAATGCAAGATGTTTGAATACTACTTCCAGTCAGTTCAATCAACTTAAGTCTTTCCTTTAATGAATAATGGAAAGATTGTGCAATTTGTATTGATTGAATTTATGGTGTGATTTGCTGTTTTGTTGACTGATTCAGTAATGTGGTATTCTCATTTGTAGTTTTGATGAACATACATTATCCGAGTCGGTGGTAGTTTTCTTGCGTCTTTTGTGCATACATTAATACTAGTGTGGCATTTAAGGTCCACACTCATTCCAGTTTGGTGTGTGATGGTTGTGGCAGAGTGGTCAGGATCTATGCAATTTATGACATTAAAAGTGAATTGCACTCTTCCTGTCCTGGTTCTGTACATCCCTGTTCATCTTTTCTTTGTTTCCTAACTGCTAAGTGCTATATGTACTTTCAGTTGCCTGTTTGATGATCACCATGTCTGTATGTGACAGCTTTTGGATATTGTGCTAACTGCTAAGTGCTATATGTACTTTCAGTTGCCTGTTTGATGGTCACCATGTCTGTATGTGACAGCTTTGGATATTGTGCTAAGTGCTAAGTGCTATATGTACTTTCAGTTGCCGGTTTGATGATCACCATGTCTGTGACAGCTTTGGATATTGTGCTAACTGCTAAGTGCTACATGTACTTTCAGTTGCCTGTTTGATGATCACCATGTCTGTATGTGACAGCTTTTGGATATTGTGCTAACTGCTAAGTGCTATATGTACTTTCAGTTGCCTGTTTGATGGTCACCATGTCTGTATGTGACAGCTTTGGATATTGTGCTAAGTGCTATATGTACTTTCAGTTGCCGGTTTGATGATCACCATGTCTGTGACAGCTTTGGATATTGTGCTAACTGCTATATGTACTTTCAGTTGCCGGTTTGATGGTCACCATGTCTGTATGTGACAGCTTTTGGATATTGTGCTAATGCTATATGTACTTTCAGTTGCCGGTTTGATGATCACCATGTCTGTATGTGACAGCTAACTGCTAAGTGATGATCACCATGTATGTGACAGCTTTGGATATTGTGCTAACTGCTAAGTGCTATGTATATGTACTTTCAGTTGCCGGTTTGATGGTCACCATGTCTGTATGTGACAGCTTTGGATATTGTGCTAAGTGCTATATGTACTTTCAGTTGCCGGTTTGATGGTCACCATGTCTGTATGTGACAGCTAACTGCTAAGTGATGATCACCATGTCTGTGACAGCTTTGGATATTGTGCTAAGTGCTAAGTGCTATATGTACTTTCAGTTGCCGGTTTGATGGTCACCATGTCTGTATGTGACAGGTTTTGGATATTGTGCTAACAGTCATTTTCTGTGACTGAGAGATGTTTTTGGCAGTTTGGTTTTCTTGGTCCTAAACAGCTTTGACAATTCCACCATCTCCAGATTTCCTAATTCATAGGTTTATGTAGTACCTTTTTACTGAAAAATTCTGTTTTCTTGAGTTGGTACAGTTTCATGTCTGCATTACTTCTATGTACACATGCTTTTTGGTTGATATTCATTTGCTGTGCATGGTGTTGGAATGATGACTGGATGTTGTAGGCTTCGTGTTTTGGGTTTATAGATGCCGAGTTGTTGCTGTTCATTGTGTTAGGAGTGATGGGCTGGATGGTGTGGGCTTTTTGTTTCGGTTGTGTATTATTTTGTCGCCGTGCATAATTGATATTGAAATGATGTGCTGGGTGTTGTGGGCTTTGTGTTTTGGTTTTGTAGATTTTGAGTTGTTGCTGTGTGTGGTGTTAAAATGGATTTGATGAGCTGTTTATTGTAGGGCGAAAGCTGTGCACCATTATATTTTGTGTTGGATTGCACATCAGACTGTGGCTTATCTGGCTGCCTCAACTCATTTCATGCCTGGTTGAGCTTGAGTTTCTTCATATATCATATGTTCGTTTTAATTAAGTTTAATGAAAAAGTCTCAATTATAAAAATAATAATAATAATTACAATATTTATATAGCGCAAAATCTTGATAAAATCAAATCTAAGCGCTGAAACAGACACGCACGCACGCACACACACACCACACACACACACACGCACCCATGCACATGCGCGCGTGCACACACACACACACGCACACGGCTATAAATGGGGAGAAAGAATAAAAGCAATGGAAAATTATAGAGAGCATATTATCAATTCCATTTCCAGTCTGTTCAAGTTTCTTCCTTTACCACTAAGTTTAATGAAAAAGTCTGAATTCCCAGTCTGTTCAGTGTGTAATTCTAACATTCTGTCTTTTAAACAAATGCTATAGTTTTGGAAAATGATTTTGTATGACTTGTGATCGATAGGATGTTGTGGGCTTTGTGGTTACGGTTATGTTGATGTTGAGTTGTTGGTGTACATGATATTAAAATGATCCATCAGATGTTAGGGGCTTTGTGTTGGTGTGTACATTCAGGCAGCATTTGAGGTGCACCATCTTTACAGTATTGCATGTAATGGTTGTGGCAGAAAAGGTCAGGATCTGTGCAATCCATGCCATTTAAAAGTGAATTGCACAAATCAGTTGGCCTTTTCTCATTTCTGTACAGTCCTGTTCATCGTTGCTTTTGCTTGTTGATGTTGTTTTTGTTTTTTGTTGTTTTCTGCTTTGTCCTCAACAGTGGTTTTCTTGGTTTTTGTGCTAATGTGGCATGTTAATTGGCCCACACTGGGCAGACGGTATGTTGCCGCATAGGTGCATACACTGGTGGGTGTGCATGCGCGTGCATGTGTGGGTGTTCAGAAGCCACCAAACATTGACATGCCTGATAGAATACAGATAGATGGATAGATAGGTACAAAGGGGCTCAGGCAGAATACAGACAGATGGATAGGTACAAAGGGGCTCAGGCAGAATACAGATAGATGGATAGATTGGTACAAAGGGGCTCAGGCAGAATACAGACAGATGGAGATATGTACCAAGGGGCTCAGGCAGTAGATGATCTGCATGTATTTTAACCTGGTACAACGGGGCTCTGGCAGAAGATTTGCATGTATTTTAACCTGGTACTAAGGGGCTCAGGCAGTAGGTGATCTGCATGTATTTTAACCTGGTACTAAGGGGCTCAGGCAGTAGGTGATCTGCATGTATTTTAACCTGGTACTAAGGGGCTCAGGCAGTAGGTGATCTGCATGTATTTTAACCTGGTCACGGCTGTTCTTTCAGTTCTCTTTAGTTGGGAGGAAACTCCCTGCCGCACGGAGGAATGTGTTATCTTAACCCAGCCCGCCTGACTTGCGTGCAGCACTCTGGCCAGTTGTAAGACTAGCACGTGCCAGTCCTGCACAAGACTGCTGCCGCGCTCTTTTGCAAATCACACACACCACTGTCGGCGGTGTGCTGACAGCTGATCGGTGCGAAGTTAACTGAAACATGGTTGTTGTTTATACGTGTACATGCCCATTTCTACATGAAGCCAACGCCCCAGCTTTTGTCGTCGGTCTTAAAACAAGCTTTCCATGCATACCAAACACGCCCGATGGAGAGACAGAACGTTCATGTTTTTGTTGTAGAAACTGAAGCAGACGATTAATGCTAGCGATCAACCGTTATACCACTACGACAAACTTATCGGTTATCCGTTTTTCAACTGGCGCTACATCATGGAGTTTAGTGTTTTCAGGGTAACATGTGCCATCCCGACAAAGAGTAAAGTGTCTACTGCTACAATGTTAAGACAGACAACCAGTCTCACCTTCGTCTTCTGTGGAAAAGCTCCTTCTCTTGGCTTGCCCGAAAGTCTATAGTCCAACCATGAATAGTATCACCAGATACCATTTTTTCACAATTTGCTTTCTTTCCCAGTGCGAATTAGAATTGCCATTGGTCCTTTGAGTGTAACACACACAAAAAAGATGTCGCACACACACACTCAGTCATAGTTGAAATGGCGCCCGTTTTCAAGTTATTACTAAGCACGCTGTCAATCGGCCAGCTCACTGTTTCTCCCATGGAGCGGTTATAGTAGGGGTGAAGAAGGTAACCACGCACAACACATGACTGGGTTTGCAACCATTATTTCATTTGTGACTTTCCTGGTAAAGGCAAACTAATGCAATTGCAATTGTGAAAGCACATTCTCTGTGTTTTCTAACTCACTGCCACAAGTCTACACATAGAATTGAGCCAGAAAACGTGCTCAGACAAAGAATGTTCTCTGTCCTACTCTATGACAGATTCAGTTACTCTGTCCTACTCTATGACAGATTCAGTTACTCACACACCTCAGCGTTATCATACAATGTTACTGTTTCTCACATATCACAGCAACCATTCGTGAGGCTAGGCGGAAAATCACATGAACATAACCCCGAACAATTCCCCTACACATCTGTCGAAACCTTGAGTGTGTCAAAACTATTTTTCCATGCTTTAGTACAAACTGAACATCACAAAAAATGAAGCATACATAGCCCACGCACGTAACAACAAAGAAGGCGGAATTCTTGCCACGGTGGCGGCAGTGCTTGGAGTGCGGGGTTAGTGCCAGAGTTGCCTAGCGCCGGCATCTAACTAAAGGGAACGATTTCAGCGAAACTAAGCTGCTGTGTGGTACCAAGGGGTTCAGGCAGAAGGAGATCTGCATGTATTTTAATCTGGTACCAAGGGGCTCAGGCAGAAGATCTGCATGTATTTTAATCTGGTACCAAGGGCTCAGGCAGAAGATCTGCATGTATTTTAACCTGGTACCAAGGGGCTCAGGCAGAAGATCTGCATGTATTTTAACCTGGTACCAAGGGGCTCAGGCAGAAGATCTGCATGTATTTTAACCTGGTACCAAGGGGCTCAGGCAGTAGGTGATCTGCATGTATTTTAACCTGGTACCAAGGGGCTCAGGCAGTAGGTGATCTGCATGTATTTTTAACCTGGTACATGGGAAAAATTTCCACTCTAGTCCAACTGGAAACGCCATGCTGCCTGGACAGATTCAGACTTGAACGTTCTGATATCAAATCAGATGGCCTACCTGCATATTGCACCTGTTGAGTGTGATGGTCACTGTACATGTGTATATGACACCTCTCCCCTTCCCAACACTAACAGGAATGCCGTGGATTCGGTACAAATTTCATTTAACGGTTTCCTTATCTTCTAGAAATCCTCTTTTCTGTCATTCTTTGTTCCTGCCTTGCTCCTTTGCTTTCTGTCATCTCCTCTTATTTTCTGCCTTGCTGGATCATTCATTTGGTTGATGTGCTCTGTAAAACCATACATGTATACTTTGTTAGGATTAATTGGGTACATGTATAAACTGTATTTTTGGCTCTAAGGAATTGTGATGTACAGAAGCAATTATTGTAATTTAGACCAGTTTTCATGCTTGCTTCAGTGTAGGCCTACTTATATTTACACATTTTTTTCTTTTTTAAACTGAAGATAAACTGGGTGAAATGGTCAGTGCCATGCCAGGGGCATATCCTTAGACTATGTGTCAGTACATTTTTTTCAGGGTCAGCAAGGCGTGTGTGTTTTGAGGTGGTTAGAGCACTGATGTAGCCCTGTGCAGTTGGCTTGACTTTAAACAGTAATAATGATAGGTTTTATGTGATGGCTTTGTAAGTTGTGTTAACATTTTATTTTCTATGACTGTGAAGGGTGTTTGGTAGTTTGGTTTTACTGGTCTTGAAGACAGCTTGCTGAAATTGCTTTGAAAATTCCTTTGAGACTAGGTTTTGCCATATTGACTCCTAATTAAATACTCTAGTTTTCCTGTTGTGTTGAATTGTGACATTGATGCCTGCTTTGATTTTTTGTTATGTGGATGTTGAGATGGTGTTGTGCATGTTGACGTGATGCACTGGAATTTACGGCTTTGTTTTGGTTTTGTAGATGTCAGGTTGATGGAGTATACAATCTGACACATTTGAGGTGCATCATGTTTCCAGTTTTGTATGCGATGGTTGTGGCAGAAAAGGTCAGGATTTGTGCAGTCCATGATATTTAAAGTGAATTGCACTGACCCCGGCCTGATCTGTACGTCCCTGATCATCTGTTGCTTTGCTTTTCCTTTGGAGGTGAGTTTTCCTGTTTTTTGTTTCTTCCGAGCAGTATTTTCTCAGATAGATACATCATACATGCTTATTGTTTAGCCCTTAGTACAGGTGTTAGGTTGCTGTGCAGTTTGCAGGCATTGATGGGTGTGCGTGCTGGATATTTTTGTGTCCATAAGCTGTCGAAACACTGATATATGGAGTATATGGTGGTCTTTAACTTGAGTATTACTTAGATGTTCGTTATGTTGTCTTTTTGAAGTCTGCTATTGTTCACCCTCTCCTCAAGAAATACAATTTGGATCCGAATGAACTGAAAAACTACTGGCCTATTTCTAATCTGTCTCTTGTCAAAACTCCTTGAAAAAGTTGTCCTCAACCAGCTGAACTCTCACCTGTCTGCCAACAATCTCCTCAATCCTTTCCAGTCAGCCTACCGCCAGTGCCATAGCGCTGAAACTGTCCTACTATAACATACATTCTCAACAATCTCTCCTTGCAACTGATACTGGCAAAGTCTCTCCTCACACTCCCTGATTTGTCTGCATCCTTTGATACTATTGATCATGGTATTCTCCTCTCTAGACTCCATCACACTTTTGGCATCTCTGAAACTGCTCTCTCTTGGTTCACTTCATATCTGTCAAACAGAAAACAAACTGTTCTCATCAACGGCACTTACTCTCAACCTGCATACCTGACCTGTGGTGTTCCACAAGGATCTGTCCTTGACCCTGTTCTTTTCACTGCTTACACCTCCACCCTGTCCACCATCATCAACTTCCCCTCTATAAAACACCACTTCTATGCTGATGACACCCAACTTCAAGATAGTGACTCACCTGACAATGTACAGCGCCTCTTGACTCGCACCACTGACTGTTACTCGGATATTAAGAACTGGATGACATACAATAAACTTCAGCTTAACGATGACAAGACAGAAGCTATCCTCATTGGCACCCGTCAGAAACTTTCTCAGCTGCCTCCTCTTTCTCTCCCATTATGTGACACATCAGTCCCAATTTCTGATTCAGCTGAGAACCTTGGTGTCTACATTGAGTCAACCCTCTCCATGAAAAACTTTGTTTCTCAAACTGCCAGATCTTGCTATTATCACCTCCATCGTATAAGCCTGATCAGGGAGTATCTTTCTGTCCAAACAACTGCAAAACTCGTTCTCCTTCATAATGTCTCGCATTGACTATTGCAATTCACTCCTGTCTGGTCTTCCTGCCTCCACCATTCACATCCTACAGCGCATTCAAAACAATGCTACACACCTTGTACTCAAAAAGAAAAAAGCTGACCACATCTCCCCTCTCATGGCACAACTTCACTGGCTCCCTGTATCAAAGCGCATACAGTACAAACTAGACACCATGTGCTACAAAAGCCTCAATAACGCAGCCCCGATTACCTGTCAAGCCTACTTGAGATCTATGTTCCCTCACGTACCCTCTGCTCTGCCTCTGATCCTCTCACTTTTCGCTTCCCACGCACTAAGCTCAATACCTACGGTCCATGTGCCTTCTCTGTTTCTGGTCCACTCTCCTGGAACAAACTTCTTCTCTCAGCAATCTACTTTTGTCTCCTTCAAGTCCGCTCTCAAAACTCACCTTTTCTCCTCTGCATAAAATCCTGACCTCACTCAACCCCACTGCAGCCTGTCTCCACTTGGTGTGGAATCACATTTTAATATATATTTGTAAATACATGTAATATGTTTTCTATTGATTTCTTTTGTTTTTCTCTACTTTGAGTACACTATATAATTTTACATTGCTTTTCTTCTTTTCCCCATTTATAGCAATGTATATCATCGGGGTTTGGCGCTAGTAGGCCTGCATATTTATATATTGCCATTGCTTGATTGGAGATCATAAAAATCTGTACGATATACTCACCTACCACTATCAACATAGATACAGAATTAAACCTTCTCATGAGAACTCTAATAACATAGCCACTGCTGTAGCATCTGTCATCTCTATATACATTACGTTTCCACTATGAAAGTCACCATGTTGGTGTGTTTCACATTTTTTGGACATTGTGCTCACCATGGGAGGTGCTGAGTACCAGTACTTTGTTTTTCTTGGTTTGAAGACTGTCTTGCTAATGGGTCTGAAAATTCCATCAACTATATTTTCTCATTGTTGGTTTATGTATCTTTTTTGCTTTCCTGTTGACTTGGAACTCAAATGAGAGTTACTGTGGTTTTTGTTCGTATAGACAAGTTGTTGCTGTGCATGTTGTTGGAGTGATGCACTAGATGTTGTGGGCTACTTGCCTTTGGGGGAAAGTTATAACTGTATTCTGTATCAGCCTGTGGCTGATCTGTCTCCATTCATTTTGCTGTTTGTTTGGCTCGAATCTGTTCCCTTTCTTTGATTTAATAAATGAAGGTGATCATCCAGTCTGCTCAGTCTAACAGGTCTGAATATCTTTTGTAAATGATGTAGCTTTGGAACATGACTTTATATGTTAACAGGTGGTGTGATTTGGTCATTTCGAACATTTTTCAGTGGTTTGGTTGGTAATGTGGCTGTCTCCTAATCAATGTTCTGATGTTGTTGCTGTGTACATTCTTTGTGACATTTGAAGTGCAGTGTTTCCAGTTTCAGTTGCGATGGTTGTGGCAGAAAAGGTCAGGATTTATGCAAGCCATGATATCAGAATTGCATTGCACAGACCCCGCCCTGTTCTGTACATCCCTGGTCATCTGTGCTTTGTTTGCCCTTTTTGCTTCATTCTCAATTCCAGGCAGTGTTTCCTTCATGTGTGTATACACATTGTTTCACTTAAATAGTGCAGGTGTTGAGTGACTGCACAATCTGCATACTCGTTATCTTCAGTGGATGTGCATTCTGGATATTTTCATGTTTCTTAAAATCTCTGAACACTGAAATGGTTTGTAGGATCTTTGTACGATGATGATATGCACATGAAGGGGGTCAAGGCACTAGTAGGTCTGCATATAGATACAGATGGATCTGGGGAATTGGAAAAAACCACTCCCCTTTGCCCACCAGGCACTACCCAGACAGGTTTGAACTGTGATTGGAAGCGAGATATTCTAGCCACCTGTTTTAACTCCCATCATTTTTGTTTTATGTGTTATCCAGTGTATTGGTTACCGTGCTGGTGATGGTGACAGATTCTGATATTGTGCTGACATTTCACTTTGTAACCATGAGAGCTGGTTGTTTGTCTTGGTTTTGAAGACTTGTCTTGCTTACTAAAGCAGCTTTGAAAATTCTGTTGACTCAAGGTGTACTTTTGCTTTCCGCTGGAGTTGCAACACTCTCATGCCCGCTTTGTTTCTGTGTTGTTTGTGGAGATGTTTACTATTCACCTCGTAGAAGTCATGCGCTGAGTGTCGTGGGCTTTGTATTTTGGTTGTGTGCATGTTGAATTGTAGCTGTGCATGTCACTGAAGTGATGTATTGGACAGTGTGGCCTGTGTATGTCACTGAAGTGATGCATTGGACAGTGTGGCCTGTGTACTGTATGTCACTGAAGTGATGTATTGGACAGTGTGGCCTGTGTACTGTAACTATGTCACTGAAGTGATGCATTGGACAGTGTGGCCTGTGTACTGTATGTCACTGAAGTGATGTATTGGACAGTGTGGTCTGTGTATGTCACTGAAGTGATGTATTGGACAGTGTGGCCTGTTACTATGTCACCGAAGTGATGCATTGGACAGTGTGGCCTGTGTACTGTAACTATGTCACTGAAGTGATGCATTGGACAGTGTGGCCTGTGTATGTCACTGAAGTGATGTATTGGACAGTGGCCTGTGTACTGTATGTCACTGAAGTGATGTATTGGACAGTGGCCTTTAACAACTGTGCGTGGCAGCATTCAAGGTGCACTGTGTTTGCGGTCTTGCATGCGATGGTTGTGGCAGAAAAGGTCAGGGTCTGTGTAATCCATGATATTGACAGTGAATTGCACTGACCCCGGCCTGATCTGTACATCCCTATTCATCTATGCATTTTTTTGTTTTTTGTGTTCTGAACAGTGTTTTCCTGGATGGATGTGCTAATGCAGCACGCTGATCAACTCTCCTGTGCACAGTCTGCATTCTCTTCATCTTTGGTGGGAGTGCATGCTGGGTAGTTTTGTGTTAGGACTATAAGCCACCAAACATTGATTTGGCTTACAGAATTTTTTCCTTCTAAAATATTGGTCTGCCTAGGTTTTACATGTATGTATATATAAGGGGGCACTCGCAGGTCTGCATGTATGTTAGATATAATAGCTAAAAAAAAACCTAAAAAAAAACCCAACTTACCAGCCAGATACTGCCAAGACAAAATCAGACGTCCTAATCACTCTACCACACCTGTTATCCTTGCTTCCTATCGTTAGTTTACAGTGTGATAGTCACTGAGTCTGTGTTGGCAGCAGCTTTTGAATATAGTGCTAACATTTCTGTTTTCTGTGGTAAGGTTTGCGTAGTTTGGTTGTCTTGCTCTTGAAGACTGTTTGCTCAAACAGTTTTGAAAATTCCAGACAGTGGGTGTTCCTGTTGTTAGTTTACAGGTGAGTACCCATTCTTAGAGTGTTCTTGAATGTTATACAGAACCGATGTTATACAATTCTGAGGCGTGGACAGTCAACACACAAAGCCAGAACAAGATTGAGGCAACGGAGATGTTTCTAAGAAGAATGTTGAGAGTGGACAGCAAAGAAAACAAATGAGACAGTCTTGATGGAGGCAGACACAAGAGGATCATTGATAAGGAAGATTAGGAAAAGACGCAACATTTATAGGCAATTTTATGAGGAAAGGGGAATTAGAGCACCTGATCACAACAGGAAAGCTGGAAGGAAAGACAGCACCAGGTAGACCCAGTGAGAAAATACTGGATAGACTTGCAGGGTGGCTGAGGACAGACAGGGTGGAAGATAGGCTTGCTGCAACAAGGGATGGATACATATGGAGGGCTATGATCGCCATTGCCATGCGGCAGGGCACATGATGATGATGATATCCATTTTTCCCCCAGGGAATGCCAGGTTTTTTCAGTATATCCCCACCTGGAAATTCGGTTCTAGAAATTTCTTTTGTGTCGCTTTCTTCGTTTCTCTCTCGTGCTCCTAGGCCAGTTTTTAAGCACATTTTGGTGTTCAGGGTTAAGAAAAAATGTTTTAAAATGGTTATGTCCCTGATATGATCAGGGGCAGATCCTTAGTTCATGTGCATTCACAGCATTGATATATCCACTTAATTTTCTTTTCCAAGCTTTGTTGTTGTTTTTTTGGGAGTGGAGAGGTCGTTTTGATCCCCTCCCCCCCCCCCAAAGATATGTATGTTTTGAAATGGTTATGTCCCGTTATGGCGTGTTGTCAGCTGGGCTTTAAACAGTAAGAAAAGGACCATTTTCTTATCCTGTTTACTTCCATTGGTGCCCACTTTTGTGCGTTTTGGATTTGTAGACATTGCTTTGCAGAGTTTGAAGTGATGCATGGAATGTTGGAACTGGTATGCCATTTGAGTTGTTGTGTACATTCCAACAGCATTGGACTTTTTGAGGTGCCAAGTGTTTCCAGTTTCACATGCAATGGTTGTGACAAAAAGATCAAGATCTGTGCAATCCATGACATTAAAAGTGAATTGCACAAATCCAGCTCTGTTCTGTACTGTACATCCTTGTTCATCTTTGCTTTTGTGCGTTTTGGGGCCTATGTGGCTGTCTCCTTTGTAATTCAGATATTTTTGTCTGCCTGAGTTGGTTGTGGTGTTATTATGTCTTGACTGTGTACCTTCTGTCAGCATTTGATGTGCAGGTTTCCTGCTTTGCATATGATGGATGTGGCAGAAGAGGTCAGGACTTGTGCAATCTGTGATGTGTAAGCGAATTGCATCAGTCATGTCCACTTCTCTGCATGCCTGTTCATCTTCGCTTATCTGCATTTTGGGGTCTTTTTTGTTTATTTACATTTCAGTTGTTTCTTACATTTCCAGTTGTTTTCAATGTATGAATATGATGTAGCTTGCATGGTGCAGGTGTTGTGTTGCTACATGATCTGCGTACTGTGTTCGTTGGATGTGCATTCTCAGTCTAGGTATTTTTGTGTTTCCAGAAGTCACAGCTGGCCAAACATGCCCTAAACGTATCTTTTTGTATTTCTGCACAAATTTGCTACTTAAAAAAAAAGTAACAGGTTACTTGCATTGGTTGATGTTTCTTCTTGAATGCACATGTGTACATTGTTCTGGTAGCTTGGCCCAGGCTGTGCAAGCAGTGCATGTTGCTGCACAGTCTGCATGTTGTCTTCCATATATGAAGTACGGTAAGTGAATGCCAGTGGGGCTGACAAGTCCAGATCTGCCTGTCTGAGACACCAGCTTATTGCCTTTCACACCATTTTCCCCAAGGAAAGATCCCCCCCCCCCCCTTTTTTTTTTTCTCCAAGGGGGAAGGAGTGGATCTGCTTTCTAGCTGTAATCACACTGCTGGCTTGTATAATTAACCCTTTTGATTCCCTCACCCTGTAGTCATAATGCTGGCTTGTATAATTAACCCTTTTGATTCCCTCACCCTGTCTGCTAGCATCCTGCATTGTCAGCCATGGTAGCAAAAAACTAGATTCCCATTTTTCTAGGAAATCCAAGGAAATTCACAGGCTGCTTCGAGGAGGAAAAAATGCTTTCTGAGAAAATAAAAAATGGCCATTTTCCTTCTGTGAAACAATAGGATGTCATACTGTTGATCTCTTGTAGCAGACGACAAGACATTAGAAACGGGGATAACTCATTCTGGTTTGTCACTAACGTTTCACCCACCCCCATCAGGTGTTGCTTGTGTTCAGAGCTGATAGCAAAACTTTGAGAACTGAGCATGTCTCGCAAACTGATAGTCTGGACTGTGGTCTGCCACAGCAAAAAATAGTTGACAAAAAACTGCAAAAACCTAAGAGGTGTAGGGAGTGAATTTCCTGAAAAATCAACATGGAAATGAGCACATGGCTTTCAAAAATAAGAGGCTGGCATAGCCTGCTGTGTCTTGTACCATTGCAAAGTCAATTATATAGTCAAAGAGGCATCCACAAACTTTCACACTATTTCAAGCCAAAGAAAACAAACTAAAAAACAGTTTCAATGTATGTGAAATACAGTACAAAAAAAAACTATTGGCATTATTAAGCAAGGCTGACTAACATTATATAGTACCAAAATTGTGTTGATGTCCATCAGTCTCCTTGTCCTGCATGAACAGATTGTATTAATTTCAATTGAAAATGTAGATATGTAACTGTTATTGGTGAAATGCACCGATTATTGTAATACTGTGCATCTGGAAAACATTTCTTGGAAAAATAAATTGCAAAATGTGAACAACTGTGTTTGATCTGTGAAGCGCCTAAGACCAGAAAAAGAATCGGCTAACTCTAACTGCACATATAAACACACACACATACAGCAGCCGTTGTAAGATGCAGGAATTTTTTTGTATCTGACAAAAAACAGGATGCAGTGTAGCCTTGGCAATCTGTATTAAATATCCAAACACCATTTCTAAATGGATTAGCACATCTGAACATAATCTGATGGTAGTAGATTTTGCACATGGAATGACCCAAGTGAGCATGGAATGACCCAAGCATTAAATCATCAGGGTTGACAACCAGAACCAAGTATCTCGATTTTCTGATAGTTTACAGGAGACTATTTTTCACCTGGTTTTTGGGGAGAGGCTATATCTACATTTTGAGGTAGGTCTACTGGCTTTTGGTTTTATCCATAATTGATCAAAAATCAATATGGCAAAAACAAAGTCCAAGTGAAAGATCACATCAAAAGCAACAGTTCAGTATAAAAAAGTGAAAACTGACAAAAAAAGTGAGATACTGGGTTCTGCATGTCAACCCAAGTATGTGTTCTCCACACTTCACCATTACAGTAAACATGCAACTTGTAAGGCATGAAACGACATCAAAACAGATCACTGCACTTTTTAATTTCAACATTTGACTTGAACACAATTTAATGCAAGTTTGGTGGCTGAATAGAACTGTGAATGATACAACATGAAAAACTTGATCTGCCCAATCAATACTTGATTCCAACATTGAATAGTTTTGGGGTTGAACAAGATAAATAACCAGAAATGGATACTAGGCATTGATACAGGCACATATTGTTCATATGTTTACACACTGTTTACAAATTGCTGAGTGAACAAATACACATGTGAACATTATGCTGCAAATTTGTATCCATCACAATGCCGAAATACAAGGTATGGCAGGAAAGATTTTTGGGTAAAAACCTTGTTACAATTCCGGCTGCTCAAGTCATTGCACTTCATTGTAAGAACTACAGAACCATGTTAATGCCAGAGGCAAGGGAATGGAACGCCTTAACACACCAACAATAACTATTCTCCAATTTAAAAAGGTTTGTTGGAAATGAGGGCGTTTTTTTTTGGGGGGGGGGGGGGAAGAGGTGGGCATGTATTTAAAAACAAAGCAAAGTAGCATGAATTTAAGGCACTGTTGTACACATGCATGTACACAAATATAGCATGCATACTTGTCCTTACCACATGCATGTACACAAATTCAGCATGCATACTTGTCCTTACACCAGTTACACAAATACAGCATACACTTGTCCTTACCACACCAGTTACACAAATACAGCATGCATACACTTGTCCTTACCACACCAGTTACACAAATACAGCATACATACACTTGTCCTTACCACACCAGTTACACAAATACAGCATACATACACTTGTCCTTACCACACCAGTTACACAAATACAGCATACATACTTGTCCTTACCACACCAGTTACACAAATACAGCATACATACTTGTCCTTACCACACCAGTTACACAAATACAGCATACATACACTTGTCCTTACCACACCAGTTACACAAATACAGCATACATTCACTTGTCCTTACACCAGTTACACAAATACAGCATATACACTTGTTCTTACCACACCAGTTACACAAATACAGCATACATACACTTGTCCTTACACCAGTTACACAAATACAGCACGCATACACTTGTCCTTACCACACCAGTTACACAATACAGCACGCATACACTTGTCCTTACCACACCAGTTACACAAATACAGCACGCATACACTTGTTCTTACCACACCAGTTACACAAATACAGCATGCATACACTTGTCCTTACCACACCAGTTACACAATACAGCACGCATACACTTGTCCTTACCACACCAGTTACACAATACAGCACGCATACACTTGTCCTTACCACACCAGTTACACAAATACAGCATACATACACTTGTCCTTACACCAGTTACACAAATACAGCATACATACACTTGTCCTTACCACACCAGTTACACAATACAGCACGCATACACTTGTCCTTACCACACCAGTTACACAATACAGCACGCATACACTTGTCCTTACCACACCAGTTACACAAATACAGCACGCATACACTTGTCCTTACCACACCAGTTACACAAATACAGCACGCATACACTTGTCCTTACCACACCAGTTTCCGTTTCTCAAGACGTCTCTGCGCTCGGAACCAATTCCATACGCACTAACGTCACAGGTGCCATGTGTATGGTGATATGGCACAAGCCTTAACCTTAGTAGGGCCAATCGCAGATAAAATCGGCGAATTCGGCTTTTAGTAAGTGCCAGACGGGCCAATTTGCGATCTTATCTGCTTTTGAAAACCAAAAGTTAAACGCTAGTTATTTCCCTTTATTTGCCACGAGACTATCAAGATGGCTTCCAGTGTTCCATGCTTTGTTTTGAACGTACATTTTGCCCCAAAAATTGCATTTTCACCAGAGTTTTGCATTTGAAAGTGTGCTTTGCCCCAACATGAGTTCCCAGGGCTGGAAACCTGTTTGAAGATTTTGATCCTGACATAAGTGATAGCGATTTCGAAGCGGATAATTTAGTTCAACCTGAAGATGACAGTGATTGTGGTGAGAGTGACTGGACAATGGCTCGAGTGACAATGAAAGTGTCCATCACTCAACAACTGAAATCTCTTGAAATATCAGAACCTCGTGCCAGTAGCCTATTTCAGCTTCACAAGTGCCACACCCACCTGAATGGATACCAGTAAATCCACCTGAAAATGACAGTGCTATCACTAAACTGGACTTTTGGGTGAGAACTGGAAATTTAGACTAAAACACAGGTCAGAAAAAATGTCAGTGTTTGTTTATTATTGTAGCTGCTGTTTTTCTGGGATCTTCTCTTTTTCTCAGCCTCTACATGTGATTAGAAAATATGCATACAGTGAAAGAAATTTGAAGGAATGTCATAAAATTATATATTTTTGGAAAGATCATTGAATTTTCTATCATCATGAAGATAATTACACTTTTTGATAAACTGTGTGGATGCATTTGACTGTAGATGTCAGGTGAAGCAAAATTGATTAGCGGCCATATTGATTATTATAGCAAGGTCATGTGACCACCACACAGCTTCAAATACAATGAAAGTTACATTTTTGCAAAGTCGATTCAATTACCTTTCCAAAAATATATACTTTTATATGTGTAACTATCCAAAGAGAGCCACACCAAGCAGCGTAAAATATGTAGTGAAAATTACCCAAAACGCCTTGGTCTCGACACAGATTATACATGGCACTATTAGGGTTAAGCCTGCCCATAAACCCACGAACTGGCCAGGTCCTGAGGCCCTACCTAGCCTGTGTTTTACCTAGTCTATATGTTATACTGGTATTGTTTCAGCCTATCACTGGAATAATCTTGGTTGCATGTAAATGACATGTGTATGTCTCTTCAAGGTTGCTTAAGGCAACTGACCGTGGGCAATAATGGCTGTGCGCAGTCAAAAAGGGCCATAAATAATTGGTTACTCCGCCTTATGACACCAGGAAAGACACCCGTGTAACTAATCAACCCATCTTGAACTTAAGTGGCGCTTTACAATAACCACTTCATTAACAAAAAGACTGAACAAATTCAAATGAATCTGTTCATGACATTTGTAGTAACTTCTTCCAAAAATAATTGGGTGCAAAACATGTCCATAACATTCATGTCAACATCAAGTTTGGAGAACTTACAATGAAACCACATTGTCCAACAAGCTTAAAATGGGTTGTTCATAACAGTCAAGTTAAAGCTAAGACCGAATATATTGTTTTCAAGGGCAACCAACAGGTGTGATTGCCAAATGGTTAATGCTTGGCAGTGGAGGACAATAATTGTTCCTATCTTCCAGATCAACAGGTGTGATTGCCAAATGGTTGGTGCTTGGCAGTGGTGGACAATAATTGTTCCTATCTTCCAGATCAACAGGTGTGATTGCCAAATGGTTAATGCTTGGCAGTGGTGGACAATAATTGTTCCTATCTTCCAGATCAACAGGTGTGATTGCCAAATGGTTGGTGCTTGGCAGTGGTGGACAATAATTGTTCCTATCTTCCAGACCAACAGGTGTGATTGCCAAATGGTTGGTGCTTGGCAGTGGTGGACAATAATTGTTCCTATCTTCCAGATCAACAGGTGTGATTGCCAAATGGTTGGTGCTTGGCAGTGGTGGACAATAATTGTTCCTATCTTCCAGATCAACAGGTGTGATTGCCAAATGGTTGGTGCTTGGCAGTGGTGGACAATAATTGTTCCTATCTTCCAGATCAACAGGTGCAGACCCTGCTGATGCCTTAAAACCCTTTTCATACATATCAACACAGATCATCTACAAATAAAGATCTATAAACCATATTGGTGTCTGGTGGCCTAGGCAAACGGTAAACTACATAGCATGCACACCTATCAAAGATGAAGCATGCACTGTGCAGCAACTTGACATTATACAAGTGGCTGAAAAAGGCAGGTTGGCATGATTACAGCAACTTATACATGACAACGTATGCCATAGCCAAGTGGCTGAAACAGGCAGGTTAGCATGAAAAGGGTCAGTTGAGTTCTTCCAGTCTAAGGCAAGATTTTGATCAAACTGCATGAAGACATTGGTTCTAAACATTCTTTCCAAGACTTTTAACTTTCACTCTCTCACCCAATTGCCTATTTCTGCAGTAAGCCGGCAGGCAAGATGAAGGAGTGAATGGATTAAGCATGTTCTGTTTGAATTGAAGTAACTGCCAGTGTTCAAATATCAATCGGAAAAAAACAAAAATGGAATTTGGACATGTATTTAACATGCTCCCTTGCCAAAAATGTGGAGCTGTCTTGTTTTGTTACATTAAATGTGTTCTGATTCTACTGTAGTTTTTCCGGTTCAGAATGTAGGCCTACACTATCATTTAAAAAAAAAACCAAAAAAACAACACTAAACATTTCATCCCTATTCATGATATTCTGCAGTAACATGTTTACTGAAAAAGGCACACCACTGCTGATCATCCCAGAAAGTAGGCCTACAGCATGCAACCCCCTGACAGCCTGAACAGGACAGAATGTGTTCAAGACAACAGCCCCCTGACAGCCTGAACAGGACAGAATGTGTTCAAGACAACAACCCCCTGACAACCTGAACAGGACAGAATGTGTTCAAGACAACAACCCCCTGACAACCTGAACAGGACAGAATGTGTTCAAGACAACAACCCCCTGACAGCCTGAACAGGACAGAATGTGTTCAAGACAACAACCCCCTGACAACCTGAACAGGACAGAATGTGTTCAAGACAACAACCCCCTGACAACCTGAACAGGACAGAATGTGTTCAAGACAACAACCCCCTGACAACCTGAACAGGACAGAATGTGTTCAAGACAACAGCCCCCTGACAGCCTGAACAGGACAGAATGTGTTCAAGACAACAACCCCCTGACAACCTGAACAGGACAGAATGTGTTCAAGACAACAGCCCCCCTGACAGCCTGAACAGGACAGAATGTGTTCAAGACAACAACCCCCTGACAACCTGAACAGGACAGAATGTGTTCAAGACAACCCCCTGACAACCTGAACAGGACAGAATGTGTTCAAGACAACCCCCTGACAACCTGAACAGGACAGAATGTGTTCAAGACAACAGCCCCCCTGACAGCCTCAACAGGACAGAATGTGTTCAAGACAACAGCCCCCCTGACAGCCTGAACAGGACAGAATGTGTTCAAGACAACAGCCCCCCTGACAGCCTCAACAGGACAATGTGTTCAAGACAATAGCAGATGCTGTTTTGGTGATCAGTTATCATTTACAATTTACGGAAACAATCGTAGCAACATTCCTACCAGATTTTAACTAGACCTTCAAAACTGTGCCCACGGAGTTGTAAACTGACCTTTTGAGTAACAAAAATTAAAAAATTTTTTCAATTGAACGTGTACCACGTAATTGTAAACATCGGTGAACGAGTCGTCGAATCCCTTGCCCACTTCTGAGCTAGAGCCAAAACATGTATGAGGGAGTGTCAGTTTTTGATTTTCAGTTTCTGACTGCAGTGTGTTCTAAAATTGATTCGCACACTGGTGAAGCGACAGTGCGATATTTTATCTTTCAAAATAAATAACAGTATTTACAGACACCTACCCTATCATTCTCAAAACTGCCCTTGAAGCAGCCACTTTCTGAATTGTCCTATTTTTCCTGCCTGTACAAGTGGACCCATCTTGCTGCATATTGGGGCTCCCCCACACTTACTGATGAAACAGGTGTCACCCCTTATCTGAAATTTTAAAGGTATTTTTTCACCTTCACTCTCAACATTTAGAATTTAAAATTCAATTTATTGACTGGCCTCTTGGTCGATTATGCCAAGCCTGTGCAGTCAACGTGAAAAGTGTTGATTATGCCAGGTCTGTGCAGTCAACGTGAAAAGTGTCGATTATGCCAGGCTTGTGCAGGCAATTTGAAAAGTGTCGATTATGCCAGGTCTGTGCAGTCAATGTGAAAAGTGTCGATTATGCCAGGCCTGTGCAGTCAATGTGAAAAGTGTCGATTATGCCAGGTCTGTGCAGTCAATGTGAAAAGTGTTGATTGTGCCAGGTCTGCGCAGTCAATGTGAAAAGTGTCGATTATGCCAGGTCTGTGCAGTCAATGTGAAAAGTGTCGATTATGCCAGGCCTGTGCAGTCAATGTGAAAAATGTTGATTATGCCAGGCCTGTGCAGTCAACGTGAAAAATGTCGATTATGCCAGGCCTGTGCAGTCAATGTGAAAAGTAAAGCACTAATGACTGAAACTACAAAATTGCATTATTGTTTTTTTTGTTTATTTTGTTTTGTTCACTATTTTCACCAGTGCTGTGGGAACTTTTATTTATGCTTCAACCACTTGTAAAGCACAGAAGCAATTTTTAGTGCTGCTCTGAGCCAAAACTTCCAGTTTAACAGACAGACAAGGAGTAGTAGAACTGACCAATCAAAAGCTGCTTTCGAAATACAGTGATGACACAAGGCTATTTTCAGCATTGACAATTCTGACACTTATTGAGTTGGCCAAGGGGACGAAAAGCTTGACAGAATTTAGACAGTGAGTCCACCTCTCAAGTATAAATTTAGAGGGTGAAGTTCACGCACAGAACATTTTAAAAAGTGAAATAATGAGCCAGTGGAAGATCAAGATTTTGAAAATGAAAGTAAAAATTCTGCAAATCAAGTCAAAACCATTCACTGACAAGTTGCCTAAACACAAAGAACAAAGACACAAAACTGATGTTCTAAACTTTAGACTGTTTTAACTCTTATTGTCCGGCAAGCCGACTCAGTCAGCTTTCCGTCCAACTGACTGGCCGCGAGCCGACTCAAGTCGCTTTTTCAGTTACCGGACATCTCGATTGCGACAGTCACTACTTTTCCAACATCAGCCAGCTTTACGGCTTGCTTTATGGCAATAGATTATTTCCGCTTTTATTTCACGCTTTTCTGAGCTGGTGAAGTAATTTGAAGTTGTTGTTTTTTTGCATCTTGTGCTGTTTTGATTTGTCATGGCATCGAGTGGGCGGCGCCCTATGAGACTGACTGCTGAGCAGGCGATAAGATTGTTTCAAGAAACATGGACGATAGTAATAGCAATAATATCATCAGTGACAATGATGAGTTTTCTGACGCTCAAATGATGAGTTGGTTTCTTTGGATGGTGGTGACACTTCAGCAGGGCCTTCTTTAAAGAAATGACGACTTTCAGCTGACATCATATGATCAGTGAAAAAGTCCACAGATGAGTGCACACTTTTTCATTTTAGAGGTTTTTACTTATTTTTGCATCAAATGATGGCTCTACACTAGAAAATTTGCAGCCACTATAGAAAAGAAAACTCACGAACAAGTTGTGTGACATGTGTAACAGCTAATATGTCTGGTTTTTGTCATTTTTGGGATGTGACCTGAAGTCAATTAGAAGTGAAAAGCATCAAAATAAAGCAACAATGACATTTTCTTTGGTGGTGAATTAGTTGCTGGGATGTCAAGGAACATCTTTCTTTCTTTGAGTTTGGATGTACAAGGATTACCTGGTCAGTTATAGCACTCTGAGTATCAACCATATAACTGCTTTTTGGCTGTGCTGTAAAATGTGTCTGTAATTAGCAATTCTAATTATCTCAATATGACAATAATATCAATGCAATTTGCAAAATTATTCACAAGATGCACAATTTTATTCTTAACATGGGCATACCAAAATGTTTGATGTAGGTTGGATACAAAGAAAGTTATCGTCGTTTTACTGACCTGACCCCCCCTTTGACAATTCGCACAGTGCAAAGCCTTCAGCCAGACTTAAAACCCTTACCGGACAATAACAGTTAAGAAAAACCAATATCCTGCAACATATTTGTTCAAAACACTGAGACTAGGAATGACGATCTCATTCAAATTGGTGAATATAAAGTAGGGCCTACATGCTGAATGTTCTTGTTTCAACTAAAATCATCAACTACATCAAATGGCATCCACTGATACGAGTGACCACAGAACGGTGCTCTAGGGTGGGTTGGAAGCAGGCCTACAACTTCTTGCCAGTGCCCACGCCTGGTTAGGGGTAGGCCTATATGGAAAATCAGCTCTTGCACAGAAACAGGTCTGCCCTCTCCACACCGCTGATAAAGTCCATGGGAAAAGCAAAAGCTTTTCCCCCATTAACCTGACAAATGTTTGAGAGAAATGATTGGCTGAGAAATTTGCAAATGGACAAGCTATGTTTGTGAGTGTGCATATGTGTACTTGTATGTGATCTGAATATACATGGATTATTTCAAGATTGTGAGCATTATTATTCCTAACGTTTAAAGCCCAGCCATGTGTCATTCTGATAAATAAGCAGACTAGAAGACAAGGCACAGAAAAATATGGTCAACAGACAATATTCTCTTTCAACTGATATTTTATACTTTAAAGCATGTCAAACATGATCAAAGAAGCTGCATAATTTTATGCCATTTTCTTTATCACAATGAACATTGCTTTAAGGAAGGGAACACACATTGCTCATGCGTGATTGGCACAAACATCATCTGACTGTAATATGTACAACACAATCATATAGGCCTACATACATATACAGATGTAGGCCTACTTTTGTTCAACAAGGCTCGATGAACACAGTTTTGCTTTGTAGACAATGTTTGACATACAGTCTATGCAACATTCAGCTATCTACTATGCATTTAATAATTCTGGATATTTTACATAATGTGGACATTTTTGTCCCCAGCATCACACAACATACATAATATCGGAGGGAATACTGTACTTACAAATAAAGGTCAACATTTAAAATATAAAAAAGTAGGGGGGGCCTACACCAAATGGGTGTGAATGTGATAACAGTATTTGGTAATTCAAACAAGTTTAAACAAGATAGCGGTATTTCATTGGTAACTTAATGAAAGCAAGTGCACACACAAACACACTTATGCACATTAAAGTTTGCACAGACATGTCTGAACATGGACAGAGCAAAAAAAGGGGATAGGACAAATCATGTCATAAACAAAGAAAAAAGTAAAAGAACAGGCACAATCATTTCACAACAAAATGTGGATGCATCAGTTTCAATAGAGAAAGAATCAAAATTATTTCCAGAAAAGTGGGACATAAATACGCAAAATGATTTTCATACATGTGCACAAACACACACATATTCCATACAACAGAACACGCAAACAAGGAAATTATGAACTCGGAAAGTGACTGAAAAAATAACTGACATTTCTATGAGGGCAATGCCTGAATTTGATGGATTTAATCACTTCTGATTCATTTAGTTTGTCTCTTGCAAACATATCACACCAAACAACAAACAAAACAAAATGAAAAAAACAACCAAAAAACCCTCAGCCACTGAAATTAAAACCAAATGACATCTCAACAAGGGGGATCCTGAAATTGAAGGAATTAATCAATTCTCATTTACTTTTGCTACACGAAAAACAGGAATATTTGACGCAGCATTAAAAAACTAGGCTGAAGTTTGCTACTGCTACCTAACACTAGAAAAAAAACATTTTGATTATGTACAGCATCTAGCTGCACTTGAAATCTTGATAAACTGTACAAAACTCAATCATATAAAAAATGGAACAAGTCTGACTTTGACATATCAACCTGTGAAATATAAACTGTCCGGAAAGAGTCAATATTGGTAGGCCTACTAAAAACCAGATTATAGCCCAGGCTTTCATGTTGGCCTACTGCATCACAAACCAGATACATTCACAAATAACATCTATTCAAAAAGGCCAGTCTTGTAATTTACTTTGAAGTTGTTATCTCATTAATCAGAATCACGGCTATCAAATTGTTTTCTGCACCATCTTACGTGCTGTCTTTGTGCCACTGCTCCTCTAAACTTGGAGCCACCATGAGGGTAGCATATGATGGTGGGATTCAAAATCTGACAATTTTTTTTACAATGCTAAGATCGTACACAAGAATGGCATCGACAAGAGTTCCATCTCTGATGGAGACTTCCTCCCCCCCCCCCCCCCCCCAAAACAACAACAACAAAAAACAAAAAAAAAACCCAGGTTCGGTACAATATGAACTTCATATCTCCAAGCAGTCAGCCCACAGCAATATTCCTTTGATTTCTGCAACCTATCCACCAACTGCAAAAACTTAACCCTTTGAGTCCTGCAGGAAGCAGATGGAAAGGGTGAGGAATTCAAAGGTTAGTTTTTGCTTTGCCAGCATGGCTGACAGTGCTGGATGCTGGTGGACAGGGACGGGAATCAAAAGCTTAAATTAAGCACTTCAACACAGGTGCAACTGTTAAATCTTTCAAGTCACAATGACATCTACTGATCTAAACATCCTCCATGGGGATGCTGGGGCTCCTTCAGTTTAAATAGGGCCTACTATCTCCCACCCTCTGTAAATTCTATGCTAGAATTTTCCTCAATTCTATCACTCTGTTTCTGCCTTGCTCCTTTGCTTTCTGTCATCTCTTCCAACCATTTTCGGCCTTGCTGGTCCATTCACGTGTACGTGTTCTGTAAAGCCTCATTCATGTTTTACATTCAGATTGATAATTATGTAGGCCCTATTAACTGCATTTTTGTTTTTAAGAAAATGTAACGTGCATAATTCAAGGTAATTTAGGACAATTTTTCTGAACATCTTAATGTTCTTGGTGATGTTTATATATCTTTTTTTCAAAACCACCTGGTGATAAAGTGGGTGGAATGGTCATTGCAAGGGGTACATCTGTAGAGCATGTGCACAGATACTTCATTTTCTTTTCCTGTTTTGTTTTTTTTTCTTTTCAGGGTCGAAGTGATGAGTGTGTTTTAAGATGCTTACAGTCCTGATATGGCTCCGCATGGTCAGTTGGGCTTTGAACACTACTACTACTACTTTGTTATCCATTTATTTTTGTTTAAAGCCTAACTGACTGCACAGAGCCATATCAGGACTATAACCACTTCAAAACACAATATTTCAACAGGAAAAAAAAAGTACACACATCAAAACATTTGCACACACAATCTATGGAGATACCCCTGGCGCTGACCGTTCTGTCCAATTTATCACACAGGGGACATTCCAGAATACAAATTTAAACAGAACTAAGGACACTAGTATAAAGATAAATATATATTTATACACACACATAATTATATATATATATATATATAAACGAGCCTAAATTACCTAGAATTGCTTCCGTATATCTCATTTCCCTAGAGCCAACAGTGCACTTAATACATGTATCCAATTATCTATCCTAAGAGAAAGTACTAAGACTTTATACTTAAAGAGTCCCCTGCATCCCCACGGCGGGAACCACTACTACTACTAATGATAGTTAACATGCACAAGAATGGACAAATACTTGTTAACATGGCAAACTGATTGGCACAACACTGATGGGCAATCCCTATCACCCTGAACAATTGCTGTGGGATTTTTCAGTCCAAACGGGTCCTACCCGAGTTGAGCAGACTATGGACTATGGGAAGACAGTTCAGGATGATAGGGATTGCCCATCAGTGTTGTGCCAATCAGTTTGCCATGTTAACAAGTTTTTGACAATGCTGTGTGGATGAAAATGGGGATGATAGTAATGTATATATACA
Source organism: Monoplex corrugatus (assembly GCA_030674185.1). Lineage (NCBI taxonomy): Eukaryota > Metazoa > Mollusca > Gastropoda > Littorinimorpha > Ranellidae > Monoplex > Monoplex corrugatus. The sequence goes on from JAPXFY010000021.1 coordinate 970,541, forward strand.
CACAAGTATAAGTTATTTGATTCCTGTATATATACTGGAATCAATTAACTTAAAAGCCAGGAAAATATAGAGTATTATTATTGTATTATTACCAATCTATTAAAAACATCCTCTAGAAAGATTTAAATCTGCTTTCCTCCCCTGTACATATGTACACACATGTAAGAACACAACAACAAAATGAAAACAATAACAGTTAAATCACTTAATGAAAGTATACACATGGCACAAAATTGAAAATGAACAGACTGATCAGCTTGAGTAAAGCAATCTTTCAGAAGACACACACACACATAAATACATAATCATGCAGAATCAACCCTACATGTACTTTTAACTCTTATTACAGGTGCACCTCTTGAGCATAAGGAAAACTTCATCATAAAAAAATAAAGCTGGCAAGAATACAAAAATACTTTGGTCAACATCTGGTCGGTCTTTGAGCTTTCTCACAAAGTGTGCTTAGATAAAATCTGATTCATAAAAAAATGGAAAGAAGAATAAAATACCCTTAAGTTGGTCCTGCAACCATTTAGGCCTAAGCACTAACTTTGATAGATGGCAACTATTTCTGCACTAAATCTGATACGCTGGAACAAAGTACACTACAAACAAAAATAATCCTGTTTGCTAAAACATATCTTTGCTTTCTCTTGTGGGTATGCTTCAAAATATTAAAGCCTTATATACAAATGCTCCCATCAAGAAAACTGCACACACACAAATTGACAGAAACACATATACACAGTGAAAACAAATTTTAAGCTCAAGCCTACTAACACAAGTTGCTCTGCTTTTGTATTTGCCGAAAAAGACCATCTCCAAAGAAATACGTTCATTTTCTTTCCCATCCCATTTTGAAGAACACTTCAGGTTAACACTTTCAGAAATAACTTTTCTGTTGTCCATGGTCTACATGGTCAGGCCACATCTGGAATGAATTATCCTACCAACTACCATGGAGCTTGGTGGTCACAAGACTTGTAATTGGCTATGTATCATGTTGTACGTGACAGAGGTGACATTGCCACACTATGTGTTAGTTGGCCATGTATCATGTTGTACGTGACAGAGGTGACATTGTCGTATAAGCCTGATCAGGAAGTATCTCTCTGTCGAAACAACTGCAAAACTCGTTCTCTCCTTCATAATGTCTCGCATTGACTATTGCAATTCACTCCTGTCTGGTCTTCCTGCCTCCACCATTCACATCCTACAGCGCATTCAAAACAATGCTGTACGCCTTGTACTCAAAAAGAAAAAAGCTGACCACATATCTCCTCTCCTGGCACAACTTCACTGGCTCCCTGTATCAAAGCGCATACAGTACAAACTAGACACCATGTGCTACAAAAGCCTCAATAACGCTGCCCCCGATTACCTGTCAAGCCTACTTGAGATCTATGTTCCCTCACGTACCCTCCGCTCTGCCTCCGATCCTCTGACTTTTCGCTTTCCACGCACTAAGCTCAATACCTATGGTCCACGAGCCTTCTCTGTTTCTGGTCCAATCTCCTGGAACAAACTTCCTCTCTCAGTCCGTCAGCAACCTACTTTTGCCTCCTTCAAGTCCGCTCTCAAAACTCACCTTTTCTCCTCTGCATAAAATCCTAACCTCACTCAACCCCCCTCTGCAGCCTGTCTCCGCTCGGAGGGGAATCACTTTGTTTTAATATATAATTGTATATGATGTGCTCTCTGTGGTTTTCCATTGGTTTTATTCTTGCTTTTATTCTTTTCTCCCCATTTGTGGCCATGCATGTGTGTGTGTGTGTGTGTGTGTGTGTGTGTGTGTGTGTGTGTGTGTGTTGTGCGTGCGTGCGTGCGTGCGTGTGTGCGTGTGTGTCTTTTCGGCGCTTGGATTTGATTTTGTCGAGATTTGCGCTATATAAATATTGTAATTATTATGTATGCATGTGCGTACGTATGTATGTATGTATGTATGTATGTATGTATACGCTTAGATTTATGTATGTATGTATGCATGCATGTATACGCTCAGCTTAGATTTATGTATGTAAGTATGTAAGCATGTATGTATGCATGTATACGCTCATATGTATGTAGGTATGTATGCATGTATACGCTCAGCGCTTAGATTTGATTTTGTCAAGATTTTGCGCTATATAAATAAAATATATTATTATTATTATTACTATGTGTTAGTTGGCCATGTATCATGTCATATGTGACAGAGGTGACATTGTCACATTATGTGTTAGTTGGCCATGTATCATGTCATATGTGACAGAGGTGACATTGTCACAATATGTGTTAGTTGGCCATGTATCATGTCATCAATGGCACTTACTCTCAACCTGCATACCTGACCTGTGGTGTTCCACAAGGATCTGTCCTTGGCCCTGTTCTTTTCACTCTTTACACCTCCCCCTGTCCACCATCATCAACTTTCACTCTATAAAACACCACTTCTATGCTGATGACACCCAACTTCAAGACTCACCTGATAATATACAGCGCCTGTTGACTCGCACCACTGAGTGTTACTCAGACATTAAGAACTGGATGACGTTCAACAAACTTCAGCTTAATGACGACAAGACAGAAGCTATCCTCATTGGGTACGCCTTGTACTCAAAAGAAAAAAGCTGACCACGTATCTCCTCTCCTGGCACAACTTCACTGGCTCCCTGTATCAAAGCACATACAGTACAAACTAGACACCATGTGCTACAAAAGCCTCAATAACGCAGCCCCAGATTACCTGTCAAGCCTACTTGAGATCTATGTTCCCTCACGTACCCTCCGCTCTGCCTCCGATCCTCTGACTTTTCGCTTTCCACGCACTAACTTCAATACATATGGTCCACGAGCCTTCTCTGTTTCTGGTCCACTCTCCTGGAACAAACTTCCTCTCTCAGTCCGTCAGCAACCTACTTTTGTCTCCTTCAAGTCCGCTCTCAAAACTCACCTTTTCTCCTCCGCATAAAATCCTAATCTCACTCAACCCCCCCCCCCCCCCCCCCCCTCTGCAGCCTGTCTCCGCTCGGAGGGGAATCACATGGTTATAATATATAATTGTATATGCTATGCTCTCTATAATTTTCCATTGCTTTTATTCTTTCTCCCCATTTATAGCCATGCGTGTGTGTGAGTGTGTGTGTGTGTGGTGTGTGTGTGTGCGTGTGTGTGTGTGTGCGTGTGTGTGTGTGTGCGTGTGTGTGTGTGCGTGTGTGTGTGTGTGCGTTTTGTGTGTGTGTGCGTGTGTGTGTGGTGTGTGTGCGTGTGTGTAGTGTGTGTGTGTGTGTGGTGTGTGTGTGTGTGTGTGTGTGTGTGTTGTGGGTGGGTGCGTCGTGCTTGCGTGTGTGTCTGCTTCAGCGCTTAGATTTGATTTTATCAAGATTTTGCGCTATATAAATATTGTAATTATTGTAATTGTAATTATTATATGTGACAGAGGTGACATTGCTGCACTATGTGTTAGTTGGCCATGTATCGTGTTGTATGTGACAGAGGTGACTTGCCGTGACATTGCCGCACTATGTGTTAGTTGGCCATGTATCGTGTTGTATGTGACAGAGGTGACATTGCCACACTATGGGAGGTGACATTGCCGCACTATGTGTCAGCTTGTAGCTGGCCATGTATCATGTCATACATGACAGAGGTGACATTGCCACACTATGTCCCAGCTTGTAGTTGGCCATGTATCATGTCATACATGACAGAGGTGACATTGCCACACTATGTGTTAGTTGGCCATGTATCGTGTTGTATGTGACAGAGGTGACATTGCCACACTATGTGTTAGTTGGCCATGTATCGTGTTGTATGTGACAGAGGTGACATTGCCACACTATGGGAGGTGACATTGCCACACTATGTCCCAGCTTGTAGCTGGCCATGTATCATGTCATACATGACAGAGGTGACATTGCCACACTATGTCCCAGCTTGTAGCTGGCCATGTATTATGTCATACATGACAGAGGTGACATTGCCACACTATGGGAGGTGACATTGCCACACTATGGGAGGTGACATTGCCACACTATGTCCCAGCTTGTAGTTGGCCATGTATCCTGTCATACATGACAGAGGTGACATTGCCACACTATGGGAGGTGACACTGTCACACTATGTCCCAGCTTGTAGCTGGCCATGTATCATGTCATACATGACAGAGGTGACATTGCCACACTATGGGAGGTGACACTGTCACACTATGTGTCAGCTTGTAGTTGGCCATGTATCATGTCATACACAACAGAGGTGACATTGCCACACTATGTCCCAGCTTGTAGCTGGCCATGTATCATGTCATACATGACAGAGGTGACATTGCCACACTATGGGAGGTGACACTGTCACACTATGTGCCAGCCTGTAGCTGGCCATGTATCATGTCATACATGACAGAGGCGACATTGCCACACTATGTCCCAGCTTGTAGCTGGCCATGTATCCTGTCATACATGACAGAGGCGACATTGTCACACTATGGGAGGTGACATTGCCACACTATGTGTCAGCTTGTAGTTGGCCATGTATCATGTCATACATGACAGAGGCGACATTGTCACACTATGTCCCAGCTTGTAGCTGGCCATGTATCATGTCATACATGACAGAGGTGACATTGCCACACTATGTCCCAGCTTGTAGCTGGCCATGTATCCTGTCATACATGACAGAGGCGACATTGCCACACTATGTCCCAGCTTGTAGTTGGCCATGTATCATGTCATACATGACAGAGGCGACATTGCCACACTATGTCCCAGCTTGTAGTTGGCCATGTATCATGTCATACATGACAGAGGCGACATTGCCACACTATGTCCCAGCTTGTAGCTGGCCATGTATCCTGTCATACATGACAGAGGCGACATTGCACACTATGTGTCAGCTTGTAGTTGGCCATGTATCATGTCATACATGACAGAGGCGACATTGTCACACTATGTCCCAGCTTGTAGTTGGCCATGTATCATGTCATACATGACAGAGGCGACATTGCCACACTATGTCCCAGCTTGTAGCTGGCCATGTATCATGTCATACATGACAGAGGTGACATTGCCACACTATGTGCCAGCTTGTAGCTGGCCATATATCATGTCATACACGACAGAGGTGACATTGCCACACTATGGGAGATGACACTGTCACACTATGTGTCAGCTTGTAGCTGGCCATGTATCCTGAGGGTTGGAGGTGGCAGAAAGCGGATGGCCTTCAAGTAGGGAGGTTAGCTACAAAATTAGCCATAGGGAGGTTAGCTACAAAATTAGCCATAGGGAGGTTAGCTACAAAATAAGCCATAGGGAGGTTAACTACAAAATAAGCCATACGGAGGTTAACTACAAAATAAGCCATACGGAGGTTAGCTAAAAATAAGCCATAGGGAGGTTAGGTACAAAATAAGCCATAGGGAGGTTAGCTACAAAATAAGCCATAGGGAGGTTAACTACAAAATAAGCCATACGGAGGTTAGCTAGAAAATAAGCCATAGGGAGGTTAGCTACAAAATAAGCCATAGGAGGTTAGTACAAAATAAGCCATACGGAGGTTAGCTAGAAAATAAGCCATAGGGAGGTTAGGTACAAAATAAGCCATAGGGAGGTCAGCTACAAAATAAGCCAAAGGGAGGTTAGGTAGAAAATAAGCCATAGGGAGGTTAGCTAGAAAATAAGCCATAGGGAGGTTAGCTAGAAAATAAGCCATAGGGAGGTTAGCTAGAAAATAAGCCATAGGGAGGTTAGCTAGAAAATAAGCCATAGGGAAGTTAGCTACAAAATAAGCCATACAGAGGTCAGCTAGAAAATAAGCCATAGGGAAGTTAGCTACAAAATAAGCCATACGGAGGTCAGCTAGAAAATAAGCCATAGGGAAGTTAGCTACAAAATAAGCCATACGGAGGTCAGCTAGAAAATAAGCCATACGGAGGTTAGCTACATGTCAATGGCAGATGTAACGCATCTAGTAAGTTGGCAAGTGAATGCATGCTTGTCACCTCTCACTTTCAGCCTGCACCACTGGCTAGCACTGCTGCTTGCAACTATGCGAAAAGGACAGCAGATTGCGTAAGTCTCTCTCTGTCAGTACATAGCCTCTCCATCAGCAAGCCCTACATTATGCTTGCTCGTGCCAACATGTGGTAGCTTAGCACCTCACAGACTCAGGATAAAACTGAAGGGACTCGGAGGAGGTCTGACTCCCAGACGTGCGGCACTCAGGCCCACCAGTGTGTGGATATGCCCTGGTGCCCACGAACCAGACCCCCAGCTATGGGTAAATAGCACCACTGCCTGGTGGTTATCTCTGGACAGAATAAGGCTAAGTGAGAAAACCCTGGAAAAAAATCACCCCTACTGCCTTGTAGGTTGTTGTGGGAATGACAACGGCTAACGGAGAGACAAACCATTGGAAGGAAACCGTAAACCACCATCGTATTTTCCCAAGTATAATCATGGCCAGACAAAACAAGAAAAATAAGGATAATGACGTAAATAGGGACTCCTGTGGAGCACCTTCGTCTGGTAGGGACCGTCATACCGCGCAGGTGACATCAGACTATCAACAAGCTACCGCGTTTAATCTATAAAAATTTTTTTACTAAAATCGCAACATGGAATGTGAGGACATTGGTACAAAAGGGAAAATTAGAGACTGTCAAAATGGAGATGAAAAGGCTTAACATTAGTATTTAGGACTACGGGAAGTAAGATGGAAAGGGGCGGGCATGATAACATCAGGAGAGCATACAATATTCTGGTGAAAACACACATGAAAGAGGAGTAGGCATCATAACTGACAGAGAAATCAAAAGCAGTTCAGAGATACTGAGCTGTGTCTGACAGAGTTTTGCTGGTTAAACTGAATGGCAAGCCATTTGATATCAACATCATCCAGGCATGTGCACCAACATCCGCAAGTACTCGGGACGAAATTGACAACTTCTTCGGTTAGGGGTTAGGGTGATGATGAATTGTAGGAGTTAGGATGAGGCTCAATGTAAATCACAAGAAGTTACAATAATAATGGGCAATTTCAATGCTGAAGTGGGACAGGAGAGGGTGGAGGATATAGTTGGATCTCATGGCCTTGGTACACAAAATGAAAGGGGAGGGAAACTTGTGGAATGGGCACAGATGAATGACTTCATAGTAGGAAACACCTGGTTTGAACAGCCTAATAGAAGAAAATGGACATGGATGAGTCCAGGAGATAATACCAAACATCAAATTGACTACATCCTGATCACTAAAAGACTTAGAATTTCTTTGTCGACAGCAAAAACACTACCAGGCGCAGACTGCAACAGTGACCACAATCCTGTAATGTGAAGAATTACGCTGAAATTAAGAAAAAGGAAACAGACCAAAAGCAACATCAAACTAAATCTTGGATTCTTAAAGACAGATGAAGCGATAAGGGAAATATTTAATGTAGGGGGCCTACATGTTCAAAACAAATTCAGTGCTCTGGAAGACATTGGTGACAGTGAGGAACAATGGACAAAGTTGAGAAACTAAAAAAACTGGAAGACAAAAGCAATTCTAGGCTTCATGGAAGAACGGAGGAAGGCAAAGAGAAAGGCGGAAAGATACGGGAAGATAAAGAAATCAGGAATAGGTACAATGAAGCTGAGGCAGCTTGAGAAATAGAAGGCTGACACAAAACAGATCCTCAGGATATGTACAGAAGAATTGAAGAAACTGTTCACAGGAAAAGGACATGCACATCAACTGGTTGTTTAAAATCAAAAGATGGTACACTTATCATGGAAAAAGACAAAATATTAGATAGATGGAGAGAGAACATTAACCTGTTCAGTGCCGGCGACCAAATATTCGGTCGGCTCTCCGTGTCATCCTCTTTGCCAGCGACCGAATATTCTGACAGTCTATTTTTAGCATTTTTCATGGGGAATTAGGGCAAGCAGAAGTGACGCAGAACACAGATACACAATCTACAATCCTTCCCCGATAATGAGATACTATGCAGTTTCTGTGACGTTCCTCCCAAAGTTTGCAAACACTCCGACAGCGAAAATGGCCGACAGCGCCGAGCTGAGCACTTCAAGCAGACGACGCGCTTCCATTCCACTTTCCCTTGCCGTTTAACTTGTGCTCCAAAATGATTCTGACATCGAATCAGTTGATTCTTTGGATGATTTTAACGAGGACAGTGATGTTCATGGCGATGATGTGGCCAGAACAAGTGCACCACGTGCCTTGACCGACTTCGACGACAGTGATAGTCTGTCAGTCACGACTCGACTGTTGATCCAGCTTTCACGGTGGAGACAGAGGTGAGTGCTGCTGAGACTGAAAGCGGTAGTGATGGGGAGGGTGGGAGGGGGGAGGGTGCCAGTACTAAGTAGGAAAAGGCCTAGAGTTTCGAGAATCAGGGGTGCAGGACGAAGAAGAGGGACAGCAGGAAGGGGGGTGGGGCAGGTCCGGGGTGCGAGAAGAGGACGGACAGTGGCTGGAACTGCACGTTTCGACGGTCAGTTCGTCGATGGGACAAACACAAGATCTGTGTCGTTTGAGTTTACAGGGGATGCGGGCATCAAAATATCAACTGAGGGCTTTGGAGCTGTAGATTATTTCAAGTTGTTTCTCACACAAGATCTTGACAGACGAATAGGTACGCGCAGCAGATGATCACAGTTGCCAGTCGGAAGGAGGGGGGAGTTTCTAAACATAGCTCACTGAGACAGTGGACAGACTGTTACCAACTCTGTGTGTTGCGTGCGTGCGTGTGTGTGTGTGCGTGTGTGTGTGTGTGTGTGTGATGTGTTACTTATTTTGTTTGTTCATCCTGCTCATGGTGCAGTTATATATTTTGTCACGTTACTTATTGCTGTGTATGTTTGTGTGCATGATTTCAGATACCTCTTCAGGCAGAACACCAGCTGTTGTGGTAGGCCTACCATCAAAGCCAACAGACTGGTGAAGGAGATGACTGACCATGAGGTCACCAAAAAAGGGGACATGAAGGTGCTTCTCCTTGTTTCATGGAGTACCACACAAAACTCAAATACTGGCTTGAAGATTAGTTTGTAGAGACACTGACAGTAGTTGAGTCGGATACCCATATTATATAAATATTTTTTTTGTGCCTTTTTTTTTATTTCTTCATTTCTTCATTTCTTCAGTGATGGGAACTCTTCTCTTTGAATTGGTGTGCCTTCAAAATAACATGGATTTAGGATTGCTTTTTGTTTCACTTTGGAATGTATCATGCCACTTAGTGCAAAATTTCTGCAAATTTGGTGAGTGCAAATAAAATATTTCACCAAAAATTCAAATGTTCATTTTTTATCTTTCTGTGAGTGTCATTTTCAAGAGAAATCATTTTGCTACAAACTTTATTCAACATGTTATTGTCTATTTTGTCTCCTTTAGCTTCAGGAATTTTTTTTATGAATTATTGCCCTAATTCACAAACTGCGCCCTGGCAATGGCGATGCACACTTTAATTACATCATCTGGCACTGTAAGGGTTAAAGACCTTTTTGAAGATGACAGAAACGAAGAACACATTATAAGAAAGAACACTGAAGGATCACCCATAATGAAAGATGAAGTTAGAGCAACACAGAAAAAGATGAAACCAGGAAAAGCCCCAGGACCAGACAATATTATTACAGAGATGATTGACGCCCCAGAGGAATTTGGTGCTGAAAAAATAACAGTCACATAACAAAAATCCTATTAAGAATAATCATGATAAGGACAACGAACAGAATCAAAAGAGAAATAGCAGAAGAACAGTGTGGATTTGTGGGAGGGAAAGGAACTATTAAAGCCATATACATCCTAAGAACTATCATAGAGAGGTCAATTGAGATGAATAAGGATTTGTATTTATGCTTTGTTGACTATACCAAGGCTTTCGATCGGGTAAGACATGAAGAATTGATCAACCAACTGGAGAAACTCAATGTTGATGGAAAAGATCTACGAATACAGTGGAAACCATTTATAACAGGACCGGTTATAACAGGAATCCGGATATAACAGGGCTTTTTTCAATCCCCATTTTTTCTTCCTCTTTGTCTCTATTAAAACTTATCGGCAATAACAGGGAGACAAGAGGGCTCGATCGGTTATAGCAGGGATGCCGAGACGGGCTCTGCAGCAGAAAGGCCTAGGCCTAGACTCAGCACGCCACGCAGTAGGCCTAGATCTAGATCTAGGCTAGCCTTGGTATATTGTGTACTGTACACTGAAAGAACGCTTCGCAATGCGAGCGTGATGCGCGCGCAAGCGTGTAGGCCTGAGGCCACTGAGTCAGTGACTGACTGCGCCATCATTCAGTTTGTAAGCTTACTGCACACTTACACCAGACCAGATCTAGGCCTAGATCTACTGTTTATCAAGAGTTAGTTGATCAGTCCTTATTTCCCTTGATATCTGATATAACAGGGATTTTGATTTGGTCCCATCATCCCTGTTATATCAGGTTTCCACTGTAATCAGAAATATGTACTGGGAACAAACAGCTGCAATGAGAATAGAAAACAATATAAGCTCTTTCCAAAACATCAAAAGAGGAGTCAGACAGGGTTGTGTTTTGTCACCAGATGTGTTTTCACTTTACAATGAAAACATGAGAAACCTAGAGGAATATCCTGGATTAAAAGTTGGAGGAAAAATGGTAACATTTGATACGCAGTTGACATCGTGCTAATAGCAGAAAATGAAAGGGACCTACAAAACTTTGTGAATATACTAGAAATAGAAAGCAAAAGTAAAGGATTGGAGCTAAATAACAAGAAGACTGAAATCATGGTAATCAGTAAAAACATGAAATCCCCTCATGCAAAGTAACAGCAAACGGCACAACCTTGAGACAAGTTGATAAGTTTAAATATCTGGGAACGATTATCAATTAACATCAGGAAGATAGTTCTTCAATGTTACATGCGGCCGATAATGTTATACGGTTGTGAGGCGTGGACAGTTAACACGCAAAGCCAGAAAAATGATTGAGGCAGCCGAAATGTGGTTTCTAAGAAGAATGTTGAGAGTTCCATGGACAGCAAAAAATAAAAAAAATCCCTTGGACAGCAAAGAAAAAACAAAAACAAAAAAAACAAATGAGACTGTCTTGACGGAGGCAGACACAAGAAGATCATTCGTAAGGAAGATTAGGAAATGACAGGCAACATTTATAGGCCATTTTATGAGGAAAGGGGAATTGGAGCGCCTGGTCACAACAGGAAAGCTAGAAGGAAAGAGCACCAACTCAGCGAAAAAAATATTGGATGGACTTGCAGAGTGACTGAGGACAGAGAGGGTGGAAGATGTGCCTGCGGCAACAAGGGATAGATGCATATAGAGGGCCATGATTGCCAACGCCATGTGGCAGGGCATCTGATGATGGTGATATAGAACCAATAATGTTATACGGTCGTGAGGTTTGGACAGTCAACAAGCAAAGCCAGAACAAGATTGAGGCAGCCGACATGTGGTTTGTAAGAAGAATGTTGAGAGTTCCAAGGACAGCAAAGAAGACAAACCAGACAGTCCTGATAGAGGCAGACACAAGAAGATCATTCAGTAGGAAAAGACCGGCAACATCTATAGGCCATTTTATGAGGAAAGGGTTATTAGAGCACTTGATCACAAAAGGAAAGGTGGAGGGAAAGAGAGCACCAGATAGACCCTGGGAGAAAATACTGGACGGACTTGCAGGGTGTCTGAGGACAGAAAGGATGGAAGTTGTGCTTGCAGCAACAAGGGATAGATACATACGAAGGGCCATGATTGCCAACGCCATGTGGCAGGGCACTTGATGATGATGATGGAGGTTAGCTACAAAATAAGCCAGTGTTGCATGGACAAGTATGCAGTCCCAGACTACCTGCCGATGGTTTCTATCAGGATGAGGTGAGGTGGGGTGGGGTGGCAGCTGGCAATACTAATCTAAAAAGATGCCCTACATCAGGTGAAAAAGGGCCATCAAAAATGCCCTACCCCCTGCACTCTTAGGACAAGTCTTTTGGCCACGACCTACAGGCAGAGTAACCCTTACAGAAGACCTACAGTCCAGAAGTCAGTGGTACTACGCCTACAGGCATCAAGCCATGGTTTGTTAGAAGGCCATGTACAGTCCAGAAGTCAGTGGTACTACGCCTACAGGCATCAAGCCATGGTTTGTTAGAAGGCCATGTACAGTCCAGAAGTCAGTGGTACTACGCCTACAGGCATCAAGCCATGGTTTGTTAGAAGGCCATGTACAGTCCAGCAGTCAGTGGTACTACGCCTACAGGCATCAAGCCATGGTTTGTTAGAAGGCCATGTACAGTCCAGAAGTCAGTGGTACCACGCCTACAGGCATCAAGCCATGGTTTGTTAGAAGGCCATGTACAGTCCAGAAGTCAGTGGTACCATGCCTACAGGCATCAAGCCATGGTTTGTTAGAAGGCCATGTATAGTCCAGAAGTCAGTGGTACCATGCCTACAGGCATCAAGCCATGGTTTGTTAGAAGGCCATGATTTGCAGCCAGACCTGCAGGTACCTTCTAACAAATCATGGGAGCATACACAGAAATGCAAATGTCCACACGGTCAGAGTTCATCAAAATTCTTTTCCGTAAGTTAAATTCTCTTCTGTAAGTAAAGTTTCCCATCAGGATTCCCTACAGTAATTTAAGTATCCCATCAGGATTCTCTACAGTAATTTAAGTATCCCATCAGGATTCCCTACAGTAATTTAAGTATCCCATCAGGATTCCCTACAGTAATTTAAGTATCCCATCAGGATTCCCTTCAGTAATTCAAGTATCCCATCAGGATTCCCTTCAGTAATTTAAGTATCCCATCAGGATTCTCTACAGTAATTTAAGTATCCCATCAGGATTCCCTACAGTAATTTAAGTATCCCATCAGGATTCCCTACAGTAATTCAAATATCCCATCAGGATTCCCTACAGTAATTCAAGTATCCCATCAGGATTCCCTACAGTAATTCAAGTATCCCATCAGGATTCCCTTCAGTAATTCAAGTATCCCATCAGGATTCCCTACAGTAATTCAAGTATCCCATCAGGATTCCCTTCAGTAATTCAAGTATCCCATCAGGATTCCCTTCAGTAATTTAAGTATCCCATCAGGATTCCCTACAGTAATTCAAGTATCCCATCAGGATTCCCTTCAGTAATTCAAGTATCCCATCAGGATTCCCTACAGTAATTCAAGTATCCCATCAGGATTCCCTACAGTAATTAAGTATCCCATCAGGATTCCCTACAGTAATTCAAGTATCCCATCAGGATTCCCTACAGTAATTTAAGTATCCCATCAGGATTCCCTACAGTAATTTAAGTATCCCATCAGGATTCCCTACAGTAATTTAAGTATCCCATCAGGATTCTCTTACAGTAATTTAAGTATCCCATCAGGATTCCCTACAGTAATTTAAGTATCCCATCAGGATTCTCTTCAGTAATTTAAGTATCCCATCAGGATTCTCTTCAGTAATTCAAGTATCCCATCAGGATTCCTTTCAGTAAGTTAAGTTTTGCATCAGGGCTCTCATCATTAAGTTATGTTTCCCATCAGGAGTCTATTCAGTCAAGTAATTTCCCATCAGGATCACATTCAGCAAATTTCCTTCAGAATTCTGTCCAGTCAATTCAGTTTCCCATCAGGATTCTATTCAGTCAATTAAGTTTAGGATTACATTCAATAAGTTACATTTCTCATCAGGATTACACAATAAATGAAGTTTCCCCTATAATATATCATTATATGCTCAGGTTCCCCAATAAATATACGCTCAACACATTAAAACAGATTCAATAAAATGCCTTTATTTCAGAAGAATTCTCACAGTGATTTATATTTTCTCTCAAATCCTGTGTAAACCACATGCCTAATACTCCCTTTTTCTTTTTGATTCCATCATAGTTTCTTACCTAGTTTTTTTTTTTTCTAGTTCCAAATAAATAAATGGGTTTAAAAAAAACGGCACCAAACCATCTAAGATTTTTCAGTTTCCCATGATGATAATGTTCTCCAAGTTTTATTTCCAATTACGATTCTGTTCAGTTGTGCTGAACATATCAAAATGGATTCAATAAAATACCATCACTTCAACATAATGTTTAGAGCAATTTAGCCATGGCTCGTGAGCAATCCCTTTTTATGAGCATAAAATTGTACCCCACCCTACTGCTGACTTTGAGTCCAATTCTGCATATAGCGTAACATAATTTCTGAGCAGTAAGGCTCGCTCTGGTGAATTCCCTGAGCAGTGAGGCTCAGACTGGTGAATTCCTGAGCAGTAAGGGTCACTCTGGTGATTTCCTGAGCAGTAAGGGTCACTCTGGTGAATTCCTGAGCAGTAAGGGTCACTCTGATTTCCTGAGCACTGAGGCTCAGTCTGGTGAATTCCCGCAACTGAGACTCAGTCTGGTGATTTTCTGAGCAGTGATGCTCCCTCTGGTGAATTCTTGAGCAGCGAGGCTCTGGTGAATTCCTGAGCACTGAGGCTCAGTCTGGTGAATTCCTGAGCACTGAGGCTCAGTCTGGTAAAATTCCTGAGCAGTAATGCTCGCTCTAGTGAATTCCTGAACATTGAGACTCACTCTGGCACTGCCTTCGCATGATTTCATTTTATAACTGGTTTTTCTCTTCAGTGGACAAACAGTAGTAAATATTTCTCTACATCATTGGTTTCACATTGACCACCATTGGTTACTTAAAAGACGATCACTTTTTATTTTTTCAAATTTTTTTTAGAATCAGTCATGTTGTTTACCAGTCATCTGGAAGCAAAGACAGCAGTAAAGCAAAAGACAAGGCTGGAGAACCTCAGGATTGTGTTTTATCCACTCTACTCTGCCAGTTAGCAGGCTTGCTCAACTTCACCTTATCTCGTAAAATATTTTCTGCATATCCAATTTCTAACAGAAAGTATACACACACACAAAATTACAACAACAATTCAACAAGAAAGATTGCAGGTGTGAACAACAAAAAGAGAGATTGCAGGTGTAAAAATCATTGGTTAAACACAAAAATAAAACCCCAAAGGTTTTTATGAATCAACAAGAGTATTTACCCAATCTTCTCAAACTGGAGGGGTTGGTGAGATCACAAGAGCCTTGTGAACAGATATGACTAGGTGACATTTGGTAGATCAAGCTCTGTACACAACAATGGATCATTCCACCAGCATGCTCTCACGCGCACACACACAACATTTCAAGTAGCACATGTTCAACTGTACTCGACAGGTCTCTGTTCAGACAATCCCCACAATTAACTCTGGACCAAAGCCTCTATAATGAGGAATCCGAGAGATGTCGTGCACCACAAACTGGCTGACAACGAAATCGTTCAGAAAGTCATCCCACACAGCACACAACTTTCTAAACTCTTCCCCTGTCAGCTTCATCACTCTCAGCAAGACACAAGCTTAAAGCGGACAAGACAACATTCCAGCCCTTTGTATTTGGGGCATACTGAACTGTGTGAAACACCTTTCAAGAACATCAGCTCAGTAGGTCCTGCATACATCAAGGTACCTGAGGTCTTTCCGATCTATAAAAGTTTATCCTAAGTCCCTGATAACTTAGCTGCCCAAAAAGCAAGAAAAATCTTTTCTAGAAAATCTTTCCTGTGAGTCCAGGAACATATGGACATGTCTGAACAGCCTTAACTGTCTCATCACCACATTACTTCAGGGAACATGTCCTCGCATTGCTCTGTCAGTGTTACACATCACGTTTTGATGTAGTGACAGGATATGACATTCTGTCCGGTCCTGTACCACTGTGTCAAAACTGTCAATGTGTAATTCACAATAACTAGGTTACATACAGTGTAGGCCTACTAAAGCAGAAATATTGTAATGAGTAAGTCACAATAAACAGTTTATTTACAAACTGATGTTGTACTTTGTGAATCATGTGCACCTTGGAAAATAATGTAAAACTGGAATGAGGACTACATGAAAACTACATCCTTCATCCAGGCCACCGGAACAACTATTTGAAACATAATCATATTCACACACACAAAAAAAAAAAACACACAAAAAAAATAGTAGTAGTCAATAATTCAACCAGCCATATTCTAAAATTCAATCCGCAATATTTCAACATTCAACTTGACAGTATTAAAAAAATTGACTGGCATTCAGAAATTGGATTGGCAGTGTTTGTAAATCCAGCTGCAATGAAAAACCAACCAAAACAAAACAAAACAAAAAACTGTGCAAGCTGAAACTGGTAATGAAAGAGTTAAAGACATCAGAGACCACAGGGCACTGGAGTCAAGCTCTTAACACCAGTACCAACCGCTCTTGTGTGCCACAGCCCAAAAGGATACTTGCTGCGTGAAAACCATAGCCACACAACGTTACCCCGAGTCCTTAATTAACCAATCGTAGCACCAGGAACACAAGCGCAGTAATTACCCTTTTCTTCCCTTTGCAGGAAGTTGGTAAGGAAAGGGCCAAACACACCAGAGCAAATGGAGTCTTAAACCTACCCAAGCACAGAAAAGACACGGTAATCTAGGCTAAGCAAGTGCTATAAATGTATCTGTGATCCCCTCAGCAATCCACACGTGTCTCCAAATGGCGCTTCCCTGCAACACGCAACAAAATGGTGACATGCAGAACAGATTATGTGACACCCTAAACAGATTAACAGAAACATTACTACAATAAAAGAACAGATTAACAGAAACATTATACAATAAGAACAATAACAGAAACATTATACATAAAGAACAGTTAACAGAAACATTACTACAATAAAAGAACAGATTAACAGAAACATTACACAATAAAAGACAGATTAACAGAAACATTACTACATAAAAGAACAGATTAACAGAAACATTACTACAATAAAAGAACAGATTAACAGAAACATTCTCATCATCATCAGGTGCCCTGCTGCATGGCATTGACGATCATGGACTTCCATCTGTCTCTATCACTTGTTGCCCCAAGCATCTCCTCCACCCTCCTTGTCTTCAGCCACTCTGCAAGTCCGTCTAGCATTTTCTCCCTGGGTCTGCCTTTTGCTCTCTTTCTCTCCAGCTTTCCCGTTGTGACCAGGTGCTCCAAATCCCCCTTCCTCATAAAATGGCCTATAAATGTTGCCTGTCTTTTCCTAATCTTCCTTATGAATGATCTACTTGTGTCTGCCTCCATCAAGACTGTCTCGTTTGTTTTCTTTGCTGTCCACGGAACTCTCAACATTCTTCTTAGAAACCACATCTCAGCTGCCTCAATCTTGTTCTGGCTTTGCTTGTTGACTGTCCACGCCTCATCCGTGCAACAGTATTGGTTCTATATAACATTCAAGAACTCTCTTCCTGATGTTAACTGATAGGCATTTGTTGGTAAGAATGCTTTTCATCTTCTTGAATGCTGTTTTGGCTTGACTGATTCTGACGGTTATTTCTGATGTGCATCTGCCATCTGATGAAATGATTGTTCCCAGGTATTTGAATTTATCAACCTATGTCAAGGTTGTGCCATTTGCTGTTACTTTGCATGAGGGGATTTCATGTTTTTTACTGATCACCATGACTTCTGTCTTCCTGTTGTTTAGTTCCAACCCCTTACCTTTGCTTTCTATTTCTAGTATATTCACAAGGTTTTGTAGGTCCCTTTCATTTTCTGCAATTAGTACAGTATCATCTGCGTATCAAATGTTGTTTATCATTTTCCCTCCAACCTTTAATCTAGGGTTTTCTTCTAGGTTTCTCATGATGTTTTCGCTGTAAAGTGAAAACAGATCTGGTGACAAAACACAACCCTGTCTGACTCCTCTTTTGATGTTTTGGAAAGAGCTTATATTGTTTTCTATTCTCATTGCAGCTGTTTGTTCCCAGTACATATTTCTGATTATTCGTAGATCTTTTCCATCAACATTGAGTTTCTCCAGTTGGTTGATCAATTCTTCATGTCTTACCCGATCGAAAGCCTTGGTATAGTCAACAAAGCATAAATACAAATCCTTATTCATCTCAATTGACCTCTCTATGATAGTTCTTAGGATGTATATGGCATTAATGGTTCCTTTCCCTTCCACAAACCCACACTGTTCTTCTGCTATTTCTCTTTTGATTCTATTCCTTGTCCTCATCATGATTATTCTTAACAGGATTTTTGTTACATGACTCATCAAATTGATTGTGCGATGGAGTTCACATTCTATAGCCCCTGTCTTCTTTGGAATGGCAATGAAAACTGATTTTGACATATCTTTGGGGATTTTTCCAGTGTTGTAAATTTCCTTTAGGAGGAATGTTATTTTTTTCTAAACCAAATTCCTCCAGGGCTTCAATCATCTCTGTAGTAATGTTGTCTGGTCCTGGGGCTTTTCCTGGTTTCATCTTTTTCAGTGCTGCTCTAACTTCATCTTTCATTATGGGTGGTCCTTCAACGTTCTTTTTTATGTGTTCTTCGTTTCTGTCATCCTCAAAAAGGTCTTTAATGTACTGTCCCCATCTGTCTAATATTTTGTCTTTTTCCATGATAAGCATGCCATCTTTCGATTTCAAGCAACCAGTTGATGTGCATGTATTTTTCCTGTGGACAATTTCTTCAATTCGTCTGTACATACCCTGAAGATCCGTTTTGTGTTGGTCTTCTATTTCCTTGCATTTTGTTTTCAGCCAAGCTTCCTTCGCTTCATTGCATCTATTCCTAATTTCTTTGTTTATCTTCCTGTATATCTTCCCGATTTCTTCACAAGCTTCATTTATCGAATTTCTCAACTTTGTCCATTGTTCCTCACTGTCACCAACGTCTTCCAGAGCACTGAATTTGTTTTGAACATGTACATTAAATTTTTCACATATCACTTCATCTGTCTTTAAGATTCCAAGATTTAGTTTGATGTTGCTTTTGGTCTGTTTCCTTTTCCTTGATTTCAGCGTATATCTTCCCATTACAGGACTGTGGTCACTGTTGCAGTCTGCACCTGGTAGTGTTTTTGCTGACAGTAAAGAATTTCTAAATCTTTTGTTGATCAGGATGTAGTCAATCTGATTTTTGGTATTATCTCCTGGACTCATCCATGTCCATTTTCTTCTATTAGGCTGCTCAAACCAGGTGTTTCCTACTATGAAGTCATTCATCTGTGCCCATTCTACAAGTTTCCCTCCCCTTTCATTTTGTGTACCAGCTGTGTCTGACTCCAGTTTTCCCTTCAGCCCCTTGGCTCTTGGTTTAGGATGCTTTTCTTCCTATTCCAAGGTCAGACTGGATTTGTTGCTCTAGGCACAATCCATTTACATCAGCCTTACCTTGTACTTGTAGTTATAGCCCTGGACCCTCTTCAGGACAAAACAATACTAATATGGCATGACCACTTCAAATTGCAGAACTCATCTCATTTCCCTTTTGACATCATATTTGCCTCCCTCTCCCCACTTCTTACCATTACTCACAAACACATTGTGATTTCATTTAGTCCTCTTCTCCCACTGGACGAAGCAGCGGGGAAGTTTCAGTCTTTTTCTCCTAATTTCGTATTTGGTGTTTGTGATCTTACATTCATGCTTGACAAAGGCCAGTTGGCCGAAAATTTGTGCCTGTCTTGTCTTGTTGTATTAAATACATGTTCTGATTCTATTTTCGTGTTTTTCTGGTTCCTGTTTGCTTGAATGCGGGCAGTCGCACTTGTTTTGGATTTCGTATTACTCCTGCACATCAAATTTCCTTAGAGCCAAAAATGCACTTAATTCATGTACCCTGTCATGAATCCTATGAGAAAGTATGTTATTGTTATTGTTCATGTTATTTTGTTTAAAGCCCAGCCGACTGCTTAGAGCTATATCAGGGCTATAACATTTCAAAACATACAAAATACTTTGACAGGAGCAAAACAAAACAAAATTAAGTACACATACCAATGCATTCACCCACATAATCTAAGGAGATGCCCCTGGCGCTGACCACTCTATTCAATTTATCACACAGGTGGTTTAAAAAACACCCCTAAATACAAATTTAAATATAAATAAGGATACCAAAACATACATAAACAAAATGGGCCTAAATTACCTAAAACTGCTTCTGCATATCTCATTTCCCTAGAGCAAAAAACGCACTTAATACATGTACCCAAATATCTATCCCAAAAGAAAGCATGTAAGACTTTATTGAACATATACAGGTGAATGGACTAGGCAGAAGATAGGAAGAAATGACAGAAAGCACAGGAACAAGGCAGAGAGTGACAGAAATGAAGAAATTTCTAGTAGACTATTTATACTTAATTAAAGAGCCCACAGCATCCTCATGGGGGCAAGAAAGTAGGTAAGACTTTATGAAACATGTAAAGGTGAATGGGCCAGTAAGGCAGAAAATGAAAGAGCAAAGGAGATATAACGAGAGTGAAACAAGAAAAGAGGACATTCTACAAGCACAAAATTTCCAGAAGGCAGGGATACCATATAATCATACTGAAAGAGCTCCCAGCATGCCCAATGGGGTGAAGAGATGGGACAGCAAAAACTAAAAATGAAAAGAGAAAAACACCGCAGCAAAAAGATAAAACAGCAAAAACCAGAAATAAAAGAGAAAAACACCACAGAAAGAGAGGACAACAAAAACTAGAAATACAAAACACCACAGAAAGAGAGGACAACAAAAACTAGAAATACAAAACACCACAGAAAGAGAGGACAACAAAAACTAGAAATACAAAACACCACAGAAAGAGAGGACAACAAAAACTAGAAATACAAAACACCACAGAAAGAGGGACAACAAAAACTAGAAATACAAAAACACCACAGAAAGAGAGGACAACAAAAACTAGAAATACAAAACACCACAGAAAGAGGGGACAACAAAAACTAGAAATACAAAACACCACAGAAAGAGAGGACAACAAAAACTAGAAATAAAAAACACCACAGAAAGAGGGGACAACAAAAACTAGAAATACAAAACACCACAGAAAGAGAGGACAACAAAAACTAGAAATACAAAACACCACAGAAAGAGAGGACAACAAAAACTAGAAATACAAAACACCACAGAAAGAGAGGACAACAAAAACTAGAAATACAAAACACCACAGAAAGAGAGGACAACAAAAACTAGAAATACAAAACACCACAGAAAGAGAGGACAACAAAAACTAGAAATACAAAACACCACAGAAAGAGAGGACAACAAAAACTAGAAATACAAAACACCACAGAAAGAGAGGACAACAAAAACTAGAAATACAAAACACCACGGAAAGAGAGGACAACAAAAACTAGAAATACAAAACACCACGAAAGAGAGGACAACAAAAACTAGAAATACAAAACACCACGAAAGAGAGGACAACAAAAACTAGAAATACAAAACACCACAGAAAGAGAGGACAACAAAAACTAGAAATACAAAACACCACGAGAAGAGAGGACAACAAAAACTAGAAATACAAAACACCACAGAAAGAGAGGACAACAAAAACTAGAAATACAAAACACCACAGAAAGAGAGGACAACAAAAACTAGAAATACAAAACACCACAGAAAGAGAGGACAACAAAAACTAGAAATACAAAACACCACAGAAAGAGGGACACAAAACTAGAAATACAAAACACCACAGAAAGAGAGGACAACAAAAACTAGAAATACAAAACACACAAAAACACACAACAGAAAAAAACTCCACAAACAGAAGGAAAAAAACAACCACAGAAATAAGATGGAAAGCAAAAACTAGAGTGAAAAAGTGAAAAACACACAGCGAAAACTAAAAGAAGAGGAGAAAACACCAGAGCAAAAAATAAACAAAAAAAAAGAAAAACACACAGCAAAAAAAGAGAGAAAAAACACAACAAAACCTAGAAATAAAAAAGAGAAAAACATCACAGCAAAAACTGGAGAGAAATAAATTACACAGCAAAACCCAGAAAAAAAAGAGAAAAACACCACAACAAAAAACAAAAATAAAAGAGAAAACAAAATTACAGTAAAAAATCAAAAATAAAAAGAGAAAAACATCACAGCAAAAATTAGAAACATAAGAGAAAAATGTCACAGTAAAAACTGGAGATAAAAAAAATACAGCAAAACCTAGAAATAAAAAGACAGAACAAAAATTAGACATAAGAAAAAAATACCACAGCAAAAAATAGAAATAAAAAAGAGAAAAATACCACAGCAAAAAACAGAAATAAAAAAGAGAAAAATGCCAAGCAAAAACTAGAAATCAGAGAGAAACACCACAGAAAAGATAGGACTGGAAAATCTCGAAATCAGAGAGAAACATCACAGAAAAGATAAGACTGGAAAATCTCGAAATCAGAGAGAAACACCACAGAAAAGATAGGACAGCCAAATCTAGAAATCAGAGAAAAACACCACAGAAAAGATAGGACAGAAAAATCTAGAAATCAGAGAAAACCACCACAGAAAAGATAAGACAGCCAAATCTAGAAATCAGAGAGAAACACCACAGAAAAGATAAGACAGCCAAATCTAGAAATCAGAGAAAAACACCACAGAAAAGATAGGACAGCCAAATCTAGAAATCAGAGAGAAACACCACAGAAAAGATAAGACAGCCAAATCTAGAAATCAGAGAAAAACACCACAGAAAAGATAGGACAGCCAAATCTAGAAATCAGAGAGAAACACCACAGAAAAGATAAGACAGCCAAATCTAGAAATCAGAGAAAAACACCACAGAAAAGATAGGACAGAAAATCTAGAAATCAGAGAAAAACACCACAGAAAAGATAGGACAGAAAAATCTAGAAATCAGAGAAAAACACCACAGAAAAGATAGGACAGAAAAATCTAGAAATCAGAGAAAAACACCACAGAAAAGATAGGACAGCCAAATCTAGAAATCAGAGAGAAACACCACAGAAAAGATAAGACAGCCAAAATCTAGAAATCAGAGAAAAACACCACAGAAAAGATAGGACAGAAAATCTAGAAATCAGAGAAAAACACCACAGAAAAGATAGGACAGAAAAATCTAGAAATCAGAGAAAAACACCACAGAAAAGATAGGACAGAAAAATCTAGAAATCAGAGAAAAACACCACAGAAAAGATAGGACAAGCCAAATCTAGAAATCAGAGAAAAACACCACAGAAAAGATAGGACAGCCAAATCTCGAAATCAGAGAGAAACACCACAGAAAATATAGGACAGAAAAATCTAGAAATCAGAGAAAACCACCACAGAAAATATAGGATAGCCAAATCTCGAAATCAGAGAAAATCACCATAGAAGAACAAGGCAGATGAAGGACATACCTGGAGCCTAGGACAGTGGAGCGTTGTACCCGACGCTGGTACTGCTTGTGTTCCTGCTCCAGACTGATGACACAGTGCTGGATCTGGTTGACCGTCGTGAAGCACGTCTGGGGGTCCTCCACCACCATGCTCGCTCGTGGCTCCTCCGTCGTTCCTGAATACACCACCTGAACGCCACATGCCTCTGCTCACGAGAAATGTAGAAAAATGTCATGTTGGCGACCTTGACCCTTTCATTTCTTCACCCTATCCACCACTTTGATACTGGATGCTGGTGGACAGTGAGGGGGGTGAAAAGGTCAAATTCCTTAAGATTCACACTCGAGCTCATTTGTCTGTTATTAGAAACCTACAAATTGTTATAACAGTATAAGATACAAACTGATTATCATCAACTGATGATACAAGATCGACAGAACTTTATGTACCTTCTGAATGAATAATACTGATCATACGTAAGTGGGCCTACTGGCTACTCAACAAATTCACAGGCTGTTATTCTCAGCATTGATGCCCACATAACTGTTGAATTAACCCCTTGACTTCCAGAACTTTTCTTATTTTTTGCAAAAAAATGGGTTACATTTGAGAAAAAATAATAAAAAAATAATCAAATTAGCTAATATCTAATAAACTACATATTTTCTTGAAGGAAAATGAACTGGCTATTTATTGCAGATGATTTTTTCGTCAATCCAAGCACAGATAACTCCAGGACAAGGGGGATAATTTACTTTTCAAAAGATAATTAGGACTTGATAAAAAAAAATATAAAAAAACCCACACACAAAATTAATGTGAATGTTTTATAAAGATTACTGTTGGCAGAAATGATGAAAAATGGTGTACAATTTATAATCTTGGAGGAGTTTGGCATTATCAAAGACTTTAGAATTTTTACAATTTTATAAACAAGCAGTACAGTTTCATCAGAAGACAACAAGTGAAAAAAGTCCACACAATGCGCATCCAATGGCAGGAACTCAGTAGGTCCATGGCGGCCGTGGTAAGTGGGGTACTCCTTTGGAACGTCGACATCAAAAGTATCGTCTGCTACAGAACAAACACAGCTCGGTTAACTCCTAGCACGGCCATGTGTCTTCCCATGACTTGATCAAACATGCCCACGACCACGCCTACCTCTTGAGGTGCTCAGAATGTCAACAAAATCCTCAGGGCAATCACTGTCCGAACTAGAATCCTCTGAACAACAATGGCATCTCCGTCACCACGGCCACCACTTTCATAATCAGAACTGTCCGGATTATCAGGTAAATCCATCAAATATCGAGCTACTTCCTCAGCAGTATAGTGTCTGGATACCATCTTGGGCTTTGATATGGTCAGCACTTTTTCAAACGAAAAAAATCTGATTAAAATCAGCCCAAAACTTCCCAAAATAAAAAAGTATGCGCATGGCCATTGCACGGAAGTGTGCTCTGCATGATTTCAGCTTACTTTCCATTTCATAGTAGTGTTCAGAATACAGTGACCCCTATACCGCGCCTACTTCCGTGATTGGAAGTGAAAGGCTTAACTCTGTTGATGGAGGGAAAAAAGTTATATTGCTCACATTAAGAACAGCAAACAACAAAACGTTGTTGGGATTCACGAACTATGAGGAAACCAAAGTGATCTCCCTTTTTATTCATCAAAACGACCTTCAACTCTGAACTAAAGTAAAACATCCAATCAGCATCATTGTTAGATCACAATTCCAACACCCCCACTTGATCGCAACAACAATGCCAGTTTACAGGAAATAGGTCCTGTCAAAGGAAATAATCTTATCTTTGTCACCTAGTGAGATTAACCATTAATTTACCATTCATACAATCCTTTCACAAGAGACCAAGTGGCTTTCCAACACACACACACACACACACACACACACACACACACACATTAGATTTCTTAATGCCATAAACTATCCAAGTCATACATCTTGATATATCATTTTTGTCAATATATCAATTTAAATTTCCCTGTAAATCAAGTCTCTGTGATAATCTAGGGATACATACATTCATACAAACATTCTGCAACAGGTATGAATAGATTCACCTTCCAAAAATCACACTTCTGAACTTCTGCAACTGGAATTTAGTAACAGGCTTTGTCATTAAATCAGCTAACATTTCTTGTGTTGGACAGTATTTAGTAACTATTCTGCCCTTGTTCAATTCTGTACGAATGAAGTGATATCGGGTATTCATATGTTTCGATCTTTGTCTGTTGACAGGATTGTTTGCCAGGGCCATCGTGCCTTGATTATCTTCAAAAATCAGAACAGATTCATATTGACGCCCGGTGTCAACCTCGTTCAACAGGTAGTGCAGTTATAGACCTTGTACAGCAGCTGCTAGGGCTATGTACTCAGCCTCACATGACGATAAAGCTACAGCAGCTGCTAGGGCTATGTACTCAGCCTCACATGACACAAAGCTACAGCAGCTGCTAGGGCTATGTACTCAGCCTCACATGACACAAAACTACAGCAGCTGCTAGGGCTATGTACTCAGCCTCACATGACGATAAAGCTACAGCAGCTGCTAGGGCTATGTACTCAGCCTCACATGACACAAAGCTACAGCAGCTGCTAGGGCTATGTACTCAGCCTCACATGACACAAAGCTACAGCAGCTGCTAGGGCTATGTACTCAGCCTCACATGACGATAAAGCTACAGCAGCTGCTAGGGCTGTGTACTCAGCCCATGCTACATGACTGCATAAAAAGCTACAGCAGCTGCTAGGGCTATGTACTCAGCCTCACATGACGATAAAGCTACAGCAGCTGCTAGGGCTATGTACTCAGCCTCACATGACGATAAAGCTACAGCAGCTGCTAGGGCTATGTACTCAGCCTCACATGACACAAAGCTACAGCAGCTGCTAGGGCTATGTACTCAGCCTCACATGACACAAAGCTACAGCAGCTGCCAGGGCTATGTACTCAGCCTCACATGACACAAAGCTACAGCAGCTGCTAGGGCTATGTACTCAGCCTCACATGACGATAAAGCTACAACAGCTGCTAGGGCTATGTACTCAGCCTCACATGACACAAAGCTACAGCAGCTGCTAGGGCTATGTACTCAGCCTGACATGACGATAAAGCTACAGCAGCTGCCAGGGCTATGTACTCAGCCTCACATGACACAAAGCTACAGCAGCTGCTAGGGCTGTGTACTCAGCCTCACATGATGATAAAGCTACAGCAGCTGCTAGGGCTATGTACTCAGCCTCACATGACGATAAAGCTACAGCAGCTGCTAGGGCTATGTATTCAGCCTCACATGATGATAAAGCTACAGCAGCTGCTAGGGCTATGTACTCAGCCTCACATGACGATAAAGCTACAGCAGCTGCTAGGGCTATGTACTCAGCCTCACATGACGATAAAGCTACAGCAGCTGCTAGGGCTATGTACTCAGCCTCACATGACGATAAAGCTACAGCAGCTGCTAGGGCTATGTACTCAGCCTCACATGATGATAAAGCTACAGCAGCTGCTAGGGCTATGTACTCAGCCTCACATGACGATAAAGCTACAGCAGCTGCTAGGGCTATGTACTCAGCCTCACATGACACAAAGCTACAGCAGCTGCTAGGGCTATGTACTCAGCCTCACATGACACAAAGCTACAGCAGCTGCTAGGGCTATGTACTCAGCCTCACATGACACAAAGCTACAGCAGCTGCTAGGGCTATGTACTCAGCCTCACATGACACAAAGCTACAGCAGCTGCTAGGGCTATGTACTCAGCCTCACATGACACAAAGCTACAGCAGCTGCTAGGGCTATGTACTCAGCCTCACATGATGATAAAGCTACAGCAGCTGCTAGGGCTATGTACTCAGCCTCACATGATGATAAAGCTACAGCAGCTGCTAGGGCTATGTACTCAGCCTCACATGATGATAAAGCTACAGCAGCTGCTAGGGCTATGTACTCAGCCTCACATGACACAAAACTACAGCAGCTGCTAGGGCTATGTACTCAGCCTCACATGACAAAAACTACAGCAGCTGCTAGGGCTATGTACTCAGCCTCACATGACACAAAACTACAGCAGCTGCTAGGGCTATGTACTCAGCCTCACATGATGATAAAGCTACAGCAGGTTGCTTCAGACGATCATTGTAACATCTGTTACATATGGGGTTTGCTTCAGACGATAATTGTAACATCTGTTACATATGTATGCTGCTGCCATGACTGCATATGGCCACAGCTCTTTGGGCAGTTTTGACTCAATAAGGAGACACCCACCCATTTCAAAAAGTGTTCTCCAGTGTCATTCAGCAGTTCCACTTTGGTGTGGGGAATAAGGCGCAGACATTCATGCCGTGTCGCTTTTGTTCTTCAGCAGATACAAAAAAACATACCCCTGAATAATCATCTGTGAAAGATATGGCATAACTGAAACCTTCCTTTGAAGTAGGAGTAATTGGACCAGCAAGATCTGTATGGACCAACTCAAATGGAACAGCTGAACGTACACATGTTTTTTTGTTCAAGTCATTTGTCATTTTACCCAACATGCACGCATTGCAATCATCAGTTTTCTTTTTATCAACAACTTCCATACCATCAAACCACTTTTTCAAGCTTCATCACATCATCATAGTTACAATGACCCAAACTTTCATGCCACCCCTTCAAATCACATCATAATTCACACTGTCAATGGTATCATTAGCATAGTCTTCAGTGTTTGTGTCACATATGTGGAGGTAATATAGTCTGCCACACTTTTCAATCTTGAACTTGGTACCGTCTTTGTACATAAGCTCAGCAGAATCTGGCTTGAATGAAATACTAGCCCCTTTTTCAGTTGCAGCCTGCACTGAGAAAATATTTTGAGGGTATGAAGGAACATACAAAGCATTTTTCAAAGATGCTTTCACATGTCTATCATTTGAGTCCACAATAGTCACATCAACATCCCCCCTTTTCATAGCAACATTGTTACTTCTCTCCCCACTGGCCAGTTCAATAAAATGTTTTTCAGGTGTGAAACTGTCATCAAATTTGTTGAATTTGGACTCATCATTTATTATATGTGTAGTTGCCCCCACAGTCAACCAACAACATGTCTTCTTTCATACACACATTGCTACCAACATTTGCCTTAAAAGCGAAAGAGTGTTCAGAATGATCCCCATGAGTAAGTTCACTTACTTTATCTGTGCTGTTTTTACTCTTGTTTCTGCATGTTTTGTCACTGTGTGTTTTGCGACAAAAACTACACCATAACCTTCTTTTGGATTTCACAGTTTCTTGCAATATGAGCAGTGTCCCCACATTTGAAGCAAGTGATTTCCTTTCCACTTCCAACCTGATGTCTTGAAGTTGAGGCAACATGGCAAGAGGTTGATGTGTAAAAGGTAAGAATACTGTTTATACTGAAAGACCTGTCACCCCCACAGGGAATGCTGTGTTTTTCCGTGTTTCCACAACCCTCCGCTATCCCCACAGGGAATGCTGTGTTTTTCCGTGTTTCCACAACTCTCCGCTATCCCCACAGGGAATGATGTATTTTTTCATGTTTCCACAGGCTTCTGCTATCCCCACAGGGAATGCTGCGTCTTTCCATGTTTCCACAGGCTTCTGCTATCCCCACAGGGGATGCTGTATTTTTTCATGTTTCCACAAGCCATGAAACACTTACATGATTTACAGAATCCTGAACATATGTTTCCACAAGCCATGAAACACTTACATGATTTACAGAATCCTGAACGTATGTTTCCACAAGCCATGAAACACTTACATGATTTACAGAATCCTGAACGTATGTTTCCACAAGCCATGAAACACTAAAATGACTTACAGAATCCTGAACGTATGTTCACAAGCCATGAAACCTTACATGTACTTACAGAATCCTGAACGTATGTTTCCACAAACCATGAACACAAGTTACAGAATCCTGAACGTATGTATCAGTCAGAATCCTGAATGTATGTATCAGTCAGAATCCTGAACGTATGTATCAGTCAGGATTATCAGTCAGAATCCTGAATGTATGTATCAGTCAGAATCCTGAACGTATGTATCAGTCAGGATTATCAGTCAGAATCCTGAAGTATGTATCAGTCAGAATCCTGAACGTATGTATCAGTCAGGGTTATCAGTCAGAATCCTGAACGTATGTATCAGTCAGAATTCTGAAGTATGTATCAGTCAGGATATCAGTCAGAATCCTGAACGTATGTATCAGTCAGAATCCTGAATGTATGTATCAGTCAGAATCTGAACGTATGTATCAGCGAATCTGAACGTATTATCATTGTTCTTGCATGCACACAGGGAGGGATTTAGACGCTAACAGTCTGTACATAGATTGATGTGGGAGACTGGAAAACTCTCCACTCTTTACCCCCAGGCAGAATAATCAAACGGAAAACTCTCTACTCTTTACCCCCAGGCAGAATAATCAAACGGAAAACTCTCCACTCTTTACCCCCAGGCAGAATCAAACGGAAAACTCTCCACTCTTTACCCCAGGCAGAATCAAACGGAAAACTCTCCACTCTTTACCCCCAGGCAGAATCAAACGGAAAACTCTCCACTCTTTACCCCCAGGCAGAAGAATCAAACAGAAAACTCTCCACTCTTTACCCCCAGGCAGAATCAAACCCAGACCTTCTGATTGCAAGTTTGATGTTCTAACCATTCCACTCTCAAATATATCAAATGCAATTCATTTTAATCATCTACATGAACGCACAAACCACAACCACAAGCTTGCATGCATGCACGTACACACACACACAACATGCGCACACACACACACACATACACACTCATTCTCTTTAAAGAAAACAACAAACAACAATTCTAAAACACAATTTTCAAACATCAACAACAGTATAAGTACTACCCAGAAACTTCTCTACTTGAAGAACAACTGGTATAACTACTACACAGAAACTTCTCCAATGGAAGAACACACATCTTTTCCAGTCTTTTCAATCCAAAATGAAAGAGAAGGGTGTTACATCTGCATTACAAAAGAACAACCACTATTCAGAAATGAAAAACAATTCCTCAATTTTGTTGTTACGCTATCACAAGCCTGAATAAATGTGTAGTGCCTGTCCTGTCTTGTTTTATGAATTACAAACATTTTTCTATCTGCTTGAATTACTTTACAAAATTCTTCAATTTTCACATTACACTAATTCAAGGTAAAATCAATTTTCCATCCTCCAATAAAAACAGGCCATTCTTTCCAGAGAATAAAAAACATGCACAGACAATAGCTAATTTCACACACACACACACACACACACACACACACACACACACACACACACACACACACACACACAATCTACAATAAATTTCATATGAGAATGAAGCAAATAAAAATGAAAGAATGAACCAACTGCTTGAAAAAAATGAAACAATGAAAACAAGCAACAGTTCTTGCATATAATATCATACTTGGAAAACATTCTACAAGTATCAAAATAAAATTAAGCAAAATAAAACAATAAAAACAATCAAAAGTTCTTGCACTGAGTATCTGGGAAATATTCTACATATATTGAAATAAAATGCACAATCCCAAACATCTAGACATAAACACAAGTTAACTGAAAGTCAATCCACATCATAATGTTACGACCATAATGGTTTGGTGGAGGAGGGGGAGGTGGAGGGCCAAGAAGACGCGAACACAATAACAAAATCAGTAAAATCATGAAACAAACAACATGAACACAATAACAAAATCAGTAAAATCATGAAACAAACAACATCGAACACAATAACAAAATCAGTAAAATCATGAAACAAACAACACGAACACAATAACAAAATCAGTAAAATCATGAAACAAACAACATGAACACAATAACAAAATCAGTAAAACATGAAACAAACAACATGAACACAATAACAAAATCAGTAAAATCATGAAACAAACAACATGAACACAATAACAAAATCAGTAAAATCACAAACAACTGAACACAATAACAAACAGTAAAATCATGAAACAACATGACACATAACAAAATCAGTAAAATCATGAAAAAACAACATGAACACAATAACAAAATCAGTAAAATCATGAAAAAACAACACGAACACAATAACAAAATCAGTAAAATCATGAAATAAACAACACGAACACAATAACAAAATCAGTAAAATCATGAAACAAACAACACGAACACAATAACAAAATCAGTAAAATCATGAAATAAACAACACGAACACAATAACAAAATCAGTAAAATCATGAAATAAACAACACGAACACAATAACAAAATCAGTAAAATCATGAAACAAACAACACTGAACACAATAACAAAATCAGTAAAATCATGAAATAAACAACACGAACACAATAACAAAATCAGTAAAATCATGAAATAAACAACACGAACACAATAACAAAATCAGTAAAAATCACGAAATAAACATGAACACAATACAAAATCAGTAAAATCATGAAACAAACAACATGAACACAATAACAAAATCAGTAAAATCATGAAACAAACAACACGAACACAATAACAAAATCAGTAAAATCACAAAACAAACAACATGAACACAATAACAAAATCAGTAAAATCATGAAATAAACAACACGAACACAATAACAAAATCAGTAAAATCACAAAATAAACAACATGAACACAATAACAAAATCAGTAAAATCACAAAATAAACAACATGAACACAATAACAAAATCAGTAAAATCACAAAATAAACAACATGAACACAATAACAAAATCAGTAAAATCACAAATAAACAACACGTAACACAATAACAAAATCAGTAAAATCATGAAATAAACAACACGAACACAATAACAAAATCAGTAAAATCACTAAACAACTACAGTGAGAAAAGGAGACTAACATCTGTTAACCTCACTCAATCAACTGTGAAAGTGAAGAAGACTCAAGGAGATCAGAACAGACAACATACAGGAGAATAAGGAAGGCTAACATAGATTAACCTGACCGCAACATAAAGTTGAAGAACTAGTGAGGGAGTCAAACATAATCGTACAAAACAAATTTTAACTGTAGACATGAGTAATCTCCAGGACATATCAGTCACACAACATGTTACTGGACTGAGTTCTCCAGGACATATCAGTTACACAACATGTTACTGGACTGAGTTCTCCAGGACATATCAGTTACACAACATGTTACTGGACTGAGTTCTCCAGGACATATCAGTTACACAACATGTTACTGGACTGAGTTCTCCAGGACATATCAGTTACACATGTTACTGGACTGAGTTCTCCAGGACATATCAGTTACACATGTTACTGGACTGAGTTCTCCAGGACATATCAGTTACACATGTTACTGGACTGAGTTCTCCAGGACATATCAGTTACACATGTTACTGGACTGAGTTCTCCAGGACATATCAGTTACACATGTTACTGACTGAGTTCTCAGACATACAGTTACACATGTTACTGACTGAGTTCTCCAGGACATATCAGTTACACATGTTACTGGACTGAGTTCTCCAGGACATACTCAGTCACGCAACATGTTACTGGACTGAGTTCTCCAGGACATATCAGTTACACAACATGTTACTGGACTGAGTTCTCCAGGACATATCAGTTACACAACATGTTACTGGACTGAGTTCTCCAGGACATATCAGTTACACAACATGTTACTGGACTGAGTTCTCCAGGACATATCAGTTACACAGCATGTTACTGGACTGAGTTCTCCAGGACATATCAGTTACACAGCATGTTACTGGACTGAGTTCTCCAGGACATATCAGTTACACAACATGTTACTGGACTGAGTTCTCCAGGACATATCAGTTACACATGTTACTGGACTGAGTTCTCCAGGACATATCAGTTACACATGTTACTGGACTGAGTTCTCCAGGACATATCAGTTACACATGTTACTGGACTGAGTTCTCCAGGACATATCAGTTACACAGCATGTTACTGGACTGAGTTCTCCAGGACATATCAGTTACACAGCATGTTACTGGACCGAGTTCTCCACGACATACTCAGTTACACAACATGTTACTGGACTGAGTTCTCCACGACATACTCAGTTACACAACATGTTACTGGACTGAGTTCTCCAGGACATACTCAGTTACACAACATGTTACTGGACTGAGTTCTCCAGGACATATCAGTTACACATGTTACTGGACTGAGTTCTCCAGGACATATCAGTTACACAGCACTACTCTCACATGAAAACTGTAAACACACATGCCTACTCCAAGCCTACGAAACAACCAAACAACAAAACTTTTCCAAAAAACAGAACAGATTATTGCAAAGGCCCTGTGCTCCACAACAAAGAAACTTAACCCTTTCACACTCTCACCTATTCCAACAGCTTCCTCCTGCTGGAGGCTGGTGGATAGTGTGAACAAGCAAAAGGGTTAAGTCTAACCTACACCAAGCTACAAGTTTCATAAACATGGCTTCTGATAATGTACGATTCTTTTCAGAAGTCATCACAACCACTTCAGATGGATCATGAATTGAAAAATCACATGTGCTGAATGAATTATACAATGATAGCGAGTTATACAACAGAACTACAATATACCACTGACAGTGAGTTCCTGCTCTTCTTTCCCCTGTGGAACACCTACCTAGTGTTTCATTAAGGAGTACAGAGTTTCTTCAAGAGGGACTCATCAAACTCACACAATTCCACGTCCTCCTTAACGTGGCAAGGTAGTCTGGAAGTGTTAGCATAATATTTCATACACAATCCTGCTCCAGCTATCCAGCCCCCAACCCAATCTTGGGATCCTGCCGTCACAATACCTCAAAATATTTCAGAACATTACTAGCCAGTTCTAAAGGAGCATACTGAACCATTCTGTGGAGAATTCCTCTGTGACCATTTTAAGTTCTGTGGCGAATTCCTCTGCGACCATTCAAAATTCTGCAGTGAAGCCCTTTGTGACCATTTTAAATTCTGCAGTGAATTCTTGTAAGTTCTGCAGTGAATCCCTTCCTGACCATTTTAAGTTCTGCAGTAAATCCCTTTATGTCCATTTTAAATTCTGCAGTGAATCCCTCTGTGACCATTTTAAGTTCAGTAGTAAATCCTTCTTGACCATTTTAAGTTCTGCAGTAAATCCTTCTGTGACCATTTTAAGTTCAGTAGTAAATCCTTCTGTGACCATTTTAAGTTCTGCAGTAAATCCTTCTGTGACCATTTTTAAGTTCAGCAGTAAATTCTTCTGTGACCATTTTAAGTTCTGCAGTAAATCCTTCTGTAACCATTTTAAGTTCTGCAGTAAATCCTTCTGTGACCATTTTAAGTTCTGCAGTAAATCCTTCTGTGACCATTTTAAGTTCTGCAGTAAACCCTTCTGTGACCATTTTAAGTTCTGCAGTAAATCCTTCATCAGAAATAGCTGGCAGAATCGGCCAAGCCAAAACAGCATTCAAGAAGATGACAAGCATTCTTACCAACAAATGCCTGTCAATTAACATCAGGAAGAGAGTTCTTGAATGTTATATAGAACCAATACTGTTGTACGGATGCGAGGCGTGGACAGTCAACGAACAAAACCAGAACAAGATTGAGGCAGCTGAGATGTGGTTTCTAAGAAGAATGTTGCGAGTTCCATGGACAGCAAAGAAAACAAATGAGACAGTCCTGATGGAGGCAGACACAGGTAGATCACTCATAAGGAAGATTAGGAAAAGACAGGCAACATTTATAGGCCATTTTATGAGGAAGGGGATTTGGAGCACCTGGTCACAACGGGAAAGCTGGAGGGAAAGAGAGCACCGGTAGACCCAGGGAGAAAATGCTGGACGGACTTGTAGAGTGGCTGGGGATGTGGAGGGTGGGGGAGATGCTAGGGGCAACCAGAGATAGACAGATGGAAGTCCATGATCGCCAATACCATGCGGCAGGCACCTGATGATGATGATGATGAGTAAATCCTTCTGCGACCACTTTAAGTTCTGCAGTAAATCCTTCTTAGACCATTTTAAGTTCTGCAGTAAATCCTTCTGTGACCATTTTAAGTTCTGCAAAGAATCCCTTTGTGGCGTTTTAAGTTCTGCAGTGAATCCCTTTGTGACCATTCAAACTTCTGTACTGAATCCCTTTGTGACCATTCAAAGTTCTGCAGTGAATCCCTTTGTGACCATTCAAAGTTCTGCAGTGAATCCCTTTGTGACCATTCAAAGTTCTGTGAATCCCTTTGTGACCATTCAAAGTTCTGTAGTGAATCCCTTTGTGACCATTCAAAGTTCTGTAGTGAATCCCTTTGTGACCATTCAAAGTTCTGCAGTGAATCCCTTTGTGACCATTCAAAGTTCTGTGAATCCCTTTGTGACCATTCAAAGTTCTGTAGTGAATCCCTTTGTGACCATTCAAAGTTCTGTAGTGAATCCCTTTGTGACCATTCAAAGTTCTGCAGTGAATCCCTTTGTGACCATTCAAAGTTCTGTGAATCCCTTTGTGACCATTCAAAGTTCTGTACTGAATCCCTTTGTGACCATTCAAAGTTCTGCAGTGAATCCCTTTGTGACCATTCAAAGTTCTGTACTGAATCCCTTTGTGACCATTCAAAGTTCTGTGAATCCCTTTGTGACCATTCAAAGTTCTGTTCTGAATCCCTTTGTGATCATTCAAAGTTCTGTACTAAATCCCTTTGTGACCATTCAAAGTTCTGCAGTGAATCCCTTTGTGACCATTCAAAGTTCTGTAGTGAATCCCTTTGTGACCATTCAAAGTTCTGTAGTGAATCCCTTTGTGACCATTCAAAGTTCTGTTCTGAATCCCTTTGTGACCATTCAAAGTTCTGTTCTGAATCCCTTTGTGACCATTCAAAATTCTGTTCTGAATCTCTTTGTGACCATTCAAAATTCTGTTCTGAATCCCTTTGTGACCATTCAAAATTCTGTTCTGAATCTCTTTGTGACCATTCAAAGTTCTGTAGTGAATCCCTTTGTGACCATTCAAAGTTCTGTAGTGAATCCTTTTGTGACCATTCAAAGTTCTGTGAATCCCTTTGTGACCATTCAAAGTTCTGTAGTGAATCCCTTTGTGACCATTCAAAGTTCTGTTCTGAATCCCTTTGTGACCATTCAAAGTTCTGTAGTGAATCCCTTTGTGACCATTCAAAATTCTGTTCTGAATCTCTTTGTGACCATTCAAAGTTCTGTGAATCCCTTTGTGACCATTCAAAGTTCTGTAGTGAATCCCTTTGTGACCATTCAAAGTTCTGTAGTGAATCCCTTTGTGACCATTCAAAGTTCTGTAGTGAATCCCTTTGTGACCATTCAAAGTTCTGTACTGAATCTCTTTGTGACCATTCAAAGTTCTGTAGTGAATCCCTTTGTGACCATTCAAAGTTCTGTAGTGAATCCCTTTGTGACATTCAAAGTTCTGTACTGAATCCCTTTGTGACCATTCAAAGTTCTGTGAATCCCTTTGTGACCATTCAAAGTTCTGTGAATCCCTTTGTGACCATTCAAAGTTCTGTAGTGAATCTCTTTGTGACCATTCAAAGTTCTGTTCTGAAATCCCTTTGTGACCATTCAAAGTTCTGTAGTGAATCCCTTTGTGACCATTCAAAGTTCTGTAGTGAATCCCTTTGTGACATTCAAAGTTCTGTACTGAATCCCTTTGTGACCATTCAAAGTTCTGTAGTGAATCCCTTTGTGACCATTCAAAGTTCTGTGAATCCCTTTGTGACCATTCAAAGTTCTGTAGTGAATCCCTTTGTGACCATTCAAAGTTCTGTACTAAATCCCTTTGTGACCATTCAAAGTTCTGTGAATCCCTTTGTGACCATTCAAAGTTCTGTACTAAATCCCTTTGTGACCATTCAAAGTTCTGTAGTGAATCCCTTTGTGACCATTCAAAGTTCTGTAGTGAATCCCTTTGTGACCATTCAAAGTTCTGTAGTGAATCCCTTTGTGACCATTCAAAGTTCTGTAGTGAATCCCTTTGTGACATTCAAAGTTCTGTACTGAATCCCTTTGTGACCATTCAAAGTTCTGTAGTGAATCCCTTTGTGACCATTCAAAGTTCTGTGAATCCCTTTGTGACCATTCAAAGTTCTGTAGTGAATCCCTTTGTGACCATTCAAAGTTCTGTACTAAATCCCTTTGTGACCATTCAAAGTTCTGTGAATCCCTTTGTGACCATTCAAAGTTCTGTGAATCCCTTTGAGACCATTCAAAGTTCTGTGAATCCCTTTGTGACCATTCAAAGTTCTGTACTAAATCCCTTTGTGACCATTCAAAGTTCTGTAGTGAATCCCTTTGTGACCATTCAAAGTTCTGTAGTGAATCCCTTTGTGACCATTCAAAGTTCTGTAGTGAATCCCTTTGTGACCATTCAAAGTTCTGTAGTGAATCCCTTTGTGACCATTCAAAGTTCTGTAGTGAATCCCTTTGTGACCATTCAAAGTTCTGTAGTGAATCCCTTTGTGACCATTCAAAGTTCTGTACTGAATCTCTTTGTGACCATTCAAAGTTCTGTAGTGAATCCCTTTGTGACCATTCAAAGTTCTGTAGTGAATCCCTTTGTGACATTCAAAGTTCTGTACTGAATTCCCTTTGTTGACCATTCAAAGTTCTGTGAATCCCTTTGTGACCATTCAAAGTTCTGTGAATCCCTTTGTGACCATTCAAAGTTCTGTAGTGAATCTCTTTGTGACCATTCAAAGTTCTGTTCTGAAATTCCTTTGTGACCATTCAAAGTTCTGTAGTGAATCCCTTTGTGACCATTCAAAGTTCTGTGAATCCCTTTGTGACCATTCAAAGTTCTGTAGTGAATCTCTTTGAGACCATTCAAAGTTCTGTTCTGAAATTCCTTTGTGACCATTCAAAGTTCTGTAGTGAATCCCTTTGTGACCATTCAAAGTTCTGTAGTGAATCCCTTTGTGACCATTCAAAGTTCTGTAGTGAATCCCTTTGTGACATTCAAAGTTCTGTACTGAATCCCTTTGTGACCATTCAAAGTTCTGTAGTGAATCCCTTTGTGACCATTCAAAGTTCTGTGAATCCCTTTGTGACCATTCAAAGTTCTGTAGTGAATCCCTTTGTGACCATTCAAAGTTCTGTACTAAATCCCTTTGTGACCATTCAAAGTTCTGTGAATCCCTTTGTGACCATTCAAAGTTCTGTACTAAATCCCTTTGTGACCATTCAAAGTTCTGTAGTGAATCCCTTTGTGACCATTCAAAGTTCTGTAGTGAATCCCTTTGTGACCATTCAAAGTTCTGTGAATCCCTTTGTGACCATTCAAAGTTCTGTGAATCCCTTTGTGACCATTCAAAGTTCTGTGAATCCCTTTGTGACCATTCAAAGTTCTGTGAATCCCTTTGTGACCATTCAAAGTTCTGTAGTGAATCCCTTTGTGACCATTCAAAGTTCTGTGAATCCCTTTGTGACCATTCAAAGTTCTGTGAATCCCTTTGTGACCATTCAAAGTTCTGTGAATCCCTTTGAGACCATTCAAAGTTCTGTGAATCCCTTTGTGACCATTCAAAGTTCTGTAGTGAATCCCTTTGTGACCATTCAAAGTTCTGTAGTGAATCCCTTTGTGACCATTCAAAGTTCTGTACTAAATCCCTTTGTGACCATTCAAAGTTCTGTAGTGAATCCCTTTGTGACCATTCAAAGTTCTGTAGTGAATCCCTTTGTGACCATTCAAAGTTCTGTAGTGAATCCCTTTGTGACCATTCAAAGTTCTGTAGTGAATCCCTTTGTGACCATTCAAAGTTCTGTAGTGAATCCCTTTGTGACCATTCAAAGTTCTGTAGTGAATCCCTTTGAGACCCATAAAAGCTGTAAAGAAAATTCCTTTCTGACCATTTAAAGTGTTCGTTATCATTTGTATCCCTCTTTGAGCACAAACTCCAAACAGCTGCACACTTCTCACTGCTTGCTGACTGTCAACTCTTAATTCACCTCTGTTCAGTGCTTGCTGACTGTCAACTCTTAATTCACCTCTGTTCATTGCTTGCTGACTGTCAACTCTTAATTCACCTCTGTTCATTGCTTGCTGACTGTCAACTCTTAATTCACCTCTGTTCATTGCTTGCTGACTGTCAACTCTTAATTCACCTCTGTTCATTGCTTGCTGACTGTCAACTCTTAATTCACCTCTGTTCATTGCTTGCTGACTGTCAACTCTTAATTCACCTCTGTTCATTGCTTGCTGACTGTCAACTCTTAATTCACCTCTGTTCATTGCTTGCTGACTGTCAACTCTTAATTCACCTCTGTTCACTGCTTGCTGACTGTCAACTCTTAATTCACCTCTGTTCAGCGCTTGCTTTAGGAATTGGTACAGCCAGCATGTACATGTTATTTTGCTGAAGTGAACATAGGTACAGTAGAAAACTTGCAGCAATATTTGGAGATTAAATGCTGGGTAGGTTGCAATCATAAAATTGTGTGATATTGATCAACCTCTGTCATAACTTCAGTTTATGTGTCTTTTACATAATTGGTGGTCATGGTTCTCCCAATTTCATTCTAAATCATATATATGTGTTGGACACTGTTTAATGCCCTATCATTATGAAAGCATATCAATATTCCATACTTTAAGCAATTAAATTCATATCATGATATAGCAACAACAGGCCCATCTTACTGGATCAGATGGACCTACACATGTATGTTCAAGTTAAACAAGATCAGGAAGGGAAAGAACACAAGAATAAGAACAAATGGCGTGCAGTGTGATTTCTAAACCAAGCAATGATCCAAAAATCAAACTTTAGGAATAACCACTGGTCTAGTTACAACTTTGTACTCCAAGCTCAACACATCGACAGGTCTGATTCAAACAACATGCAAGTGTACAAACAACTTTCTTTTAAAACAAACTTGTTAAAATTAGTGAAACAGAACGGAAGATGATAACTTTTGTGTACAAAATGAACTCAAACCACTGATGGAAAACAAACAACTCTTACCATGTCCTTCCTTTAGACAAGCTAAGAAAAAATCCAACAAATCATGATACACTGTGTGGAACAACAAAACAAAACAAAACAAACTTTCACACTTAAAAATCCAACAAGTCATGATACACTGTGTGGAACAACAAAACAAAACAAAACAAACTTTCACACTTAAAAATCCAACAAGTCATGACAATACACTGTGTGGAACAACAAAACAAAACAAACTTTCACACTTAAAAATCCAACAAGTCATAATACACTGTGTGGAACAACAAAACAAAACAATCTTTCACACTTAAAAATCCAACAAGTCATAACACACTGTGTGGAACAACAAAACAAAACAAACTTTCACACTTAAAAATCCAACAAGTCACAATACACTGTGTGCAACAACAAAACAAAACAAACATTCACACTTAAACATCCAACAAGTCATAATACACTGTGTGGAACAACAAAACAAAACAAAACAAACTTTCACACTTAAAAATCCAACAAGTCATGATACACTGTGTGGAACAACAAAACAAAACAAACTTTCACACTTAAAAATCCAACAAGTCACAATACACTGTGTGGAACAACAAAACAAAACAAACTTTCACACTTAAACATCCAACAAGTCATAATACACTGTGTGGAACAACAAAACAAACTTTCACATTTAAAAATCCAACAAGTCATAATACACTGTGTGGAACAACAAAACAAAACAAACTTTCACATTTAAAAATCCAACAAGTCATAATACATTGTGTGGAACAACAAAACAAAACAAACTTTCACATTTAAAAATCCAACAAGTCATAATACACTGTGTGGAACAACAAAACAAAAGAAAACAAACTTTCACATTTAAAAATCCAACAAGTCATAATACACTGTGCGAACAACAAAACAAACTTTCACATTTAAAAATCCAACAAGTCATAATACACTGTGTGGAACAACAAAACAAAACAAACTTTCACATTTAAACATCCAACAAGTCATAATACACTGTGTGGAACAACAAAACAAAACACACTTTCACACTTAAACATCCAACAAGTCATAATACACTGTGTGGAACAACAACAAAAACTCACACTTAAAAATCCAACAAGTCATAATACACTGTGTGGAACAACAAAACAAAACAAAACAAACTTTCACACTTAAAAATCCAACAAGTCATGATACACTGTGTGGAACAACAAAACAAAACAAAACAAACTTTCACACTTAAAAATCCAACAAGTCATAATACACTGTGTGGAACAACAAAACAAAACAAAACAAACTTTCACACTTAAAAATCCAACAAGTCATGATACACTGTGTGGAACAACAAAACAAACTCACACTTAAAAATCCAACAAGTCATCATATACTTTGTGGAACAACAAAACAAACTTTCACACTTAAAAATCCAACAAGTCATGATACACTGTGTGGAACAACAAAACAAAACAAAACAAACTTTCAAACTTAAAAATCCAACAAGTCATGACAATACATTGTGTGGAACAACAAAACAAAACAAACTTTCACACTTAAAAATCCAACAAGTCACAATACACTGTGTGGAACAACAAAACAAAACAAAACAAACTTTCACACTTAAAAATCCAACAAGTCACAATACACTGTGTGGAACAACAAAACAAAACAAATTTTCACACTTAAAAATCCAACAAGTCACAATACACCGTGTGGAACAACAAAACAAAACAAAACAAACTTTCACACTTAAAAATCCAACAAGTCATAATACACTGTGTGGAACAACAAAACAAAACAAAACAAACTTTCACACTTAAAAATCCAACAAGTCATAATACACTGTGTGGAACAAAAACAAAACAAACTTTCACACTTAAAAATCCAACAAGTCATATACACTGTGTGGAACAACAAACAAAACAAACAAACTTTCACACTTAAAAATCCAACAAGTCATAATACACTGTGTGGAACAACAAAACAAAACAAACTTTCACATTTAAAAATCCAACAAGTCACAATACACGTGTGGAACAACAAAACAAAAAAAACAAACTTTCACACTTGAAAATCCAACAAGTCACAATACATGTGTGGAACAACAAAACAAAACAAACTTTCACACTTAAAAATCCAACAAGTCATAATACACTGTGCAGAACAACAAACAAAACAAAAAAACTTTCACATTTAAACATCCAACAAGTCACAATACACTGTGTGGAACAACAAAACAAACAAACTTTCACATTTAACATCCAACAAGTCATAATACACTGTGTGGAACAACAAAACAAAACAAAACAAACTTCACACTAAAATCACAGTCATAATACACTGTGTGGAACAACAAAACAAACAATTTCACACTTAAATCCAACAAGTCATTACACTGGTGACAACAAACAACAAACAACTTTCCACTAAATCCAACAGTCATATACACTGTGTGGAACAACAAAACAAAACAACTTTCACATTTAAAATCCAACAAGTCAAATACACTGTGTGGAACAAAAAAACAAACTTCACACTTAAATCCAACAAGTCATAATAACTGTGTGGAAAAAAAACAAACAAACTTCACATTTAAAATCCAACAGTCACAATACACTGTGTGGAACACAAACAAACAAACTTTCACATTTAAATCAACAAGTCACAATACACTTGTGAACACAAACAAACAAACAAACTTTCACACTGAAAATCCAACAATCATAATACACTGTGTGAACAACAAACAAAACAAAAAAACTTTAATTAAAAATCCAACAAGTCACAATACACTGTGTGAACAACAACAACAAAAAAACTTTCACACTAAAATCCAACAAGTCACAATACACTGTGCAGAACAACAACAACTTTCACACTTAAATCCAACAAGCATAATACACGTGTGAACAACAACAAAACAAACTTCACATTAAACACAAGTCATAATACTTGTGTGAACAAAAAACAAACAAAACAAACTTTCACATTAAAAATCCACGTCATAAACACTGTGCAGACAACAAAACAAACAACTTCACATTAAAATCCAACAAGTCATAATACACTGTGTGAACACAAAACAAAACAAACTTTCACACTTAAAAATCCAAAAGTCATATAATTGTTGGAACAACAAAACAAAAAACAAACTTTCACACTTAAATCCAACAAGTCATAATACATTGTGTGGAACAACAAAACAAAACAAACTTTCACACTTAAAAATCCAACAAGTCATAATACACTGTGTGGAACAACAAAACAAAACAAAACAAACTTTCACACTTAAAAATCCAACAGTCATAATACATTGTGTGGAACACAACAAAACAAAACAAATTTCACACTTAAAAATCCAACAAGTCATAATACATTGTGTGGAACAACAAAACAAAACAAACTTTCACACTTAAAAATCCAACAGGTCATAATACATTGTGTGGAACAACAAAACAAAACAAACTTTCACACTTAAAAATCCAACAAGTCATAATACACTGTGTGGAACAACAAAACAAAACAAACTTTCACACTTAAAATCCATCAAGTCATAATACACTGTGTGGAACAACAAAACAAAACAAAACAAAAAACTTTCACACTTAAACATCCAACAAGTCACAATACACTGTGTGGAACAACAAACCAAACAAAACAAACTTTCACACTTAAAAATCCAACAAGTCATAATACACTGTGTGGAACAACAAAACAAACTTTCACACTTAAAAATCCAACAAGTCATGATACACTGTGTGGAACAACAAAACAAAACAACACAAACTTTCACACTTAAACATCCAACAAGTCATAATACATGTGTGGAACAACAAAACAAAACAAACTTTCACACTTAAAAATCCAACAAGTCACAACACACTGTGTGGAACAACAAAACAAAACAAAACAAACTTTCACAC
This sequence comes from Monoplex corrugatus, assembly GCA_030674185.1. Taxonomy (NCBI): domain Eukaryota; kingdom Metazoa; phylum Mollusca; class Gastropoda; order Littorinimorpha; family Ranellidae; genus Monoplex; species Monoplex corrugatus. The sequence goes on from JAPXFY010000021.1 coordinate 1,014,638, forward strand.
TTAAAAATCCAACAAGTCATAATACACTGTGTGGAACAACAAAACAAAACAAAACAAACTTTCACACTTAAACATCCAACAAGTCATAATACATTGTGTGGAACAACAAAACAAAACAAACTTTCACACTTAAAAATCCAACAAGTCACAATACACTGTGTGGAACAACAACAAACAAAACAAACTTTCACACTTAAAAATCCAACAAGTCACAATACACTGTGTGGAACAACAAAACAAAACAAAACAAACTTTCACACTTAAAAATCCAACAAGTCATAATACACTGTGTGGAACAACAAAAAACAAACTTTCATACTTAAACATCCAACAAGTCATAATACACTGTGTGGAACAACAAAAAACAAACTTTCATACTTAAAAATCCAACAAGTCACAACACACTGTGTGGAACAACAAAACAAAACAAAACAAACTTTCACACTTAAAAATCCAACAAGTCATAATACACTGTGTGGAACAACAAAACAAAACAAAACAAACTTTCACACTTAAAAATCCAACAAGTCATAATACATTGTGTGGAATAACAACAACAAAACAAACTTTCACACTTAAAAATCCAACAAGTCACAATACACTGTGTGGAACAACAAAAAACAAACTTTCATACTTAAACATCCAACAAGTCATAATACACTGTGTGGAACAACAAAACAAAACAAACTTTCAACTTAAACATCCAACAAGTCATAATACACTGTGTGGAACAACAAAAAACAAACTTTCATACTTAAACATCCAACAAGTCATAATACACTGTGTGGAACAACAAAAAACAAACTTTCATACTTAAAAATCCAACAAGTCACAATACACTGTGTGGAACAACAAAACAAAACAAAACAAACAAACTTTCACATTTAAAAATCCAACAAGTCACAATACACTGTGTGGAACAACAAAACAAACTTTCACACTTAAAAATCCAACAAGTCATAATACACTGTGTGGAACAACAAAACAAAACAAACTTTCACACTTAAAAATCCAACAAGTCATAATACATTGTGTGGAACAACAAAACAAAACAAACTTTCACACTTAAAAATCCAACAAGTCACAATACATTGTGTGGAACAACAAAACAAAACAAACTTCACACTTAAAAATCCAACAAGTCATAATACACTGTGTGGAACAACAAAACAAAACAAACTTTCACACTTAAAAATCCAACAAGTCATAATACACTGAGTGGAACAACAAAACAAAACAAACTTTCACACTTAAAAAGCCAACAATAGCAACAAAAGATGATCAAGCCCCTCTGAAAGCACTTCTCACATGTTTTATGCAAAATCTACCATAAAAAGTCACCGATTTCAATCCATTTTTCCAAGACAAGTGTTTCATCACACTAAATGTATACTTAAGTGTCATGTGCGCAGGGTGGTGCATGCACATGTTTTTTGTGTCGTGTGCATGGAGTGATGTATGCATGAGTTTTTTGTGTCGTGTGCATAGAGTGATGTATACATGAGTTTTTTGTGTGTGCATGGAGTGATGTATCATGAGTTTTTATGTCGTGTGCATGGGTGATGTATCATGAGTTTTCTATGTCGTGTGCATGGAGTGATGTATCATGAGTTTTCTATGTCGTGTGCATGGAGTGATGTATACATGAGTTTTCTATGTCGTGTGCATGGAGTGATGTATACATGAGTTTTCTATGTCGTGTGCATGGAGTGATGTATACATGAGTTTTCTATGTCGTGTTGGATATGAAATGAGTTTTCGTGTATGTGATACATGAGTTTTCTATGTCGTGTGCATGGGGTGATGTATACATGAGTTTTCTATGTCGTGTGCATGGAGTGATGTATACATGAGTTTTCTATGTCGTGTGCATGGAGTGATGTATGCATGAGTTTTCTATGTCGTGTGCATGGAGTGATGTATACATGAGTTTTCTATGTCGCGTGTGAAAGGGAATTTTGTGTGCATGTGGATGTAGTTTAGAAAACAGCTCATCCATGTTGGGAACTTGGTGTGGACTGGGTTAGATAGTCAGTCTCCAAAAAAACCACCTTGAGAAATAGTCTAGAGCTCCAGGTATTAAAAGAAAAATAGAAAAGAAGGCGAAAAAGAAAGAAGAAGAGAGAGATGGAGCAGAAGAAGAAGAAAGAAAAGATGTAGAAAAGAAGACAGACAAGGAGAGAAAGGAGAATAAAAAGAACAAAAAGAAGTAGAAAAGAAAAAGAAGGTGAAACAAAAAGAAGAAAGAAAGAAGTAGAAAAAGAAGAAGAAGAAAAAATAGAAGAAAAATAAAAAAGGTGAGAAAGAAGGATAAGGAGAAGAAGAGGGACAAGAACAATAAGGAGGAGAAGGACAATAAGGAGAGGGGGAAGAAGGAGAAGAAGAAGAAGAAAGCAAAACAGAGGTAGAGAAGAAAAAGAAGGCATAGAAGAAGAGGAAGGAGAAGAAAGAGGAGAAGAAAGTGAAAGAAAAAAAAAAAAAGAGAAGAAGGAGAAGAAGGAGAACAGGGAGAAGACGACGAGGAAGGAGGAGATGAAGAAGAAGGAGACGAGGAAGCAGGAGACGAAGGAGGAGGATACGAAGAAAAAGGAGATGAAGAGGGAGCAGGAGACGAAGAAGGAGGAGAAAACGAAGGAGGAGAGAAAGAGTTAATATGAAGGTGCGTGGGTGTGAATGTTGTATGTTGTATGTTGTATGTGTGAGAGTTTGTAGAAATAAATGTTAAAAAAAATATCGCAATCTGTTTGGTGCCATTGGTTGAAAGGAGAGCGTGCGGTTGTGTGACGGACAAGTGCTGTATATATGTTCTGACAAGTGCTGTATATGTGTTCTGACAAGTGCTGTATATATGTTCTGACAAGTGCTGTATATATGTTCTGACAAGTGCTGTATATATGTTCTGACAAGTGCTGTATATATGTTCTGATTGCATGAGCATGTGTAACAAAGCATGACATTAAGTTCAAATCAAACTGTTTTAAAAACAGCAAAGAAACAAGTTCATAATCATTTAACATTTTGAGTTACCTCAGTCCAAACACAATATGTACTAAACTTGATATAGCAAACCCTTAGCCCTCTGACTCCATCACCTATCCACCAACTGCAAAAACTGAACCCTTTGACTGCCTGCAGGAAGCTGGTTGACAGGGTGAGGGATTCAAAGGGTTAAGTTTTTGCTCTGCTAGTATGGTTGACAATGACAATACTAGTGGACAGAGAGCAGGAGTCAAAGTTTTAACTCAATGACGCCGTGCCGCTTCCGAGGAAGCGTCCGTCTGTGACGTCATAAACGACATGCCGCTTCCAGGGAAGCGGCGTAAGTTATTAATTTTTCGCTGTGTGAATCGGCCTTGCTATTCAAGGGAAATCAACTAGTCATCGAGTTGAAACCTTCCATTACACAGTTCCTTCCCTTAAACTGTCTGCCAACACTTTTCTTTGAATCGGGCTTGTTTTCGCCGTACTGCAAGTGACTGTGACTGATAATCTTTTATTATTTTGTGGCATAAGTGACTGTGAAAAGGATCAAACTGATTGAAATTTTGCTGTTCAAAGCTTATCCTGCCATCATTTGACCCAAAAAGACACTAAAGGTTGGAAAATATTTGACAATGAACTGATTTTATAATGTTGTATGTGTGTGTGTAAATATGACTTCAGAATGTTTTTTTTTATTTTTTGCATTTGCGTGGCATTTTGACCTGACATTTTGGACATTTTACCTGCATCACTCATACAAGTTGGTTTCATTTTTAAAAAGTAGACATAATGAGCTTTCTAAAAATGTATACCTTTATGTCTTTATTGCAACTAGAACGGGCTCACAATTTTTGTGACTGCTTAAAATAGTGCGTCACAGGAAATTTCCGGGTCCATTTAGCCAAGTCCTCATTGAGTTAATGACACGTGTAAACATGTTTTGCATAGTTCAAACCAAGCCCTTTAACCAATCTTAACAAAACTGATATCAATAAATATTCCTAAAATACCACACATTTGTATTAAATTTGGTTAAAACCATGTCCTGAAACTTCAAGATATCATCAAGATAACGTTTTCACCTTTGGCATCACCTTGGTTCAACAATTTGATCATTCTGGTTAAAATGTGTGATTTGCTGTAAAGTGCATACACACCACATCACGTGAAAACCCATCCGTTAACAGCAGATATAGTATCTCTGGTCAATACTGAGTAATGTCCCTTATAAAAAACAAAATGGGACAAGACACATCAAAGAAAGACAAACAAACAAAACATATAGCCAACAACTAAGCAAAAGTAGTGATGCAATTTTCAAACAAGTACACCAATAATTAACTGAACTGGATTGGATTGGATTGATTTCTTTGTTGCAATGGAATTTTTCTGCATGAAATGTGGGCCACTCTTCTAAGGACAAGCACCATCCTTTTCTCTTCAACTGTATGTACGTTTTCTTGTTTGTCTGTTAGTTTTTTTGGGGGGAAGTATGCACATTTTGTTGCTTTTATTTTTTAACTATGAACACATGTTTTTCTACAGAAATTTGCCAGGGACAACACTTTTGCTGCTATGCAATCTTCACTAATGTGCACTAAGTGTTATACTGCTCAAGAAACCTCCAGTTTATTGTCTTACCTGAAAGACTAGCATCCAGACCAGCATTCAAGGTCTGGTAGCAGGACAGACAAAAATTCCTGTTACATAGTATCAATCCACAAAGGAACTCTGCAACATCGTCCTTATTACCATGTCTGATCACAGCTTTGCTGGGGGGGGGAGAGTTCTGACTATTATGACGACATAGTTCACCTATACAATTACCTTGCAGGGCGTCCAGGCGCTCCATGTGAGTGAAGAAGAGGGAGTGAATTTTCTCCAATTCCAGCTCGGGGTCAATGTTTGGTGGCATTTCCATGGGTGCCCCTGTCACTGGCTCGCAGCCCTCCGCGTTCGGGTCCACATTTTTACAGCTGCAACAGACAGGCATCAAGGCCGAGTTGGTCAGAACGTTAAGCTTCCGATCAGAGGGTCAGAGTTTAACCCTGCCTCCGTTGTGCCTGTGTTCAGCAAAGGGCGAAGATATTCTCATCTTCCTGGCCAACATACTGCAGATCATTAGCAAAAGGCGAAGATATTCTGATCTTCCTGGCCATCATACAGCAGATCATTAGCAAAGGGCGAAGATATTCTGATCTTACTGGCCATCATACTGCAGATCATTAGCAAAGGGCGAAGATATTCTGATCTTCCAGGCCATCATACAGCAGATCATTAGCAAAGGGTGAAGATATTCTGATCTTCCTGGCCATCATACAGCAGATCATTAGCAAAGGGCGAAGATATTCTGATCTTACTGGCCATCATACTGCAGATCATTAGCAAAGGGCGAAGATATTCTGATCTTACTGGCCATCATACAGCAGATCATTAGCAAAGGGCGAAGATATTCTGATCTTACTGGCCATCATACAGCAGATCATTAGCAAAGGGCGAAGATATTCTGATCTTCCAGGCCAACAACATACAGCAGATCATTAGCAAAGGGCGAAGATATTCTGATCTTCCAGGCCATCATACAGCAGATCATTAGCAAAGGGCGAAGATATTCTGATCTTCCTGGCCAGTATACAGCAGATCATTAGCAAAGGCGAAGATATTCTGATCTTCCTGGCCAAAATACTTCAGATCATTAGCAAAGATCGAATATATTCTGATCTTCCTGGCCAGTAATGGCAGTATACAGCAGATCATTAGCAAAAGGCGAAGATATTCTGATCTTCCAGGCCAACATATAGCAGATCATTAGCAAAGGGCAAAGATATTCTGATCTTCCTGGCCAGTATACAGCAGATCATTAGCAAAAGGCGAAGATATTCTGATCTTCCTGGCCAACATATAGCAGATCACTGAATAAAGGGCAAAGATATTTTGATCTTCCTGGCCAGTATACAGCAGATCATTTAATAAAAAGCGAAGATATTCTGATCTTCCTGGCCGACATATAGCAGATCATTAGCAAAGGGCGAAGATATTCTGATCTTCCTGGCCAACATACTGCAGATCATTAGCAAAGGGCGAAGATATTCTGATCTTCCAGGCCAACATACAGCAGATCATTAGCAAAGGGCGAAGATATTCTGATCTTCCTGGCCATCATACAGCAGATCATTAGCAAAGGGCGAAGATATTCTGATCTTCCTGGCCATCATACAGCAGATCATTAGCAAAGGGCGAAGATATTCTGATCTTCCAGGCCATCATACAGCAGATCATTAGCAAAGGGTGAAGATATTCTGATCTTCCAGGCCAACATACAGCAGATCATTAGCAAAGGGTGAAGATATTCTGATCTTCCAGGCCAACATACAGCAGATCATTAGCAAAGAGCGAAGATATTCTGATCTTCCAGGCCAACATACAGCAGATCATTAGCAAAGAGCGAAGATATTCTGATCTTCCAGGCCAACAACATACAGCAGATCATTAGCAAAGAGCGAAGATATTCTGATCTTCCAGGCCAACATACAGCAGATCATTAGCAAAGAGCGAAGATATTCTGATCTTCCTGGCCAACATACAGCAGATCATTAGCAAAGGGCGAAGATATTCTGATCTTCCAGGCCAACATACAGCAGATCAGCTTTGTTTGAATCTCTGTCATAGGTAAACCCAAGCAGAACATCAAATACATAATTATGCTTCAGATCCTGTAAACTTTGTCCGTTTCCAGTGGTTTATATAAACACATGAACCATGCCCAGCATGAAATCCTCAAGAAAAATAAGTGTAATCACCCTAATATTATTAACCTTAAGCGGAGGGGTATCCTGCCAAAGATGGAGTGCGCATGACTGCGCAGCAACAGAGCACCTGCACAGTATGGGCTGAACAACCACAGCAATATGCATACAGACATCCATGAACATCTTCTCACATAGTGTGGGCCCAACAACCACAGCAATATGCATACAGACAAGCATGAACATCTTCTCACATAGTGTGGCCCAACAACCACAGTAATATGCATACAGACATCCATGAACATTTTCTCTTACAGTGTGGCCCAACAACCACAGTAATATGCATGCAGACGTCCACAAACATTTTCTCACATAGTGTGGGCCCAACAACCACAGTAATATGCATGCAGACATCCATGAACATTTTCTCTTACAGTGTGGCCCAACAACCACAGTAATATGCATACAGACATCCACAAACATTTTCTCTTACAGTGTGGCCCAACAACCACAGTAATATGCATGCAGACATCCACAAACATTTTCTCACAACCAGAATAATATGCATACAGACATGCATGAACATTTTCCTAAAGTTAAATGAAGGTAACAGAGCGCCTACTCTGCTGCCAACGGTTGCGCATTGCCTGTAACAGCACTAGTAGACAACACAAAGAGCAGTGTGTTTGTCTTCCATCAAAACATCGCATTTTGTCACAGCCAAATTTCACTTACAGCCTCTGCCATCCAAGTGCATCATTCCAAATACTTGAATAATGCGTACATTTTGAAAATGTGCTGTCATATCTGTTAAACTCAACAGATCTACATACATGTTTTGTTCTCAAGTCCAATCAAAACACTTTAATGTCATATGTTTAGTGACTTTACAGCACTGTACTAAATTCTTAACAATCACCTAAGGGTGCTGTATGGGACCCCAAGCAACAATGCCTCACCACAGACTAGACAATCACCACTAGCCCCCAAAGCCACATGGTAGTCATTACACCACGTAAAGGGGGCTGTCCATAATCTGCACGACCCGTGTTACACTGTAACTGTTACACTGTAACTGCGCTACACTTGATCAGAAAATCTGATTTTACAATAATTGTACAGGTATAGGGCTGTCCATGTGCTGCACGACTCACATTACACTGTAACTGTTCGCTATAACTGTGCTAACTTGATCAGAAAATCTGATTTTACAATAAGTGTAAATGTATAGGGCTGTCCATGTTCTGCATGACCCACGTTACACTGTAACTGTTCGCTATAACTGTGCTACACTTGATCAGAAAATCTGATTTACAATAAGTGTAAATGTATAGGGCTGTCCATGTGATGCACGACTCACATTACACTGTAACTGTTACGCTATAACTGTGCTACACTTGATCAGAAATGTAATTTTACAATAAGTGTAAACCCACACAGTAGGCCTAAACACGTAAATGAAACTTCCAGATCACAGTCTGCATGCTGGTTACGGTGCTGACGTGGAAAGCCCCGCTTACAGTGATGCAAGACCATTCAATCTTCTGCCTGAATGAAGCGCACTCACACTCTACATACACAAGGCTAGGTTTGAATCTGAGAAAACAATCATTTCATTATCGCATAGAATGTTTCGATCAAAATCTCACATCAATGCACTTCAAATATTCTTTTTCCTTGTAGATTTGAACGCCTAATAAATATAATACTGTTAAGATCAAACAGAACAAATATACAAGGAGAAAGGTTGTGATTATTCAGTCCCTTTTCTGTCAAACTTGATCTCCAACCAATATCAAGTATTTATTGCTTATTTGCTTAGGGCCAGTCAGATGTAATCATTTGAAAACCAATGCAGTGAACATCCACCAAGATCGATAGCTGCTACCATAAATACATGAACACAAGAAGACTCCATCTGATGCACTGTATTTTTGTACTAGATGAGTACAATACCTTTAAAATCTTTTCTACTCTTATAAAGACGATGCAAAGATATGTGTGCCAGTGTAAGTTTGTGCATTTTCTCTGTAGAAGACACAAGTATGTTGACAACTGTGGTATAAATCTATTGCCACATTCTGTCAGTCCAGACAACTGAAAGCGTAGGTGTATACACACACACAAACGCATATACATGTATATACATGTGCATCTGCATATACAAATGCAGAAGTATCTCTCTAATACACATGCACATACATACACAATCTCCTCTCTCTCTCTCTCACACACACACACCACACACACACACACACACACACACACACACACACACACACACACACACCTACCACAACCAGTGTCCACCAACGTAGGCACCACGATGATAGACCTTCAGTCGATCCTTATTGGTCTTGCACACTTGGGTCAGTACATCCAGCCTGAAACACACGCGCACACACATACACACACATGCGTGCGTGCACACACACATGCACATGTGCACACTCACACGCACACACATGCACATGTGCACACTCACACGCACACACACACAAACACATTACACAGTTTTCAACAGTTCATTCCTGTTTAGTAATCTTTTTTTTTCCCCTTGCCCTTATTTTATACAACTTCAGAGGTATTACCCCATACCCCAAACTCCAGCTTCCCAAAACACTGAAATAAGTGCAATGACAAGATGGTCACCCAAATCCAGCTTCCAAAACACTGAAATAAGTGCAATGACAAGAGTCACCCCAAACTCCAGCTCCCCAAAACACTTGTAAATAAGTGCAATGACAAGATTATCACCCCAAACTCCAGCTCCCAAAACACTGAAATAAGTGCAATGACAAGATGGTCACCCCAAACTCCAGCTCCCCAAAACACTGAAATAAGTGCAATGACAAGATTATCACCCCAAACTCCAGCTCCCCAAAACACTGAAATAAGTGCAATGACAAGATGGTCACCCCAAACTCCAGCTCCCCAAAACACTGAAATAAGTGCAATGACAAGATGGTCAAAGGTCAAAGCAAGAGCTGAGCTGTTTTAGTTTCTCAAGATTGTAACTGTTATTTTTATTCAAAGCCCAGCCAACTGCGTCATCATATCAGGGCTATAACCATTTCAAAACAACATAATATCCCAACAGGAGATAAAGGAAAAGAAAATTAAGTACACATCAATGCACCGTGCACATAATCTATGTAGATGCTCCTGGTACTAACCACTCAGTCTGATTTATCACACAAGGGTTTAAAAACATACCTGAAGACAATTTTAAACATACCCAAGGACACTCAACCATATCTAAAAACGGGCCTATATTACCTACACTTGCTTCCAACTATCGCATTTCCCAAAAGCCAAAAATCACATAATAAATGTACTCAATTATCAACCCTGAGAGAAAGTACTGAAAATTTACTGAACACACAGATGAATAGACCAGCAAGGCAGATAACAATAGGAAGAAATGACAGACAGTTAAGCAACAAGGCTTCCAGAAAGATGAGAGTGACAGAAAAGTGGAAATTCCTAGCACAGACTTTCCACAAGGTAGGGATACTATTTATACTGAAAAAGTCCCCACATCCCCACAGGGAAAGTTTCTCAAGATGATGTCTCCGCATTTGGAATTAATTCCATATGCACTGACGCCTGTTCTGCTCATCTGCACAAAATCAGAAAACATAGGGAAAGTTTTCAGCCACTCGGGAGCAAAAGACTGCTACTTCTTTCGAGGGCTATGAGGGCCATATCCTCTTTCTTGGAGTTTTATCTTCCCTGTCCCTAAAAGAGGGACAGGTACCTATTTACAACTAGGGTAGCTGGGCCATTGTGATGATGCTAGGGCATCAATATGATCACCAATCTATTCAGCAATAATGCTTGATCCTGACTGACCTCAGCTTTCTGGGGCAAGTGCCCTAACCACTCCATTCACCTAACCCACCCACCCACCTGTCTGAACAGACTTACTGCAAGTATTGCTAAGGTGACCATGTAACTGTGCTGGATCTTCTCCACTGAGTGATCTCAAGGCGAATCGACAGTGAGTGGCATAATAATAATAACAATAACAATAATAATAATTACAGTATTAATATGGTGCCAAACACTGACAATTCAGTGGCATGACTGTAATGCTGATGAAGCCATGTGGAAAACACTGACAATTCAGTGGCATGACTGTAATGCTGATGAAGCCATGTGGAAAACATTGACAATTCAGTGGCATGACTGTAATGCTGATGAAGCCATGTGGAAAACATTGACAATTCAGTGGCATGACTGTAATGCTGATGAAGCCATGTGGAAAACACTGACAATTCAGTGGCATGACTGTAATGCTGATGAAGCCATGTGGAAAACACTGACAATTCAGTGGCATGACTGTAATGCTGATGAAGCCATGTGGAAAACACTGACAATTCAGTGGCATGACTGTAATGCTGATGAAGCCATGTGGAAAACATTGACAATTCAGTGGCATGACTGTAATGCTGATGAAGCCATGTGGAAAACATTGACAATTCAGTGGCATGACTGTAATGCTGATGAAGCCATGTGGAAAACACTGACAATTCAGTGGCATGACTGTAATGCTGATGAAGCCATGTGGAAAACATTGACAATTCAGTGGCATGACTGTAATGCTGATGAAGCCATGTGGAAAACATTGACAATTCAGTGGCATGACTGTAATGCTGATGAAGCCATGTGAAAAACGAGACTTAAAGAACAAAATTCAAACACTGGTTAAAACACCCATAACAACCAACTTATGTCCTGACAGAATTAAACAAAAAAACAAATGTAAAGTGGGTTTCCCAACAGTTAACATCCCTACATGAATGAATGAATGAATGAAAAACAAGAATACACAATAAAACAGAACTTGGACTCATAAGAATATGATCAAAAGCATTAAATTTACCCGTGTATTACAACACTAAATTATCAAAAGCATTAAATTTACCCGTGTATTACAACACTAAATTATCAAAAGCATTAAATTTACCCGTGCATTACAACACTAAATTATCAAAAGCATTAAAATTACCCGTGTATTACAACACTAAATTATCAAAAGCATTAAATTTACCCGTGTATTACAACACTAAATTATCAAAAGCATTAAATTTACTCATTCATTACAACTCTCTTCCTCTTCATTATGAAACATAACATATTGCATCTTTTTTTTTATATACAGATGTTGAACCATTTTACATTAACAGTATGACCAACCACACACACACACACACACACACACAACACATGCAAAAGAACAGGCACAGTGACTGAAAAACTGAAAACTAGAAGAATCCAGGGACATAGGCCTTGACAATACAGTTTCCACTCTGCAAAACTCTACAGTGAAGATAACATCTTGACAATACAGTTTCCACTCTGCAAAACTCTCTACATGAAGATAACATCTTGACAATACAGTTTCCACTCTGCAAAACCTACATGAAGATAACATCTGACAAATACAGTTTCCACTCTGCAAAACTACTACATGAAGGTAACATCTTGACAATACAGTTTCCACTCTGCAAAACTCTACAGTGAAGATAACATTTGACAATACAGTTTCCACTCTGCAAAACTCTACAGTGAAGATAACATTTGACAATACAGTTTCCACTCTGCAAAACTCTACATGAAGATAACATCTTGACAATACAGTTTCCACTCTGCAAAACTCTACAGTGAAGATAACATTTTGACAATACAGTTTCCACTCTGCAAAACTCTACAGTGAAGATAACATCTTGACAATACAGTTCCACTCTGCAAAACTCTACAGTGAAGATAACATTTTGACAATACAGTCTCCACTCTGTAGAATTCTCTACAGTGAAGATAACACTTGCCAGTACAGTTTCCACTCTGTAGAATTCTCTTCAGTGAAGATAACATCTTGACAAATACAGGCTCCACTCTGTAGAATTCTCTTCAGTGAAGATAACATCTTGACAATACAGTTTCCACTCTGCAAAACTCTTCAGTGAAGATAACATCTTGACAATACAGTCTCCACTCTGTAGAATTCTCTACAGTGAAGATAACACTTGCCAGTACAGTTTCCACTCTGTAGAATTCTCTTCAGTGAAGATAACATCTTGACAATACAGGCTCCACTCTGTAGAATTCTCTACAGTGAAGATAACATCTTGACAATACAGGCTCCACTCTGCAAAACTCTACACGAAGATAACATCTTGACAATAGTTTCCACTCTGCAAAACTCTACAGTGAAGATAACACTTGCCAGTACAGTTTCCACTCTGTAGAATTCACTTCAGTGAAGATAACGCTTGCCAGTACAGTTTCCACTCTGTAGAATTCACTTCAGTGAAGATAACGCTTGCCAGTACAGTTTCCACTCTGTAGAATTCACTTCAGTGAAGATAACACTTGCCAATACAGTTTCCACTCTGTAGAATTCACTTCAGTGAAGATAACGCTTGCCAGTACAGTTTCCACTCTGTAGAATTCACTTCAGTGAAGATAACACTTGCCAGTACAGTTTCCACTCTGCAAAACTCTACAGTGAAGATAACTTCTTGACAATACAGTTTCCACTCTGTAGAGTTCTCTACAGTGCAGATAACATCATATCTTCAACACTTTAACTATATCACCCTATCCATCAGTTTCAAGTGGAGAGATGTACAAGTGAAAAGGTCAACTTTCACTACTGGCTCTCCAGCCAGACTGCAATGCTGCGCAATGGCCTCGGACACCTAGCATGCACACTGCACGCAGCTTTTATGAGCAGGGAACTGGGCAAACCAGGGCCATGAATTTTCCTGTCACTGATGGATGAGTAGGCATACTGGTCCTTTTTAAACAGCAGCACCTCACACCGTTAAACTGTGACTGTACCCCATGCGCACTGCTACCACCATACTATGCTGTTATGGGCAACATTCCCCTCACACTGTTAAATTGTCACTGTGTCCTATGTGTACTGCTACCACTATACTATGCTGTTATGGGCAACATTCCCCTCACACTGTTAAATTGTCACTGTGTCCTATGTGTACTGCTACCACCATACTATGCTGTTATGGGCAACGTACAATGTTAAATTGTCACTATGTCCTATGTGTACTGCTACCACCGTACTATGCTGTTATGGGCAACGTACAATGTTAAATTGTCACTGTGTCCTATGTGTTCTGCTACCACCATACTATGCTGTTATGGGCAACGTATATTGTTAAATTGTCACTGTGTCCTATGTGTACTGCTACCACCATACTATGCTGTTGTCACTGTGTCCTATGTGTACTGCTACCACCATACTATGCTGTTATGGGCAACATACATTGTTAAATTGTCACTGTGTCCTATGTGTACTGCTACCACCATACTATGCTGTTATGGGCAACGTATATTGTTAAATTGTCACTGTGTCCTATGTGTACTGCTACCACCATACTATGCTGTTATGGGCAACGTATATTGTTAAATTGTCACTGTGTCCTATGTGTACTGCTACCACCATACTATGCTGTTGTCACTGTGTCCAATGTGTACTGCTACCACCATACTATGCTGTTATGGGCAACGTACAATGTTAAATTGTTCCTGTGTCCTATGTGTACTGCTACCACCATACTATGCTGTTATGGGCAACGTACATTGTTAAATTGTCACTGTGTCCTATGTGTACTGCTACCACCATACTATGCTGTTATGGGCAACATACAATGTTAAATTGTCACTGTGTCCTATGTGTACTGCTACCACCATACTATGCTGTTATGGGCAACGTACATTGTTAAATTGTCACTGTGTCCTATGTGTACTGCTACCACCATACTATGCTGTTGTCACTGTGTCCTATGTGTACTGCTACCACCATACTATGCTGTTATGGGTAACGTATATTGTTAAATTGTCACTGTGTCCTATGTGTACTGCTACCACCATACTATGCTGTTATGGGCAACATTCCCCTCACACTGTTAAATTGTCACTGTGTCCTATGTGTACTGCTACCACCATACTATGCTGTTGTCACCGTGTCCTATGTGTACTGCTACCACCATACTATGCTGTTATGGGCAACATACATTGTTAAATTGTCACTGTGTCCTATGTGTACTGCTACCACCATACTATGCTGTTATGGGCAACGTACAATGTTAAATTGTCACTGTGTCCTATGTGTACTGCTACCACCATACTATGCTGTTATGGGCAACGTACAATGTTAAATTGTCACTGTGTCCTATGTGTACTGCTACCACCATACTATGCTGTTATGGGCAACGTACAATGTTAATTTAAATTGTCACTGTGTCCTATGTGTACTGCTACCACCATACTATGCTGTTATGGGCAACGTACAATGTTAAATTGTCACTGTGTCCTATGTGTACTGCTACCACCATACTATGCTGTTATGGGCAACGTACAATGTTAATTTAAATTGTCACTGTGTCCTATGTGTACTGCTACCACCATACCATGCTGTTATGGGCAACGTTCCCCTCAGCTGGCCGTGCTGATATCACAGCTGATGAGGTTGGCCCCAAGACTATTCCTCCTTCCTTTAGTGGCCCTCCCTGATCACGGTGCTTTAATTCTCTGCACAGGAACATCCCCAGGATGCGTTCATCTTCAAATGGGATGATGTGCCATGGCCAGTGAACCCAGCACTTGAAGAGTGGACACTCTATACTTGGCAAACCAAACTTCGCAGACCTTTAAAATGTCCCAACCTGCCACGCAATGCTGTAATCTTGCCCAAACATTTTTGGTACGATCATTCCAGTTAAAAGCAATACTGTAAATCTTGCCCACACATTTTTGGTACGATCATTCCAGTTCCATGCAATACTGTAATCTTGCCCACACATTTTTGGTACGATCATTCCAGTTCCATGCAATACTGTAATCTTGTCCAGACATTTCTGGTACGATCATTCCAGTTAAAAGCAATACTGTAATCTTGCCCACACATTTCTGGTACGATCATTCAGTTCCATGCAATACTGTAATCTTGTCCACACATTTTTGGTACGATCATTCCAGTTCCATGCAATACTGTAATCTTGTCCAGATATTTCTGGTACGATCATTCCAGTTAAAAGCAATACATTATACTGTAATCTTGTCCAGACATTTCTGGTACGATCATTCCAGTTAAAAGCAATACTGTAATCTTGCCCACACATTTCTGGTACGATCATTCAGTTCCATGCAATACTGTAATCTTGTCCACACATTTTTGGTACGATCATTCCAGTTCCATGCAATACTGTAATCTTGTCCAGACATTTTTGGTACGATCATTCCAGTTCCATGCAATACTGTAATCTTGGCCACACATTTCTGGTACGAGCATTCCAGTTCCATGCAATACTGTAATCTTGGCCACACATTTCTGGTACGATCATTCCAGTTCCATGCAATACTGTAATCTTGGCCACACATTTCTGGTACGATCATTCCAGTTGTTGAATGAGCCGCCCGTAGCTAGTCCAGGTTTTGAAGCAGTGCGGCAGGTTTCCGGATAGCTACAGTTAAAACATTGGAGCCTCACAATCAACCTTGCTCATGCCTAATGCAGAAAAGAACAAAATAATGCATCATCCAGATCAACCAAGTTGCCCACATTTGTGTACTCCTATGGTCAACGTGAGTGTCCAAAAGGGGTGACAAGAGGTAAGTAGCATGAGGCTGGCAGTTGTGACAATGCGGACTGGCAGTTGTAACAATGCGGACTGGCAGATCGATTCAAACAGGAAAAGCATATTCTGTGTACTTTAATGAAGCTTTACACTTTAACTGAATTAATGGATCTAAAGGCAATTACCAAGTTTTCCACACACGCCACGCACACACACACACCCTAACCCCCTCCCCACCAATTGGAAGCAGCCCTACCATTCCTTTTCCTCCACACAATTGCTGGCCTGCACATACAGTGCTCTGTGTTGCTGTACTACCTGAAACATCTGTACACACACACACACACATGTACCACACACACACACACACACACCACACACACACACACGCATGTACCACACACACACATGCATGTACCACACACACACGCATGTACCACACACACA
This sequence comes from Monoplex corrugatus, assembly GCA_030674185.1. NCBI lineage: Eukaryota > Metazoa > Mollusca > Gastropoda > Littorinimorpha > Ranellidae > Monoplex > Monoplex corrugatus. The sequence goes on from JAPXFY010000021.1 coordinate 1,031,421, forward strand.
CACGCACCACACACACACAAAGCACAAATTAATTCACAGAATTATTCTTGAAGCCATCCCTTCCCAACAATCTCTTGTCTTCATTTATTTAAAAGATTGTCTACTGTTTTGTTTGTTTGTTGAGAGTTCGAATCGCACATCAATCCCTTCAAAAGCATCTGTGGGATTTTTCAGCCTAACCAACTCCTACCCAGAGCTGAGCATGCTGTGGGCTCACTGGGAAGACTGGGACCACACAGTACCCAGAGCTGAGCATGCTGTGGACTCACTGGGAAGACTGGGACCACACAGTACCCAGAGCTGAGCATGCTGTGGACTCACTGGGAAGACTGGGACCACACAGTACCCAGAGCTGAGCATGCTGTGGACTCACTGGGAAGACTGGGACCACACAGTACCCAGAGCTGAGCATGCTGTGGACTCACTGGGAAGACTGGGACCACACAGTACCCAGAGCTGAGCATGCTGTGGACTCACTGGGAAGACTGGGACCACACAGTTGAGTCTCATCCACTTTACAGATGAGTCACTGAGGGTGTTGCCCAAATCTCCTGACCATAGGTGTCTTAATTCTCGGGTCTGTTTGACTTCACAACACATTATAATAGTAAGCGTATAGTACAGCCCTGTCAAGCAGTCTTGACTTCACAACACATTATAATAGTAAGCCTATAGTACAGCCCTGTCAAGCAGTCTCATTCCTAGATGGAACTTCCATAGCATCATGATTATCATCGTCGTCGTCATCACCAGCAGCATCACACAGAGAAAACTGAGCCAGCTTCTGTGGCCAGTAAGGTGGTGCAGAAAATTGGGAAGAGAAACTGTGAGCACAACTGAAACCACTGTTGATGTGACGATTCTTTAAAAAAAAAAAAAAAAGCAGTTTATGTATTCTTGCCTTAAAAATTGTGCACTCCACGTCAACAGTGTGTACCAAACAAACATGTCCCAGACACGATGTTTGTAGCTGTGAACAAGTTAGAATCAGGGATGTTCGTAGCTGTCAACAAGTTGGAATCAGGGATGTTTGTAGCTGTCAACAAGTTGGAATCAGGGATGTTCGTAGCTGTCAACAAGTTGGAATCAGGGATGTTCGTAGCTGTCAACAAGTTGGAATCAGGGATGTTTGTAGCTGTCAACAAGTTGGAATCAGGGATGTTCGTAGCTGTCAACAAGTTGGAATCAGGATGCTCGTAGCTGTCAACAAGTTGGAATCAGGGATGTTCGTAGCTGTCAACAAGTTGGAATCAGAGATGTTCGTAGCTGTCAACAAGTTGGAATCAGGGATGTTCGTAGCTGTCAACAAGTTGGAATCAGGGATGTTCGTAGCTGTCAACAAGTTGGATTCAGGGATGTTCGTAGCTGTCAACAAGTTGGAATCAGGGATGTTTGTAGCTGTCAACAAGTTGGAATCAGGGATGTTTGTAGCTGTCAACAAGTTGGAATCAGGGATGTTCGTAGCTGTCAACAAGTTGGAATCAGGGATGTTCGTAGCTGTCAACAAGTTGGAATCAGGGAAGTTTGTAGCTGTCAACAAGTTGGAATCAGGGAAGTTTGTAGCTGTGAACAAGTTAGAATTAGGGATGTTTGTAGCTGTGAACAAGTTGGAATCAGGGATGTTCGTAGCTGTGAACAAGTTGGAATCAGGGCATCTTCTGCATGCTTTTTGCCATCGTAACATTTCTGACCGCAGTCTTTTCAACTTCCAAGACTTTGTGGGTTATAGAACCAGAGTATTTTCACACATTTTGATGTTAATAAAACTAAGTCTCTTGATTAGCCAAAACCAGGAAAAAGTCTTATCAATTTGGACTTATGCTGATTTTTCGTTTCTTTTGTTTTGTTTGTTTGTTTGTTTTGCTTGTCAAAACTTTGTTTTTGCATACTGGCGCTCAAATCTGTGCATAAAATATGCAATAATATACAAGTAAACAGATCTGCAAATGTCCCAACACTTGGCCATTGTACGTGTCAAGGGGAGGAATGAAAAGGCAAATGGATCAAACAAACAAAAATTCATGCCATCACTTACGTATTTCATTTTAAAAGAGTCTTCTGCCAGCTTCTCCACGGCCAGAATATCATCAAGGCGAATCTCACACAGCGACTTCTCCCCTGAAAAATGCAAACTACAATATCACATAAAGTTTCATGTTTATGCACAAACTACAATATCACATTAAATTTCATGTTTATGCACAAACTACAATATCACATCAAGTTTCATGTTTATGCACAAACTACAATATCACATTACGTTTCATGTTTATGCACAAACTACAATATCACATTACGTTTCATGTTTATGCACAAACTACAATATCACATTACGTTTCATGTTTATGCACAAACTACAATATCACATTAAGTTTCATATTTATGCACAAACTACAATATCACATTACGTTTCATGTTTATGCACAAACTACAATATCACATTACGTTTCATGTTTATGCACAAACTACAATATCACATTACGTTTCATGTTTATGCACAAACTACAATATCACATTACGTTTCATGTTTATGCACAAACTACAATATCACATTACGTTTCATGTTTATGCACAAACTACAATATCACATTACGTTTCATGTTTATGCAGTCCATCCTATGTGAACACTTCTGCAGGAAGCTAGTGGGAAGGGTGAGAGATTTTAAGGGTTAAATTTCTGCTTTGTTATCATAGCTGATTGACGTTGGAAGCTGGTAGATGGGTGAAAAGTGAGGGGGTTAATTTTTTGCTTAATCATGATTGATATCGCAGAAAGTTGATGGGTAGGATGAGGGAGTAAAAGGGTTAAGTTACTACTTACTTATCATGGCCAATAATGTAGGAAACTGGCAGACAGGATGAGGAAGTTAAAAGGTTAAGTTTCTGCTTTGCTTTCAGGGTTGGTAATACAGGAAGCTGGTAAACAGGACAAAGGCATCTAAGGGACACATCCATCACTTTGCATCTGCTTTTTGCAGGTTGGTGGATAGGGTTAGGGGGATGATAAAGGGTTAAAATTACATTATTCCATTAAACCTCATGCTTGCATGGTCTGAATATTCCATCAGCCGACTACCAACAACATGATGGCATCACAAACCATTACTCTGTGGTGTAGTGGTTCACACAACAGACCACAGACTGGCAGAGTAGGGGTTCAAATCTCATCAGTCCAAAATCACTGCAGGATTTTCCTGCCCTATTCAGCTCCAACACTGACTTGAGTGTGCTATGGGTTCATTGGGGAGACTGGGAAGAATGTTGAGAGTTCCATGGACAGCAAAGAAAGCAAACGAGACAGTCTCGATGGAGGCAAACACAAGTAGATCACTCATAAGGAAGAGACAGGCAACATTTATACGCCATTTTATGAGGAAGGGGGATTTGGAACACCTGGTCACAACGGGAAAGCTGGAGGGAAAGAGAGCACCAGGTAGACCCAGGGAGAAAATGCTAGACGAACTTGCGGAGTGGCTGAAGACAAGGAGGGTGGAGGAGATGCTTGGGGCGGCAAGAGATAGAGACAGATGGAAGTCCATGATCGCTAACGCCATGTGGCAGGGCACCTGATGATGATGATGATGAGTAGGCTCCTACACAGACCTAAGTGTGCTATGGGTTCATTGGGGAGACTGGGACCACACAATCAAAATCACTGTGGGATTTTCCAGCCCTAAGTAGGCTCCTACACAGACTTGAGTGTGCTATGGGTTCGTTGGGGAGACTGGGACCACACAGTTGAGTCACAACCACTTCACGGATGCACGTCTGAGGATGCTGTTAAAATGAATAACCGCAAAGATGGCCAGGTATGATGCTCTGATCTGTTCACTAGTCTACATTAACAAACCATCACATTCAACTTTATGATCTGTTCACTAGTCTACATTAACAAACCATCACATTCAACTTCATGATCTGATCATTAGTCTACATTAACAAACCATCACATTCAACTTCATGATCTGATCATTAGTCTACATTAACAAACCATCACATTCAACTTCATGATCTGATCATTAGTCTACATTAACAAACCATCACATTCAACTTCATGATCTGATCATTAGTCTACATTAACAAACCATCACATTCAACTTTATGATCTGTTCACTAGTCTACATTAACAAACCATCACATTCAACTTCATGATCTGATCATTAGTCTACATTAACAAACCATCACATTCAACTTCATGATCTGATCATTAGTCTACATTAACAAACCATCACATTCAACTTCATGATCTGATCATTAGTCTACATTAACAAACCATCACATTCAACTTCATGATCTGATCATTAGTCTACATTAACAAACCATCACATTCAACTTCATGATCTGATTTGTCTACATTAACAAACCATCACATTCAACTTCATGATCTGTTCACTAGTCTACATTAACAAACCATCACATTCAACTTCATGATCTGATCATTAGTCTACATTAACAAACCATCACATTCAACTTTATGATCTGTTCACTAGTCTACATTAACAAACCATCACATTCAACTTCATGATCTGATCATTAGTCTACATTAACAAACCATCACATTCAACTTCATGATCTGATCATTAGTCTACATTAACAAACCATCACATTCAACTTCATGATCTGATCATTAGTCTACATTAACAAACCATCACATTCAACTTCATGATCTGATCATTAGTCTACATTAACAAACCATCACATTCAACTTCATGATCTGATCATTAGTCTACATTAACAAACCATCACATTCAACTTCATGATCTGATTTGTCTACATTAACAAACCATCACATTCAACTTCATGATCTGTTCACTAGTCTACATTAACAAACCATCACATTCAACTTCATGATCTGATCATTAGTCTACATTAACAAACCATCACATTCAACTTTATGATCTGTTCACTAGTCTACATTAACAAACCATCACATTCAACTTCATGATCTGATCATTAGTCTACATTAACAAACCATCACATTCAACTTCATGATCTGATCATATAGTCTACATTAACAAACCATCACATTCAACTTCATGATCTGATCATTAGTCTACATTAACAAACCATCACATTCAACTTCATGATCTGATCATTAGTCTACATTAACAAACCATCACATTCAACTTCATGATCTGATCATTAGTCTACATTAACAAACATCACATTCAACTTTATGATCTGTTCAATAGTCTACATTAACAACCATCACATTCAACTTCATGATCTGATCATTAGTCTACATTAACAAACCACATTCAACTTCATGATCTGATCATTAGTCTACATTAACAAACCATCACATTCAACTTCATGATCTGATCATTAGTCTACATAACAAACCATCACATTCAACTTCATGATCTGAATCATAAGTCTACATTAACAAACCATCACATTCAACTTCATGATCTGATTTGTCTACATTAACAAACCATCACATTCAACTCAATGATCTATCATTAGTCTACATTAACAAACCATCACATTCAACTTCATGATCTGATCATTAGTCTACATTAACAAACCATCACATTCAACTTCATGATCTGTTCACTAGTCTACATTAACAAACCATCACATTCAACTTCATGACTGATCATTAGTCTACATTAACAACCATCACATCAACTCATGCTTTGCAGTCTGAATTTTCGTAACTTGACACATACACAAAATCTGACGGGTGCAGACAGTCAACTGGATAAATACCCAACTTCCTATCGGAAGTGTTGGGTTACAGCCTGCTAGGGTATCTCCTGCGGGTGATGAAGGGTAATTTTCCCCCATGCTCCTGCTGGGTGGATGAAGGGTAATTTCCCCATCTCTGCTGGGTGATGAAGGAATTTCCCCATCCTCCTGCAGGGTGGATTGAAGGTAATTTTCCCCATCTCCTGCTGGTGGATGAAGGGTAATTTTCCCCATCTCCTGCTGGTGATGAAGTGTAATTTCCCCATCTCCCAGGTCAATATGAGTACAGACTGCAATTCCCCTTCATGTCTATACACACGCAGAACATCAAACTATGCACGTTAAAGATCCTGTAAACTTTATGTGCATATTCGTACACACAAAGAAAAAATACACCCGCTGAAGACCCTAAGGTCATATCAAGTCTTGTGGGTTATGAAACCATGAAAACTCACAGCATGCAAACCACTGAAGAAGGAGTATGGCGACGTGTAGTATTACACCTCACAGCATGCAAACCTACTGAAGGAGTATGGCGACTGTGTAGTATTACACCTCACAGCATGCAAACCTACTGAAGAAGGAGTATGGCGACTGTGTAGTATTACACCTCACAGCATGCAAACCTACTGAAGGAGTATGGCGACTGTGTAGTATTACACCTCACAGCATGCAAACCTACTGAAGAAGGAGTATGGCGACTGTGTAGTATTACATCTCACAGCATGCAAACCTACTGAGAAGGAGTATGGCGACTGTGTAGTATTACACCTCACAGCATGCAAACCTACTGAAGAAGGAGTATGGCGACTGTGTAGTATTACACCTCACAGCATGCAAACCTACTGAAGAGGGAGATATGCGACTGTGTAGTATTACACCTCATAGCATGCAAACCTACTGAAGAAGGAGTATGGCGACTGTGTAAGTATTACAATCACAGCATGCAAACCTACTGAAGGATATAGGCGACTGTGTAGTAATTACACCTCACAGCATGCAAACCTACTGTATAGGAGTATGGCGACCTGTGTAGTATTACACCTCACAGCATGCAAAACCTACTGAAGAGTATGGCGACTGTGTAGTATTACACCTCACAGCATGCTAAACCATACCTGAGAGAGTAATGCGACTGTGTATATTTACACCAAGCCTCAAAGCCGTGGCAAAACTACATGCCCTAACACAAATCCCAGAAAATTGAAAAGCAATAAATATAACACTGAACACAAAACACCGTTCTTAATCCATTTCCTGAAGACAAAACACCGTTCTTAATCCATTTCCTGAAGACAAAACACTGTTCTTAATCCATTTCCTGAAGACAAAACACCGTTCTTAATCCATTTCCTGAAGACAAAACACCGTTCTTAATCCATTTCCTGAAGACAAAACACCGTTCTTAATCCATTTCCTGAAGACAAAACACTGTTCTTAATCCATTTCCTGAAGACAAAACACTGTTCTTAATCCATTTCCTGAAGACAAAACACCGTTCTTATTCTATTTCCTGAAGACAAAACACTGTTCTTAATCCATTTCCTGAAGACAAAACACTGTTCTTATTCTATTTCCTGAAGACAAAACACTGTTCTTAATCCATTTCCTGAAGACAAAACACTGTTCTTATTCTATTTCCTGAAGACAAAACACTGTTTTATTCTATTTCCTGAAGACAAAACATTGTTCTTAATCCATTTCCTGAAGACAAAACACTGTTCTTATTCTATTCCTGAAGACAAAACACCGTTCTTATTCATATTTCCTGAAGACAAAACACCGTTCTTAATCCATTTCCTGAAGACAAAACACTGTTCTTATTCATTTCCTGAAGACAAAACACTGTTCTTAATCCATTTCCTCAAGACAAAACACTGTTCTTATTCTATTTCCTGAAGACAAAACACTGTTCTTATTCTATTTCCTGAAGACAAAACACTGTTCTTATTCTATTTCCTGAAGACAAAACACCGTTCTTATCCATTTCCTGAAGACAAAACACTGTTCTTATTCTATTTCCTGAAGACAAAACACTGTTCTTAATCCATATTCCTGAAGACAAAACACTGTTCTTATTCTATTTCCTGAAGACAAAAACCGTTCTTATTCTATTTCCTGAACACAAAACACTGTTCTTATTCTATTTCCTGAACACAAAACACTGTTCTTATTCTATTTCCTGAAGACAAAACACCGTTCTTATTCTATTTCCTGAAGACAAAACACTGTTCTTATTCTATTTCCTGAAGACAAAACACCGTTATTCTATTTCCTGAAAACAAAACACTGTTCTTATTCTATTTCCTCAAGATAAAACACTGTTCTTATTCTATTTCCTGAAGACAAAACACTGTTCTTATTCTATTTCCTGAAGACAAAACACAGTTCTTATTCTATTTCCTGAAGACAAAACACTGTTCTTATTCTATTTCCTGAAGACAAAACACCATTCTTATTCTATTCCCTGAAGACAAAACACTGTTCTTATTCTATTCCCTGAAGACAAAACACTGTTCTTATTCTATTTCCTCAAGATAAAACACTGTTCTTATTCTATTTCCTGAAGACAAAACACTGTTCTTATTCTATTTCCTGAAGACAAAACACAGTTCTTATTCTATTTCCTGAAGACAAAACACTGTTCCTATTCTATTTCCTGAAGACAAAACACAATTCTTATTCTATTCCCTGAAGACAAAACACTGTTCTTATTCTATTCCTGAAGACAAAACACTGTTCTTATTCTATTTCCTCAAGATAAAACACTGTTCTTATTCTATTTCCTGAAGACAAAACACTGTTCTTATTCTATTTCCTGAAGACAAAACACAGTTCTTATTCTATTTCCTGAAGACAAAACACTGTTCTTATTCTATTTCCTGAAGACAAAACACAATTCTTATTCTATTTCCTGAAGACAAAATACTGTTCTTATTCTATTTCCTGAAGACAAAACACAATTCTTATTCTATTTCCAAATCACTGACTTGGGCTAGTCTGGATTCCATTTTCTGCAAAATTTCTTCTCTCCTCTGAAGCACATTACCATAGTGTTCCCCCCCACCCCCCACCCCCCCAATGCATATATTTTTGTTTACTTATGGAAGTGATGTATGCAGGACATCACTGTTGTCTGCTGCCCGTTTGAGTGTAGATGTATGCCAGACATCACTGTTGTCTGCTGCCCATTTGAGTGTAGATGTATGCCAGACATCACTGTTGTCTGAAGCCCATTTGATGTAGATGTATGCCAGACATCACTGTTGTCTGCTGCCCATTTGAGTGTAGATGTATCCAGACATCACTGTTGTCTGCTGTCCATTTGAGTGTAGATGTATGCCAGACATCACTGTTGTCTGCTGCCCATTTGAGTGTAGATGTATGCCAGACATCACTGTTGTCTGAAGCCCATTTGAATGTAGATGTATGCCAGACATCACTGTTGTCTGCTGCCCATTTGAGTGTAGATGTATGCCAGACATCACTGTTGTCTGCTGCCCATTTTGAGTGTAGATTGTTATGCCAGACATCACTGTTGTCTGCTGCCCATTTGAGTGTAGATGTATGCCAGACATCACTGTTGTCTGCTGCCATTGAGTGTAATGTATGCCAGACATCACTTTGTCTGCCCATTTGAGTGTAGATGTATGCCAGACATCACTGTTGTCTGCTGCCCTATTTTAGTGTAGATGTATTGCCAGACATCACTTGTTGTCATGCTGCCCATTTTAGTGTAGATGTATGCCAGACATCACTGTTGTCTGCTGCCCATTTGAGTGTAGATGTATGCAGAACATTAACACATGTATTAAAGATCCTATGATTCATGTCAATGGAAGCTTATGGAAACGTGAAAATATTCAGTCTGCACACTACGCAGCAAACTAAAGCCTTCACCAGTCTGTTGGCTTTGATGGTACCACAACAACTGGTGTTCTGCCTGAAGAGGTATCTGAAATCATACACACAAACATACACAGCAATAAGTAACATGTGACAAAATATATAACTGCACCATGAGCAGGATGAACAAGCAAAGTAACACACACACACACACACACACCACACACACACAACACACACACCCCACAAAACACACAGAGTTGGTAACAGTCTGTCCACTGTCTCAGTGAGCTATGTTTAGAAATTCCCCCCTCCTTCTGACTGGCAGCCGTGATCATCTGCTGCGCGATGCCTATTGGTCTCAGTCACAAGCCTCTGAAGGAGATCTTGAGTGAGAAACAACTTGAAATAATCTACAGCTCCAAACCCTCAGTTGATACTTTGATGCCCGCATCCCCTGTAAACTCAAACGACACAGGTCTTGTGTTTGTCCCATCGACGAACTGACCTTCAAAACATGCAGTTCCAGTCACTGTCCGTCCTCTTCTCGCACCCCGGACCCGCCCCCTCCCCTGCCTCACCCCCCTTCCTGCTGTCCCTCTTCTTCGTCCTGCACCCCTGCTTCTCGAAACTCTAGGCCTTTTTCTGCTTAGTACTGGCACCCTCCCCCCTCCCCATCACTATCGCTTTCAGTCTCAGCACCACTCACCTCTGTCTCCACCGTGAAAGCAGGATCAACAGTCAAGTCGTGACTGACTGACGTATCACTGCCGTCAAAGTCAGTCAAGGCACGCGGTGCACTTGTTCTGGCCACATCATCGCCATGAACATCACTGTCCTCGCTAAAATCATCCAAACAATCAACTGATTCGATGTCAGAATCATTTTGGAGCACAAGTTAAACGGCAAGGGAAAGCGGAATGGAAGCATGTCGTCTGCTTGAAGTGCTCGGCTCGGCTCGGCGCTGTCGGCCATTTTCGCTGTCGGAGTGTTTACGTAAACGGGGTCCCCTACTAATTGCTTTGTTTGCAAACTTTGGGAGGAACGTCACAGAAACTGCGTAGTATCTCATTATCGGGGAAGGATTGTAAATTGTGTATCTGTGTTCTGCGTCACTTCTGCTTGCCCTAATTCCCCATGAAAAATGCTAAAAATATCAGAATATTCGGTCGCTGACAAAGAGGAATGACAGGAGAGCCGACCGAATATTCGGTCGCCGGCACTGAACGGGTTAAAACAAAAGCATGAAGTGAGCACAAAACGACACATCCCAAGTCCAAGATCCCATCAAACAAACAACACAAGAGGCATTAAAAACAGTCGTTATCCCATCAAACAAACAACACAAGAGGCATTAAAAAAACACTTGTTATCCCATCAAACAAACACAAGAGGCATTAAAAAACACTTGTTATCCCATCAAACAAACAACACAAGAGGCATTAAAAACAGTTGTTATCCCATCAAACAAACAACACAAGAGGCATTAAAAAAACACTTGTTATCCCATCAAACAACACAAGAGGCATTAAAAAACACTTGTTATCCCATCAAACAAACAACACAAGAGGCATTAAAAAAACAGTTGTTATCCCATCAAACAAACACAAGAGGCATTAAAAAACAGTTGTTATCCCATCAAACAAACAACACAAGAGGCATTAAAAAAACACTTGTTATCCCATCAAACAAACAACACAAGAGGCATTAAAAAAACACTTGTTATCCCATCAAACAAACAACACAAGAGGCATTAAAAAAACAGTTGTTATCCCATCAAACAAACAACACAAGAGGCATTAAAAAAAACACTTGTTATCCCATCAAACAAACAACACAAGAGGCATTAAAAAAACAGTTGTTATCCCATCAAACAAACAACACAAGAGGCATTAAAAAAACACTTGTTATCCCATCAAACAAACAACACAAGAGGCATTAAAAAAACACTTGTTATCCCATCAAACAAACAACACAAGAGGCATTAAAAAAACACTTGTTATCCCATCAAACAAACAACACAAGAGGCATTAAAAAACAGTCGTTATCCCATCAAACAAACAACACAAGAGGCATTAAAAAAACAGTCGTTATCCCATCAAACAAACAACACAAGAGGCATTAAAAAAACACTTGTTATCCCATCAAACAAACAACACAAGAGGCATTAAAAAACACTTGTTATCCCATCAAACAAACACAAGAGGCATTAAAAAACACTTGTTATCCCATCAAACAAACAACACAAGAGGCATTAAAAAACACTTGTTATCCCATCAAAACAACACAAGAGGCATTAAAAAACACTTGTTATCCCATCAAACAACACAAGAGGCATTAAAAAACACTTGTTATCCCATCAAACCACATAAAAACAGACCAACAACAAGAGGCATTAAAAAACACTTGTTATCCCATCAAACAAACAACACAAGAGGCATTAAAAAACACTTGTTATCCCATCAAACAAACAACACAAGAGGCATTAAAAAAACACTTGTTATCCCATCAACAAACAACACAAGAGGCATTAAAAAAACACTTGTTATCCCATCAAACAAACACACAAGAGGCATTAAAAAAACACTTGTTATCCCATCAAACAAACAACACAAGAGGCATTAAAAAACACTTGTTATCCCATCAAACAAACAACACAAGAGGCATTAAAAAACACTTGTTATCCCATCAAACAAACAACACAAGAGGCATTAAAAAACACTTTATCCCATCAAACAAACAACACAAGAGGCATTAAAAAACACTGTTATCCCATCAAACAAACAACACAAGAGGCATTAAAAAACATCGTTATCCCATCAAACAAACAACACAAGAGGCATTAAAAAACAGTGTTATCCCATCAAACAACAACACAAGAGGCATTAAAAAACACTTGTTATCCCATCAAACAAACAACACAAGAGGCATTAAAAAACAGTTGTTATCCCATCAAACAAACAACACAAGAGGCATTAAAAAAACACTTGTTATCCCATCAAACAAACAACACAAGAGGCATTAAAAAAACACTGTTATCCCATCAAACAAAACAACACAAGAGGCATTAAAAAAACATTGTTATCCCATCAAACAAACACAAGAGGCATTAAAAAACAGTTGTTATCCCATCAAACAACACAAGAGGCATTAAAAAAACACTTGTTATCCCATCAAACAAACAACACAAGAGGCATTAAAAAACACTTGTTATCCCATCAAACAAACAACACAAGAGGCATTAAAAAACAGTCGTTATCCCATCAAACAAACAACACAGAGGCATTAAAAAACACTTGTTATCCCATCAAACAAACAACACAAGAGGCATTAAAAAAACAGTTGTTATCCCATCAAACAAACAACACAAGAGGCATTAAAAAAACAGTCGTTATCCCATCAAACAAACAAGACAAGAGGCATTAAAAAAACAGTGTTATCCCATCAAACAAACAACACAAGAGGCATTAAAAAAACACTTGTTATCCCATCAAACAAACAACACAAGAGGCATTAAAAAACAGTTGTTCCATGTACCCGGACACAAAAAGTACTGACTGAACACAAACACAAAACAGCCTGTGTGCAATGACCCTAGCATATAAAACAAACTTATAACATCAAAATGAAAAAAATAACAGGAAAAAAATCCTGAGACAAAAAAAATGATAAACACAAAGTACCACAATCTGCTCTTTCTCTCTTTTGCTTCCACACCTTTCGACTTGGAATAGGAGAGAGACTGGTTGGTGAGGCAGAAGTAACGTTTCTTGAAGTTTTTCCGACCTAGTCGATTGCGGCCCTGTGCTCGTTTGATCATCAACCTGGGGAAGGATTTTTGTTTTAAATTCATTGCTGTACATCCGCAATTGATAACAAAACAAACTGTTTGTCACGAACAGTGGTCAAAGGTTCTCATGACCATCTTGTACAACAGTATTTCCTTCAATTATTGGCCAAATACTCTAGCTCGCTCAGTTAAAAAAGAAAAAAATCCTCCTGAAGGAGCAGCACAGCTGAAAATTTGGACCAGAAACTCAAACTTGACTTGTTATTTTCTTCATGTTGTATCGTGTTCTCACGAAAACTAAGAACAGGTAAACATGAACTGAATGTAATGTCTATACACAGTTAATTCCTGGTGTGAATTCATTAAAAAAAAACAGAAATGCATGAAAACATTATAATACATGAAAATACAATAAGAATGCATATTTTATCGATAGCACCAACAGCAGCAACAAAAACAACAAATAATGGCACAATCTTTGGGCAACCTGCCTTTGTTATGTGTTGTAAAAGAGCAAAGAAACAAATTTATGAAGTTTAAGGCAAAAACAAATACTACAGAACTGCTATCTTCCATAATGTTTCCTGAAGCTGGAGAAAATGACTGACAAGAAATGATCAAGTGTAAACATATATTCCATACCAAGTAACACTGATTTGCAGTTCAATCTGTGTCCCCCAAAAATCATTCACACACACACACACACACACACACACACACACACACACACACACACACACACACACACACACACAGAGCAGCAGTGTCATACAAAATGTACAGGTGAAGTGTCAGTGGGGCAATGCACTACAGAACTGTTTGCCTGTCTAGTTCACATCATATAAGCATTCTGATTAATTTTTGTGTATTCAAGGACAGATCGCTTCCAAGGCATGTGCTTTTAACCAAAGAGGCCATCAATCCACTGAGCAATTTAATTGCTTAGAAAATTAGGAAGAAACGGTTGCCACTTACCCTTCTTTCAGGACAATAGGTGCTTCATTAATTTCTTCGACAAGGTCCTTAGCTGAGGAAATATACTAAAACTGCAAAACACAGACAAAGGTCCTTTAGCTGAGGAAATGATATCTAAAAACTGCAAAACACAGACAAAGGTCCTTTAGCTGAGGAAATGATATCTAAAAACTGCAAAACACAAAGGTCCTTTAGCTGAGGAAATGATATCTAAAAACTGCAAAACACAAGGTCCTTTAGTGAGGAATGTATATAAACTGCAAACACAAAGGTCCTTTAGCTGAGGAAATGATATCTAAAAACTGCAAAACACAAAGGTCCTTTAGCTGAGGAAATGATATCTAAAAACTGCAAAACACAAAGGTCCTTTAGCTGAGGAAATGATATCTAAAAACTGCAAACACAAAGGTCCTTTAGCTGAGGAAATGATATCTAAAACTGCAAAACACAAAGGTCCTTTAGCTGAGGAAATGATATCTAAAAACAGCAAAACACAGACAAAGGTCCTTTAGCTGAGGAAATGATATCTAAAAACAGCAAAACACAGACAAAGGTCCTTTAGCTGAGGAAATGATATCTAAAAACAGCAAAACACAGACAAAGGTCCTTTAGCTGAGGAAATGATATCTAAAAACAGCAAAACACAGACAAAGGTCCTTTAGCTGAGGAAATGATATCTAAAAACTGCAAAACACAAAGGTCCTTTAGCTGAGGAAATGATATCTAAAAACTGCAAAACACAGACAAAGGTCCTTTAGCTGAGGAAATGATATCTAAAAACAGCAAAACACAGACAAAGGTCCTTTAGCTGAGGAAATGATATCTAAAAACAGCAAAACACAGACAAAGGGGACAAACATCACTGTGAAGTTGACTACAAGCAACAAATGAAATACAAAAAAAAACACAAAATAACAAACAACGGGGAAAAAATAGACCTGTTCTCACAAAATCACTTGAAAGTTGCATTTTATGCATCTTTTAGTTTTTCACATAAAAGAAGACTTTACAGATTATAAGGATCCTCAGGGTATGTACAGACGAATTGAAGAAACTGTCCACAAGAAAAATACATGCACATCAACTGGCACGTTCATCATGGAAAAGGACAAAATAAAGAAGACAGAGAGAGCGAGCGGTCGGGTAAGTCAGCACAATACGCAATTGTCACCAGATCTGTTTTCACTTTACAGCGAAAACATTATGAGAAACCTGGAAGAAGACCCTAGATTAAAGGTTGGAGGGAAAATGATAAACAACATTCGATACGCAGATGACACTGTGCTAATTGCAGAAAGTGAAAGTGACCTACAAAACCTTGTGAATATACTAGAAATAGAAAACAAAGGTAAGGGATTGGAACTAAACAGCAGGAAGACTGAAGTCATGGTGATCAGTAAAAAACATGAAATCCCCTCATGCAAAATAACAGCAAATGGCACAACCTTGACACAGGTTGATAAATTCAAATACCTGGGAACGATCATTTCATCAGATGGCAGATGCACATCAGAAATAGCCGGCAGAATCGGCCAAGCCAAAACAGCATTCGGAAAGATGACAGGCATTCTTACCAACAAATGCCTATCAATTAACATCAGAAAGAGAGTCCTTGAATGTTATATAGAACCAATACTGTTGTACGGATGTGAGGTGTGGACAGTCAACAAACAAAGCCAGAACAAGATTGAGGCAACCGAGATGTGGTTTCTAAGAAGAATGTTGAGAGTTCCATGGACAGCAAAGAAAACAAATGAGACAGTCTTGATGGAGGCAGACACAAGTAGATCACTCATAAGGAAGATTAGGAAAAGACAGGCAACATTTATAGGCCATTTTGTGAGGAAGGGGGATTTGGAGCACCTGGTCACAACAGGAAAGCTGGAGGGAAAGAGAGCACCAGGTAGACCCAGGGAGAGAATGCTGGACGGACTTGCAGAGTGGCTGGGGACAAGGGGGGTGGGAGAGATGCTAGGGGCAACGAGAGAGAGAGACACAGATGGAAGTCCATGATCGCCAACGCCATGCAGCAGGGCACCTGATGATGATGATGAAAGATACCAACCTTATTTCTCTAATGTGAAAACTAACAGAGATATGGTGTTTGAAAGCCCGTAAATGCAGGACCAGCCATTTTGGGAAAATAAGCTTCAAAGACATTTGATCACACAACCTATAAAGTCTTTAGCAAAGATCTAAATTTCACAGCAATCCATTAGAACTTTGTATTCAGATAAAATACAACATACATTGCAGTGTCATGCACTCTATCAACTTTGGTGCCTTTTGTTTGTTTATTCTTCACTATCAAGGTAACATGACTGCAGGCACTGAAAACAGCAAACCCAGCACTAAAATCATCTTTTGTAACATCACCAGTCATTCTTTTCAAAATGTCTGAATGGGAACCAACAGAACGGACATCACAGCTCAAACAGGAAAAAACGTATATTTTCACCATCTGACCCCTGATCCAGGCGTCCATCACAACTGTGCAACTTTTGATGATCTTGTGAGAACAGATCACAAATGGCCATCAAATTTTTAATAAAACAAAAGTTTCTTAAAAGAAAAGTACTTCGGATTGATTCAAATACACAATGAGACTATTACCTACTGAAACTCACTGAATCTGAACAACCCTTTTTTTTAAAAACAAAAACAAGGAAACTCCAAATGCACCAGCCTGCAAATCACATTAAATGAACTGTGCAATTTCTGAATGTCACAATTGACATGTAAAGTTTCACTATCATGCTTGAAGTCAGTTCACCGTGCTAAAAGCAGACAAGTCATTCACAGTTAGACATTAAAACAATAAAGACAACTACAACAAACAGGTTACAAATTACAGCATGAAATCAGATCACAAAATATGAAACAATCACAAAATATGAAACAATCACAAAATATGAAACAATCACAAAATATGAAACAATCACAAAATATGAAACAATCACAAAATATGAAACAATCACACATTCAAACATCAAATCACACAGCTACCTGAGATACAAAAAATCCTTAATTCCAATGTGATTTTTACAAAATTTACAACAGGAAAAAAATAATGAATATAAAATTACTGTATGTTATGAGCACACATATGCACGCACACACGCATGCAAGCACACACACACACACACACACACACACACACACACACACACACACACACACACACACACACACACAGGTCAAAATATAACTGTAACCTGAAGTCAGCAGCCAAATCACAACACAAAACTTATCAATGAGAAAAGTTACATACATCCAGACACATTTCAATGAGAAAAGTTACATACATCCAGACACATTTCAAAGTACAGACACTGAACTTGAAACGTACCATTTTTATGGAGGTCAGTAATTCATCCGTTGCCAATGAATCCAGTAGTGGTGCCATGTATTCTTCTTTCTTTGGACCGTAATGACTCTTAAACAAACACACACAAACACACGTATGTTAAGACAGGAACCTTTCAGTACTGGGCCACCTTTTAATACGGAGCCACTTTCTGTGAAATGACACCCAGCATGGGAAAAGCTGGATGACATGCAAATTTTCAATTTTTGAGTTTTTAACTCATCTTTATGCTCACTGAGTAATGTTTTTTTCTGTTAACTCAATCGCTTCATGCCGGAAGAAAATCTCCATCACTTCCGTTTACTGCTTGGATACGCTACGTCGATTTATCGATGGCGGACATTCGTTTTGTTTTTTTACATCAGAAGCATCAGTTACAGGGAAAAATCACTGGGAACCGAAACTAGGGTATGTTTACAGCAATTGTTTACCTTAGACCGTTTGTGGCAATGTGAAACAAAGACAACAGTAGCCTTTTGTCAGTGCTACCCGCGACATGCGAATTTCGCAAATGGTGTCAAGGAAAGCACATCGAACCTCACAATTCTGTAAATATTTTGTGCTCTGGAGCAACTGTACACAAAAAGTGACAACTACCAGTAATCTTGTGATTTGAAACATCCATGGCATGGAAATTATGTTCTGGACTTCATCTAAAACTGTTTCACAGTGTGTGTTCATATCCATCAAAAAAAAAAATTACCCCCCTTTGGATACCTATTTGGATACCTCATCATTTACAAGTACATGGAATACCATAAATAAAGTAAGATTATTTGTAAAGATCTAATCCTGGTCTTTCTGTATCACTTTACTTTGTCTACTTTATTTGGTTGTTTTTTCTATATTTTTTTAAAATGTGCTAAAAATCCTCCGAATTGAGGGGGCAGAATGACCCTGAAGACTGCGACTCGATTGAGTTAAGTTTTGTGCATTAATTCTTGTTACCTTTTGTGTACAGTTGACACAGGCCAGTTAGCCAAAAGGTTGTGCCTGTCTGTCTCACCTTGTCCTGTTATACCAAATACAGGTTCTGATTCACTGCTGTGTATTTTTGGTTCCTACCTGCTTGAATGCTGACAATCAATTTGATTAACTCTCTCGCTACGAGCATTGGGATTTCACGATCATGACTCAACAACACTTGTGTATGAGGGTCGAAGAAATCCAACTTGGGGTTTTGAAAATTTGTGGGGCTTTCAATGTTTCCGTTATCCGAAACTAATGGCCAGAGATAAATTCCTGTCATTCCTAGCCTTGTTTCAGGCCATTAGGTCACTGAACTCTGCAGCTGGTGTGTCAGTAGTGCAAAGTTCATGACCCACTAGCTCTGCAGCCAAGCAGACGATGGAAAAGAAAATGGCCGAACAACAACACTTGACATCTCAGCGCTCTTCAAGACGATCTCACCATGAATATACTGTTGAAGAGGTGCTGGAAATGGTGTGTACGACTGGATCAGATAATGAAGAATTCAGTGAAGAAAAAGAAGACAGAGAGAGCGAGCGGTCGGGTAAGTCAGCACAATACGCAATTGGAGGCGTTGCACCTGGCGAATTGAGCAACAGCGAAACACATAGTTCTGCTGGTGGTAGTGAGTCAGAGGAAGATGAATTTAGAGATATTTTCTGCAGTGAGCCACGCCCCCTTGGATTTTTTCTCGTAATTTTTTGACTGCAAGGGAATGCCACCTCAGCTGCTAGCTCTGAAGCCAGATCATGGTGAAGTGCTTGCTCTACGGAAAGGTAAGTGACTAACGGAAAGGTAAGTGACTACTTTGTTCACAATACTGTGCACACACAATCATTGATAAATATGTGTGCAAGTGTGTGTGTGTTTGTGTGTATGTGTGTTTGTGTGACTGAAGTGTGTGTGTGTGTGTGACTGAAGTGTGTGTGTGTGTGACTGAAGTGTGTGTGTGTGTGTGTGTTTGTGTGACTGAAGTGTGTGTGTGTGTGTGTGTGTTTGTGTGTGTGTGTGTGTTTGTGTGACTGAAGTGTGTGTGTGTGTGTGTGTTTGTGTGTATGTGTGTGTTTGTGTGACTGAAGTGTGTGTGTGTGTGTGTGTGTGTGTTTGTGTGTATGTGTGTGTGACTGAAGTGTGTGTGTGTGTGTGTGTGTGGTGTGTGTGTGTGTGTGTGTGTGTGTGTGTGTGCGCGCATGTGTGCGTGCGTGTGCACATTTTTGCTATATAAATAAAACTATTTGTGTATGTGTGTGTATATACATACATGTGTGTGTGTGTGTGTGTGTGTGTGTGTGTGTGTGTGTGTGTGTGTGTGTATGTGTGTGTGTGTGTGCAGATATGTGTGCATATGTCTTGTGTGTATACATTCATGTGGTGGAAATTTGTTAGATAATGGTGAGAGAGAAGAACAGCAACAACTGAATTTCAAAATAAAACCCCATCAATAAAAGAAATGAGTATGATAAATGGGAACAAAAGCTCAGCATCCATGCATAAATGAAATAATAAATCAAATTGATGAGCAACTGAACTGCACTTACTGGATTTGTTGCAGGAAGTGTTGCAGCTTGAAGTGGGTCGACAAGAAGCCTGTTCATGTCCTTACCACCAAAACTGATCCTCTGAAGATGATCAACGTCACAACAGTTGGACTTATTTTGGACATGATACTTGGAGAGTGTGCAAGTTGGATTTTATGAAATTTCATTCAAAATGTGACCTGAAAATTTCTCTAATTTTACTTGTACTATTACTCAGCAACCATGAGGATTAGACAGTTGAAATTTCAGCACGTTGTACACCAACATTTTAACATATAAACCAGCCAAATTTCAAAGTTCTCTGTTTTCATTTGTTTGTATGAGAATTTTTCTCATGACCTATACAAATTGTGTGTTTCAGGGGAACGGCAAGGGGCATTTAAGATTCCCAATTTATATTACACTGTATCAGAACTACGTTGGGTTTTTTGTTGTTGTTGTTTTCAATTACTTCGTATTATGTCTTTTTTGTATATGTTCCATTTATGTCCAATCTTCATTGAGTATTTGTTTTTCTATTATGTTTTGAGCATTTATCCTGTTGAGTATTTGTTTTTCTATTATGTTTTGAGCATTTATCCTGTGTCTTTTGTTTATAGCTGACAAAGGCCAGCTGGATGAAAATCTGTTTGTCTCGTCTTGTTTTGTTATATCAAATACACATTCCGATTCCTTTCTGTGTATTTCTGGTCTTATTTTAAAACTTCAAAGTGTATAAAATTAACATGCCAAAAGCAGGTGTTAGGGTTAGGGTTAGGGTTAGGGTTAGGTTAGGTTAGGGTTAGTGTTAGGGTTAGGGTCACAACGGGAAAGCTGGAGGGAAAGAGAGCACCAGGCAGACCCAGGGAGAGAATGCTGGACGGACTTGCAGAGTGGCTGGGGATGAGGAGGGTGGGGGAGATGCTGGGGGCAAAGAGAGATAGAGATGGTTGGAAGTCCATGGTCGCCAACGCCAAGCGGCAGGGCACCTGATGATGATGATGATGATGATGATGATGATGATGGAGCGACAGATTGAAGAAAGAAAATGCGATGGATAGGGAAAACACATTAATGGATGCCATGCTGCAATTTACAATACAATAACAATACTCCTTTATACATCCACATAGGAAAATTAAAATGTACATACACTGGACTCGCACCACACGTAGATTATTCTTACAGCTACTCAAAACCACAATCACAAATCAATGACAGAACATAATAAAATAAACATGCCTCAACAGTTCAAACAACCACAAAATAAAGCAGCCAATAATCTTGGCATATGCCATAACTCTGCACATGATGCGCTCCCAACCCCCAACCCTGTCTTCTCCCCTTTTCCATGCACACACACACACACACACACACACACACACACACACACACACACACACACACACACACACACACACACACACACACACACATGTACAGAGGACGCACACCAATATGAAGTCACAAAATGACAGGTGCGGTAATCAAACAAGTAAATGTCAGACAGGTAATAAAAATGTCTGGGTTTGGTGCCTTCTGGGTACCTCCTGCCTGGTGAAAAAGGGTGGAGAACTTGTTAAGTTCTCTGGTCAGCATGTGTGCAAACCTACCAATGTCCAAAACCCTTTTGTGTGCATGCTCATGCAGAAAATCAAGCATGCACTGTACAGATCTTGTAAGTCATGTCTTGTGTGTTTGGTGGCTTATGGAAGCTTGGTTCAACAAGCATATCCACCAAATCAGAGTATGCAGACTGCACCAGTATACTGCCTGCACAGTGTGGACAAACTGCGCACATACACATCTGAGAAAATCTGAACGCTATAAAGAAAGATCATAAGGATTTTCTAAAACAAAATAACACAAACTGAGCAGATCTGTGCCACTATATAATAAAACAACAACAAAAACCACAAAGATCAGGGAAAAGGGAATTCCTCATGATTATTTTGTACACATTAGGCTACCTTTTTTTTCCTTCTGTACTAATTAGTCGTCTTCATTCTTATGGTAGAAAAACAAAAACTTAAATGTCTCAGAACATGTATAATCTTTTAGAATAGTATTCAGAATTCATTTTGTCACAATAAAGGATTCATATGCCCATATAGTGAATATTTTCGTCACATTGAAAGTGTGTTGCAAGTGCATGATTTGTGCACGCCGGCGGGCGCGTGCGTGTGTGTGTGTGTACACAAAGACTGAGTGCGTGTGTGTATGTACACAAAGACTGAGTTCTTAATTTAATTACAATCTGAATTTATAAACAATTCCTGTTCTTGCTTGCCAGCATTAAATTAAAGTACAGGAAGTATATATCTATAAAAACAAAATTTGAGCCCCGATTAATTGACACAGATGAAGCATGGGGGGCACACACACACACACACACACACACACACACACACAACATCAATAGCCTATGTCATTATACTGAATGATGTCATATTGGAGCAACCAAGTTGCTAGGAAAGATAAAAAGTAATTGCTAGATCTATTTTCCTGTAAAAATCTGAGTATAACAATTTAGTTCCTTGTCACATTGGTAGTATCAATGAAAAACAAATAGCTACACTTGTTTATAATGTCACACCTAGTAAAGTACAGGAAAGGCTGTGGTTACATCCCTTGCTTTGGGGGGCATCGGGGGTCATAGATCTGTTTCACGACTAATCTAAACCCAAATCGCTTTCACGTACGTATCGCTATACGTATACATGATGGGGGATATGTGAGGTCTAATCTAAAGGTCTCTAATATCTCTAATATCCTCTAGGAAGATCAAAGATAAGGTCACTTTTTCACATAACTTTTAAAGTGGTAATGATTAAGCGATACTCATGTCTCAACAAATGCAGTTCACGGCTGTTCCCGAGCAAGATTTTAGTTTGAGAGCAGGAGCGGCGGAGGTGAGGGGGATGGGAGGGGAGAGATAAATGATAAGCAGATGTGGACTCTCAAGTGGCAGCTAGCCAGTTGAGCGCTCTGCACAGGCAGTGTGTGAGTGCAACGCGCTGAGCTGTCAAAAGGGAACCGCAGGTGTCAGTGATACGAGACTCGTAGCAAGGCCAGTTAACTTTCTATAGCGTTGCAGTACATGGGTAGGTTGTGAAAACATTAAATTACAAAGTCTGAGTTTCACCAAGAGAAATATGAACAATATAACCAAACGCAGGAATGACTCATGTAGAAACTGATATCAGGCATGCAGAAAAAAATTAGATATAACAGCTGTTTTGCTTGCAAAGATCAGATGACTGACAGAAGAAAACCACCAATGTTAAATAAAAACTCCAATTTAAATGACAAACTGTTCATGCACCTGCACTTTTACAACATTCATATTTTCAGAGATGTTAGCTGCATGTGTGTGGACAACACCAAACTTACCGAATAAGTATTTGGTTTTCCACAAGGATCGTTATCAGCTTTATGAAGCACAAACTCAAACTATATAACCAAATGAATAATTCATAGCTGCACTCGGTCAAATGATAAATAAACAATAAGGATTCCAAAAAATGAATTGACAAAGTGTGCACAGTTTCGTTCTACACAACGCCAAAGTTGATGATAAAATGGCTTAATCACTGTACAGCGCAGTATTAATCCTCTGTTTCCCTTGCCACTAGACTAAGGAATGCGGAAACACATGGCTACGGGGTAAGGGCGGATGTCCGATATCTGACATCTGGTACTGGCCTGGCCGACCAACTAAAAGGCGAGAAAGGGAGTAACCGAAACAGCCGTGAGTTCAGGCATAAGTTTGAAGCTATCCCACCACCACCGATTTCTAACATTTTTCTCCAACTCCTCTACCCATGATACATCATCTTTTGTCAAAAACAGCATTTTCACTCGACCTGGCAGAAATGAAACTCTTCATACCTTCAGCATTGAATAGCAAGAATACAGTACATTACAAACTTGAACCGGATATCAAACGAACAGCAAAGTAAATTAACTCACTCACTGCACACAATTATGCCCCTTGCCGTTTCCCTGAAATGCACCATTTCTATAGGTAATGTGAAAAATTCTCACGCAAACAAATGAAAACAGAGCTTTGAAATTTGGCAGGTTATATATCAAAAGATTGTTACACAACATGCTGAAATTTCAACTATCTAACCCTCATGGTTGCTGAGTAATGGTACAAGTAATATTAGAGAAATTTTCAGGTGAAAAATGTCTTACAAAATACACAGTCAGGTCAATATGTCAGTTCCTACAGTCACATTCTGAATGAAATTATATAAAATCCAACTTGCACACATTCCAAGTATACTGAAGAAAGAAATCGTGCCCAAAATCATGTGATGTTGATCATCTTCAGAGGATCAGTCTTGGTGGTGAGGACATGAACAGGCTTCTTGTCGACCCACTTCAGGACTGCAACACTCCCTGCAACAAATCCAATAACTGCAGTTCAGTTGCACATTAACTTATTATCATTTTATTTATGTATGCATCATACTCATTTCTTTTATTGATGGAGTTTTATTCTGAAATTCAGTTGTTGCTGTTTTTTCTCTCACCATTATCTAAAAAATTTCCACCAAATGCATGTATACACACAAGACATATGCGCCACACACACACACACACACACTCACACTCACCGAATATATATATATATATACACACACACACACACGTACATATATATATATATATAATATATATATATATATATATCAGTGAGTGTGAGTGTGTGTGTGTGTGTGTGTGTGTGTGTGTGTGTGTGTGTGTGTGTGTGTGTGTGTGTGTGCACAGTATTGTGAACAAAGTAGTCACTTACCTTTCCGTAGAGCAAATACTTCACGAAGATCTGGTTTCAGAGCTAGCAGCTGAGGTGGCAATCCCTTACAGTCAAAAAATAATGTGAAGAAATCCAAGGTGGCGTGGCTTGCCACTTGCACACATAGGCCTGGTCAATCAGTGAATGGAGCATGACAGGAAAAACAATCTCAGACCATCAGACCAATCACTGCAGAAAACATCACTAAACTCATCTCCCTCTGACTCGCTACCACCAGCAGAACTATGTGTTTCGCTGTCGCTTGATTCACCAAGTGCAACGCCTCCAGCTGCGTATTGTGCTGACTCACCTGACCGGTCGCTCTCACTGTCTCCTTCTTCCTCTGGGCTTGAGGGCATATAATCAGAGTCCAACTCTTCCTCACTGAATTCTTCATTATGCGATCCAGCCATACACACCATTTCCAGCACCTCTTCAACAGCATACTTGCTGCAAGATCATCTTGAAGATCGCTGAGACGTCGAGTGTTGTTGTTCGGCCATTTTCTTTTCCGTCATCTGCTTCGCTGCAGAGCTCGTAGGTCGTGAACTTTGCACTGTGTACGCACCAGCTGCAGAGTTCAGTGACCTAATGGCCTGAAACAAGGCTAGAAATGACCGAGAAATCTATATCTGGCCATTAGTTTTGGAAAACGGAAATACTGAAAGCCCCATGAATTTTCACAACCCCAAGTCAGATTTCTCTGAAGCTCATACACAAGCACTGTTGAGTCATGATTGGGAAATCCCAACGATCGTAGCAAGAGAGTTTAAAAAAACTTGAACAGTTAAGTTGCGGTCCGATTTAAATCATTCCTGAAAGCTTGATGCCTTTCAAATTTTTAAAATCCGGCAGCTCCATTGCCGATTATCCTGAAAAACCGGCATTCTGGCACAGAAGCACCCATGTAGGCATGGTGCTTTCACAAACTGGATAAGATCCAACTTCAGGAAATATAAATGAGGTTAAGACCTGAAACATGGAAACAGTTGACCCAACTGTGACCCTATCCAGCAGTTTCTGGACATAGCTATAACTGTGACCCTATCCAGCTGTTTCTGGCCGTAGCTATAACTGTGACCCTATCCAGCAGTTTCTGGCCATAGCTATAACTGAGACCCTATCCAGCAGTTTCTGGCCATGGCTATAACTGTGACCCTATCCAGCAGTTTCTGGCTGTAGCTATAACTGTGACCCTATCCAGCAGTTTCTGGCCATAGCTATAACTGTGACCCTATCCAGCTGTTTCTGGCCATAGCTATAACTGTGACCCTATCCAGCTGTTTCTGGCTGTAGCTATAACTGTGACCCTATCCAGCAGTTTCTGGCTGTAGCTATAACTGTGACCCTATCCAGCAGTTTCTGGCCATAGCTATAACTGTGACCCTATCCAGCTGTTTCTGGCCATATCTATAACTGTGACCCTATCCAGCAGTTTCTGGCCATAACTATAACTGTGACCCTATCCAGCAGTTTCTGGACATAGCTATAACTGTGACCCTATCCAGCAGTTTCTGGACATAGCTATAACTGTGACCCTATCCAGCTGTTTCTGGACATAGCTATAACTGTGACCCTATCCAGCAGTTTCTGGTCATAACTATAACTGTGACCCTATCCAGCAGTTTCTGGCCATAGCTATAACTGTGACCCTATCCAGCTGTTTCTGGCCGTAGCTATAACTGTGACCCTATCCAGCAGTTTCTGACCATAGCTATAACTGTGACCCTATCCAGCTGTTTCTGGCCGTAGCTATAACTGTGACCCTATCCAGCTGTTTCTGGCTGTAGCTATAACTGTGACCCTATCCAGCAGTTTTTGGCCATAGCTATAACTGTGACCCTATCCAGCAGTTTCTGGCTGTAGCTATAACTGTGACCCTATCCAGCAGTTTCTGGCCATAGCTATAACTGTGACCCTATCCAGCTGTTTCTGGCCATAGCTATAACTGTGACCCTATCCAGCTGTTTCTGGTCATAGCTATAACTGTGACCCTATCCAGCTGTTTCTGGCCATAGCTATAACTGTGACCCTATCCAGCTGTTTCTGGTCATAACTATAACTGTGACCCTATCCAGCTGTTTCTGGTCATAGCTATAACTGTGACCCTATCCAGCAGTTTCTGGCTGTAGCTATAACTGTGACCCTATCCAGCAGTTTCTGGTCATAGCTATAACTGTGACCCTATCCAGCTGTTTCTGGCCATAGCTATAACTGTGACCCTATCCAGCAGTTTCTGGCCATAGCTATAACTGTGACCCTATCCAGCAGTTTCTGGCCATAGCTATAACTGTGACCCTATCCAGCAGTTTCTGGCCATAGCTTATAACTGTGACCCTATCCAGCTGTTTCTGGCCGTAGCTATAACTGTGACCCTATCCAGCTGTTTCTGGCCATAGCTATAACTGTGACCCTATCCAGCTGTTTCTGGCCATAGCTATGTGACCCTATCCAGCAGTTTCTGGCCATAGCTATAACTGTGACCCTATCCAGCTGTTTCTGGCCATTGCTATAACTGTGACCCTATCCAGCAGTTTCTGGCCATAGCTATAACTGTGACCCTATCCAGCTGTTTCTGGACATAGCTATAACTGTGACCCTATCCAGCTGTTTCTGGCCATAGCTATAACTGTGACCCTATCCAGCAGTTTCTGGACATAGTTATAACTGTGACCCTATCCAGCAGTTTCTGGCCATAACTATAACTGTGACCCTATCCAGCAGTTTCTGGCCATAGCTATAACTGTGACCCTATCCAGCAGTTTCTGGCCATATCTATAACTGTGACCCTATCCAGCAGTTTCTGGCCATAGCTATAACTGTGACCCTATCCAGCTGTTTCTGGCCATAGCTATAACTGTGACCCTATCCAGCAGTTTCTGGCCATATCTATAACTGTGACCCTATCCAGCAGTTTCTGGCCATAGCTATAACTGTGACCCTATCCAGCAGTTTCTGGCCATATCTATAACTGTGACCCTATCCAGCAGTTTCTGGCCATAGCTATAACTGTGACCCTATCCAGCTGTTTCTGGCCATAGCTATAACTGTGACCCTATCCAGCAGTTTCTGGCCATAGCTATAACTGTGACCCTATCCAGCAGTTTCTGGTCATAGCTATAACTGTGACCCTATCCAGCAGTTTCTGGCCATATCTATAACTGTGACCCTATCCAGCAGTTTCTGGCCATAGCTATAACTGTGACCCTATCCAGCAGTTTCTGGCCATAGCTATAACTGTGACCCTATCCAGCAGTTTCTGGTCATAGCTATAACTGTGACCCTATCCAGCAGTTTCTGGCCATAGCTATAACTGTGACCCTATCCAGCAGTTTTCTGGCCATAGCTATAACTGTGACCCTATCCAGCAGTTTCTGGCCATAGCTATAACTGTGACCCTATCCAGCAGTTTCTGGCCATGCTATAACTGTGACCCTATCCAGCAGTTTCTGGCCATAGCTATAACTGTGACCCTATCCAGCAGTTTCTGGCCATAGCTATAACTGTGACCCTATCCAGCAGTTTCTGGCCATAGCTATAACTGTGACCCTATCCAGCAGTTTCTGGCCATAGCTATAACTGTGACCCTATCCAGCAGTTTCTGGCCATAGCTATAACTGTGACCCTATCCAGCAGTTTCTGGCATAGCTATAACTGTGACCCTATCCAGCTGTTTCTGGCATAGCTATAACTGTGACCCTATCCAGCTGTTTCTGGTCATAGCTATAACTGTGACCCTATCCAGCTGTTTCTGGTCATAGCTATAACTGTGACCCTATCCAGCTGTTTCTGGTCATAGCTATAACTGTGACCCTATCCAGCTGTTTCTGGTCCATAGCTATAACTGTGACCCTATCCAGCATTTTCTGGCCATAGCTATAACTGTGACCCTATCCAGCGTTTCTGGCCATAGCTATAACTGTGACCCTATCCAGCGTTTCTGGCCATAGCTATAACTGTGACCCTATCCAGCTGTTTCTGGTCATAGCTATAACTGTGACCCTATCCAGCTGTTTCTGGTCATAGCTATAACTGTGACCCTATCCAGCGTTTCTGGCATAGCTATAACTGTGACCCTATCCAGCAGTTTCTGGCCATAGCTATAACTGTGACCCTATCCAGCAGTTTCTGGCCATAGCTATAACTGTGACCCTATCCAGCAGTTCGCATAGCTATAACTGTGACCCTATCCAGCCATGGCATACTATAACTGTGACCCTATCCAGCTTTCTGGCCATAAGCTATAACTGTGACCCTATCCAGCAGTTTCTGGCCATAGCTATAACTGTGACCCTAACTTCTAGCCATACTATACTGTGACCCTATCCAGCATCAATAACTGTGACCCTATCCAGCATAGCTATAACTGGACCCATCCAGCATACTATAACTGTGACCCTATCCAGCAGTTTCTGGCCATAGCTATAACTGTGACCCTATCCAGCAGTTTCTGGCCATAGCTATAACTGTGACCCTATCCAGCAGTATTCCTATCGGGCCATAGCTATAACTGTGACCCTATCCAGCTGTTTCTGGCCATAGCTATAACTGTGACCCTATCCAGCTGTTTCTGGCCATAGCTATAACTGTGACCCTATCCAGCAGTTTCTGGCCATAGCTATAACTGTGACCCTATCCAGCAGTTTCTGGCCATAGCTATAACTGTGACCCTATCCAGCTGTTTCTGGCCATAGCTATAACTGTGACCCTATCCAGCAGTTTCTGGCCATAGCTATAACTGTGACCCTATCCAGCAGTTTCTGGCCATAGCTATAACTGTGACCCTATCCAGCTGTTTCTGGCCATAGCTATAACTGTGACCCTATCCAGCAGTTTCTGGCCATAGCTATAACTGTGACCCTATCCAGCAGTTTTCTGGCCATAGCTATAACTGTGACCCTATCCAGCAGTTTCTGGCCATAGCTATAACTGTGACCCTATCCAGCAGTTTCTGGCCATAGCTATAACTGTGACCCTATCCAGCAGTTTCTGGCCATAGCTATAACTGTGACCCTATCCAGCAGTTTCTGGCCATAGCTATAACTGTGACCCTATCCAGCAGTTTCTGGCCATAGCTATAACTGTGACCCTATCCAGCAGTTTCTGGCCATAGCTATAACTGTGACCCTATCCAGCAGTTTTCTGGCCATCAGCTAAACTGTGACCTATCCACTGTTCTGGCCATAGCTATAACTGTGACCCTATCCAGCTGTTTCTTGCCATAGCTATAACTGTGACCCTATCCAGCAGTTCTGGCCACAGCTATAACTGTGACCTGGCCATGGCTATAACTGACTGGCTGTGTCTTTAGTCAGATTTTCCCATGCTGGGTCACAAATGTGCAGTTTAATGGACTGAAGATCATCGCACTTGAGCAGTTTACTCTGTGCTCACTTTTTACTCCTTCTTCTTCATTTTATACACCATCTTAATGGCCAAAAAGCTGCGACATTTTCACAATGCTGTAATGATCATAGCAATGACGATGATAACCATGATGCTGTGATGTACCATCTAGGATTGAAACAGCCTGACAGGGCTGTACTTTATGCATATTATCATAATATATCCTGATGTCAACTAGGTCTGAGATACAGGCACCTGCAGTGTTGGTCAGCAGATTTGAGCAGCACCTTCAACGATGTATCCATGAAGTAGATGAGACCCGACTGTGTGGTCCCAATCTTCTCAATGAGCCCATAACATGCTCAACTATGGGTAGGATTCAGTTGGGAGCCGAAAAATCACACAGTGATTTTTGAAAGGACTGGTGGGGATTCGAAAACACACACCTTCAGTCAGTAATCCATTGCAACAACATAATTAAGTTTTCAAAGGGATTTCTGTTGTCTTTTTTCAACTATGTGATGAAGTTTTCAAAAGTATTCTTGTTTGTCTTTTTGCATCAATATGATGACGTTTTCAAAAGTATTTTTGTTTCTTTTTGCATAAAAGTATTTTTCTTGTCTTTTTGCATCAATATGATGACGTTTTCAAAAGTATTTTTGTTTCTTTTTTGCATAAAAGTATTCTTCTTGTCTTTTTGCATCAATATGATGACGTTTTCAAAAGTATTCTTGTCTTTTTGCATCAATATGATGACGTTTTCAAAAGTATTCTTGTCTTTTTGCATCAATATGATGACGTTTTCAAAAGTATTCTTGTCTTTTTGCATCAATATGATGACGTTTTCAAAAGTATTCTTGTCTTTTTCTTTTGCATCAATGTGGTGAAGTGTTCATAGGGATTCCTGTTGTTTTCTTGCATGCACATAATGAAGTTTCTCACAGACCAAATGTCTTTCATGACAATATCAGTTTTGTTTACAAGCCCAACTGTCACTGGCCAATACTAAATTCACTAATTTATTGCAGAATGGAAAGGCCATATGACTGGTTAGAATAAAGCTAATCCTATTTTTGAATATGACCTGGCAAGCAGAACATTTTAGACTTACACACTGACATCATGTTCAAACATTCCACAAGTGCACCCACTCATACATATAAACCTTATGACAGATGTCTTACATATATATTTACATATTATATACACACTCACGCAACACACACACAGTATACTATAACACAACAGTAAAGAGCTAACACCGACACACACACACACACACATAGACAGCACACACACACACACACACACAGACAAACACACACACAGACACACACACACATAGACAAACACACACAGAGACACATACACACACATAGAGTACACTATCAAATGATATTAGTCAAGACCACTCACTCACTGATGACCAACTATCAAATGATATTAGTCAAGACCCACACTCACAGATGACCAACTATCAAATATTAGTCAAGACCACACACTCACAGATGACCAACCAACTATCAAATGATATTAGTCAAGACCACACACTCACAGATGACCAACTATCAAATGATATTAGTCAAGACCACACACTCACAGATGACCAACTATCAAATATTAGTCAAGACCACACACTCACAGATGACCAACTATCAAATGATATTAGTCAAGACCACACACTCACAGATGACCAACTATCAAATGATATTAGTCAAGACCACACACTCACAGATGACCAACCAACTATCAAATGATATCAGTCAAGACCACACACTCACAGATGACCAACTATCAAATGATATTAGTCAAGACCACACACTCACAGATGACCAACTATCAAATGATATTAGTCAAGACCACACACTCACAGATGACCAACTATCAAATGATATTAGTCAAGACCACACACTCACAGATGACCAACCAACTATCAAATGATATCAGTCAAGACCACACACTCACAGATGACCAACTATCAAATGATATTAGTCAAGACCACACACTCACAGATGACCAACTATCAAATGATATTAGTCAAGACCACACACTCACAGATGACCAACTATCAAATGATATTTAGTCAAGACCACACACTCACAGATGACCAACTATCAAATGATATTAGTCAAGACCACACACTCACAGATGACCAACCAACTATCAAATGATATCAGTCAAGACCACACACTCACAGATGACCAACTATCAAATGATATTAGTCAAGACCACACACTCACAGATGACCAAGTATCAAATGATATTAGTCAAGACCACACACTCACAGATGACCAACTATCAAATGATATTAGTCAAGACCACACACTCACAGATGACCAACTATCAAATATTAGTCAAGACCACACACTCACAGATGACCAACCAACTATCAAATGATATCAGTCAAGACCACACACTCACAGATGACCAACTATCAAATGATATTAGTCAAGACCACATACTCACAGATGACCAACTATCAAATGATATCAGTCAAGACCACACACTCACAGATGACCAAGTATCAAATGATATTAGTCAAGACCACACACTCACAGATGACCAACTATCAAATGATATTAGTCAAGACCACACACTCACAGATGACCAACCAACTATCAAATGATATTAGTCAAGACCACACACTCACAGATGACCAACTATCAAATGATATTAGTCAAGACCACACACTCACAGATGACCAACTATCAAATGATATCAGTCAAGACCACACACTCACTGATGACCAACTAACTATCAAATGATATCAGTCAAGACCACACACTCACTGATGACCAACTAACTATCAAATGATATTAGTCAAGACCACACACTCACAGATGACCAACCAACTATCAAATGATATCAGTCAAGACCACACACTCACAGATGACCAACTATCAAATATCAGTCAAGACCACACACTCACAGATGACCAACTATCAAATGATATTAGTCAAGACCACACACTCACAGATGACCAACCAACTATCAAATGATATCAGTCAAGACCACACACTCACAGATGACCAACTATCAAATGATATCAGTCAAGACCACACACTCACAGATGACCAACTATCAAATGATATTAGTCAAGACCACACACTCACAGATGACCAACTATCAAATGATATCAGTCAAGACCACACACTCACAGATGACCAACTATCAAATATCAGTCAAGACCACACACTCACAGATGACCAACTATCAAATGATATTAGTCAAGACCACACACTCACAGATGACCAACTAACTATCAAATGATATCAGTCAAGACCACACACTCACAGATGACCAACTAACTATCAAATGATATCAGTCAAGACCACACACTCACTGATGACCAACTATCAAATGATATCAGTCAAGACCACACACTCACTGATGACCAACCAACTATCAAATGATATTAGTCAAGACCACACACTCACAGATGACCAACTATCAAATGATATTAGTCAAGACCACACACTCACAGATGACCAACTATCAAATGATATTAGTCAAGACCACACACTCACTGATGACCAACTATCAAATGATATTAGTCAAGACCACACACTCACAGATGACCAACTATCAAATGATATCAGTCAAGACCACACACTCACAGATGACCAACTATCAAATGATATTAGTCAAGACCACACACTCACAGATGACCAACTATCAAATGATATCAGTCAAGACCACACACTCACCGATGACGAACTAACTATCAAATGATATTAATCAAGACCACACACTCACAGATGACCAACCAACTATCAAATGATATCAGTCAAGACCACACACTCACAGATGACCAACTATCAAATGATATTAGTCAAGACCACACACTCACAGATGACAACCAACTATTAAATGATATCAGTCAAGACCACACACTCACAGATGACCAACCAACT
This sequence comes from Monoplex corrugatus, assembly GCA_030674185.1. NCBI lineage: Eukaryota > Metazoa > Mollusca > Gastropoda > Littorinimorpha > Ranellidae > Monoplex > Monoplex corrugatus. The sequence continues at coordinate 1,065,640 of JAPXFY010000021.1, forward strand.
ATCAAATGATATTAGTCAAGACCACACACTCACGATGACGAACTAACGATGTTGACCAGTGTGGTGATGGCTTTGGAAATAAGCGTTAATGCTCGCTTCACACATGTGTCCTGTAACATAAGTATTGTCAACACTCGCTTCACACATGTGTCCTGTAACATAAGTATTGTCAACACTCGCTTCACACATGTGTCCTGTAACATAAGTATTGTCAACACTCGCTTCACACAATGTGTCCTGTAACATAAGTACTGTCAACACTCGCTTCACACATGTGTCCTGTAACATAAGTACTGTCAACACTCGCTTAGCACATAAATCCTGTAACATAAATAATGTCAACGGTCGCTTAACACATAAATCCTGTAACATAAGTATTGCCAACACTCAACACATAAATCCTGTAACATAAATAGTGTCAACGGTCACTTAACACATAAATCCTGTAACATAAATAATGTCAACGGTCGCTTAACACATAAATCCTGTAACATAAGTACTGTCAACATTCGCTGAACACATAAATCATGTAACATAGTAACATAAGTAATGTCAACGTTCGCTTGCTTAACACACACATCCTGTAACATAAGTAATGTCAACGTTCGTTTAACACACACATCCTGTAACATAAGTAATGTCAATGTTTAACACACACATCCTGTAACATAAGTAACGTCAATGTTTGTTTAACACACACATCCTGTAACATAAGTAATGTCAATGTTTGTTTAACACACACATCCTGTAACATAAGTAACGTCAATGTTTGTTTAACATACACATCCTGTAACATAAGTAATGTCAATATTTGTTTAACACACACATCCTGTAACATAAGTAACGTCAATGTTTGTTTAACATACACATCCTGTAACATAAGAATGTCAACACTCACTTAACATACACATCCTGTAACATAAGTAACGTCAATGTTTGTTTAACACACACATCCTGTAACATAAGTAATGTCAACACTTGTTTAACATACACATCCTGTAACATAAGTAATGTCAATATTTGTTTAACATACACATCCTGTAACATAAGTAACGTCAATGTTTGTTTAACATACACATCCTGTAACATAAGTAATGTCAACACTCATTTAACACACACATCCTGTAACATAAGTAATGTCAATGTTTCTTTAACACACACATCCTGTAACATAAGTAATGTCAATGTTTGTTTAACACACACATCCTGTAACATAAGTAATGTCAACACTTGTTTAACACACATCCTGTAACATAAGTAATGTCAATCATCATTTAACACACACATCCTGTAACATAAGTAATGTCACACTCATTTAACCACACATCCTGTAACATAAGTAATGTCAACACTTGTTTAACACACACATCCTGTAACATAAGTAATGTCACACTGTTGTTTAACACACACACATCCTGTAACATAAGTAATGTCAATGTTTGTTTAACACACACATCCTGTAACATATATGTCAATGTTTGTTAACACACACATCCTGTAACATAAGTAATGTCAATGTTTTTAACACACACATCCTGTAACATAAGTAATGTCAAAGTTTGTTTAACATACACATCCTGTAACATAAGTAATGTCAATGTTTGTTTAACACACACATCCTGTAACATAAGTAATGTCAACACTTGTTTAACACACACATCCTGTAACATAAGTAATGTCAATGTTTGTTTAACACACACATCCTGTAACATAAGTAATGTCAATGTTTAACACACACATCCTGTAACATAATAATGTCAATGTTTGTTTAACACAACACTCCTGTAACATAAGTAATGTCAATGTTTGTTTAACACACAATCCTGTAACATAAGTAATGTCAATGTTTAACACACACATCCTGTAACATAAATAATGTCAATGTTTAACACACACATCCTGTAACATAAGTAATTCAACACTTGTTTAACACACACATCCTGTAACATAAGTAATGTCAATGTTTAACACACACATCCTGTAACATAAGTAATATCAACACTTGTTTAACACACACATCCTGTAACATAAGTAATGTCAATGTTTGTTTAACACACACATCCTGTAACATAAGTAATGTCAACACTTGTTTAACACACACATCCTGTAACATAAGTAATGTCAATGTTTGTTTAACACACACATCCTGTAACATAAGTAATGTCAATGTTTGTTTAACACAACACATCCTGTAACATAAGTAATGTCAATGTTTGTTTAACACACACATCCTGTAACATAAGTAATGTCAAATGTTTGTTTAACACACACATCCTGTAACATAAGTAATGTCAATGTTGTTTAACACACACATCCTCTAACATAAGTAATGTCAACACTTGTTTAACACACACATCCTGTAACATAAGTAATGTCAATGTTTGTTTAACAACACATCCTGTAACATAAGTAATGTCAACACTTGTTTAACACACACATCCTGTAACATAAGTAATGTCAATGTTTAACACACACATCCTGTAACATAAGTAATGTCAACATTGTTTAACACACACATCCTGTAACATAAGTAATGTCAATGTTTAACACACACATCCTGTAACATAAGTAATGTCAACATTGTTTAACACACACATCCTGTAACATAAGTAATGTCAACACTTGTTTAACATACACATCCTGTAACATAAGTAATGTCAAATGTTTAACACACACATCCTGTAACATAAGTAATGTCAATGTTTAACACACACATCCTGTAACATGAGTAATGTCAATGTTTAACACACACATCCTGTAACATAAGTAATGTCAATGTTTAACACACACATCCTGTAACATAAGTAATGTCAATGTTTAACATACACTCCTGTAACATAAGTAATGTCAATGTTTAACATACACATCCTGTAACATGAGTAATGTCAATGTTTAACACACACATCCTGTAACATAAGTAATGTCAATGTTTAACACACACATCCTGTAACATAAGTAATGTCAACATTTGTTTAAACACACACATCCTGTAACATAAGTAATGTCAATGTTTAACACACACATCCTGTAACTAAGTAATGTCAATGTTTGTTTAACACACATCCTCTAACATAAGTAATGTCAACACTTGTTTAACACACACTCCTGTAACATAAGTAATGTCAATGTTTGTTTAACACACACATCCTGTAACATAAGTAATGTCAACACTTGTTTAACACACACATCCTGTAACATAAGTAATGTCAAGTTGTTTAACACACACATCCTGTAACATAAGTATTGTCAATGTTTGTTTAACACACACATCCTGTAACATAAGTAATGTCAATGTTGTTAACACACACATCCTGTAACATAAGTAATGTCAATGTTTGTTTAACACCACACATCCTGTAACATAAGTAATGTCAATGTTTGTTTAACACACACATCCTGTAACATAAGTAATGTCAACACTTGTTTAACACACACATCCTGTAACATAAGTAATGTCAACACTTGTTTAACACACACATCCTGTAACATAAGTAATGTCAATGTTTGTTTAACACACACATCCTGTAACATAAGTATGTCAATGTTTGTTTAACACACATCCTGTAACATAAGTAATGTCAATGTTTGTTTAACACACACATCCTCTAACATAAGTAATGTCAACATTGTTTAACACACACATCCTGTAACATAAGTAATGTCAATGTTTGTTTAACACACATCCTGTAACATAAGTAATGTCACACTTGTTTAACACACACATCCTGTAACATAAGTAATGTCAATGTTTAACACACACATCCTGTAACATAAGTAATGTCACATTGTTAACACACACATCTGTAACATAAGTAATGTCAATGTTTAACACACACATCCTGTAACATAAGTAATGTCATGTTTAACACACACATCCTGTAACATAAGTAATGTCAATGTTTAACACACACATCCTGTAACATAAGTAATGTCAATGTTAACACACATCCTGTAACATAAGTAATGTCAACACTTGTTAACACACACATCCTGTAACATAAGTAATGTCAACACTTGTTTAACAACACATCCTGTAACATAAGTAATGTCAATGTTTAACACACACATCCTGTAACATAGTAATGTCAATGTTTAACACACACATCCTGTAACATAAGTAATGTCACACTTTGTTTAACACACACATCCTGTAACATAATGTAATGTCAATTTGTTTAACACACACATCCTGTAACATAAGTAATGTCAATGTTTGTTTAACACACACATCCTGTAACATAAGTAATGTCAATGTTGTTTAACACACACATCCTGTAACATAAGTAATGTCAATGTTTGTTTAACACACACATCCTGTAACATAAGTAATGTCAACACTTGTTTAACACACACATCCTGTAACATAAGTAATGTCAATTGTTTAACACACACATCCTGTAACATAAGTAATGTCAATGTTTGTTTAACACACACACATCCTGTAACATAAGTAATGTCAATGTTTTAACTACACATCCTGTAACATAAGTAATGTACACTGTTTTAACACACACATCCTGTAACATAAGTAATGTCAACACTTGTTTAACACACAACATCCGTAACATAAGTAATGTCAATTGTTTAACACACACATCCTGTAACATAAGTAATGTCAACATTGTTTAACACACACATCCTGTAACATAAGTAATGTCAACACTTGTTTAACACACACATCCTGTAACATAAGTAATGTCAACACTTGTTTAACACACACATCCTGTAACATAAGTAATGTCAAGTTTTAACACACACATCCTGTAACATAAGTAATGTCAATTGTTTAACACACACATCCTGTAACATAAGTAATGTACACTGTTTAACACACACATCCTGTAACATAAGTAATGTCAATGTTTAACACACAATCCTGTAACATAAGTAATGTCAACTTGTTTAACACACACAATCCTGTAACATAAGTAATGTCAACATTTGTTTAACACACACATCCTGTAACATAAGTAATGTCAATGTTGTTTAAACACACATCCTGTAACATAAGTAATGTCAAACTTTGTTTAACACACACATCCTGTAACATAAGTAATGTCAACATTGTTTAACACACACACATCCTGTAACATAAGTAATGTCAATGTTTGTTTAACACACACATCCTGTAACATAATATATGTCAACACTTGTTTAACACACACATCCTGTAACATAAGTAATGTCAAATGTTTTAACACACACATCCTGTAACATAAGTAATGTCAACACTTGTTTAACACACACATCCTGTAACATAAGTAATGTCAACACTTGTTTAACACACACATCCTGTAACATAAGTAATGTCAATGTTTGTTTAACACACACATCCTGTAACATAAGTAATGTCCAATGTTTGTTTAACACACACATCCTGTAACATGAATAATGTCAATGTTTAACACACACATCCTGTAACATAAGTAATGTCAATGTTTAACATACACATCCTGTAACATAAGTAACGTCAATGTTTGTTTAACACACACATCCTGTAACATAAGTAACGTCAATGTTTGTTTAACAACACATCCTGTAACATAAGTAACGTCAATGTTTGTTTAACACACACATCCTGTAACATAAGTAATGTCAATGTTTGTTTAACACACACATCCTGTAACATAAGTAATGTCAACGCTCGTTTAACACACACATCCTGTAACATAATGTCAACGTTCGTTTAACACACACATCCTGTAACATAAGTTATCAATCTTAACAGACTGTACGTAAGGGCTCAATTCAGAATTCAAATGGTACTGGGTTTAGTGGGCCCGCAGTAGTAACTGACCTGTATTGTGTCAGCGCTCAGTAGTTACTGACCTGTATAGTGTCCGTGCGCAGTTCAAACAGTTTGGGACCCAGGATGGCAGCAGCGAAGAACCTCAAGAAGATAAAACTTGACACTGCATGGTACCGCACATTACCGCTCTCTGGACAAACGTATCACTCAGACTGTACACTTTTGTTTTGTTGGAAAGAGCCAAACAGAAGACAAACTTTTTTTTTTTTACTGCTACTAACTGAAACATATCCACACAAACAACTTTCGCAAACCTGCAGAAATGGACATTTTCAAACTAATAACTGAATATGATACTTTCAGTTTCAAAATAACTGCTCACAATGTCAGCATAAAACTATATTATATCAACACACACACACACACACACACACACACACACACACACACACACACACACACACACACACACTCCCTTGATCTTCTGCTCTCCTTTCCCCTCTCCCTGCTTGTTGTTTTCAAAACTACTATTCATGGATTCGAGAGCAAAATACTCAGTGAAAAAAGAGCAAAATACTCAGTGAAAAAAGAGCAAAAGTCATTCTAAACGAAAACTGAACAAAATTAAAGCTATCTTGTTTTCACCACTCTTTATTTCAAAATAGATTTTTTCCTGAAAGTGTAAAGTCTTTTATTAATAGGGATGCAACTATAAAATTTCTCACACACACACACACATACACTCTGAATTTCATGTTTCTCATGTTATCAAAAATCTAATTTTAAGTACTGACCCTGAAAATTGCCAAACAGAAATTATGATCAGATAATCATTAATATAAAAAATTCGTTTCACATATATTCTTTCAATTCAGTTTAACTCTTAACAGTTTCTGGGTTTTTTGCACTTTTTAACAAATAACAGTGTAGTATTTTTAAAATGCTTGTGAAACGTGCAATTATGGACCAAAGTTCAAATGTAATATACCAGTGTGTTCAGAATAAACTGAATTTTTTTAACATGACATTTTTTTTCACACTTGCTGAACGTACTCTTTTTGATGACCTTTGATGCTAAAAATAGAAATTGTGAGCATTTTCAGCATTTCACACATTCTCAATGAACAAAAAATCCAAGATAATGAGTTCAAGTTTACAATGTTAAATTTTATTGACAAAGCAATCATTGTTCTTTTATCTGAAACAAATTTCACTCAAATGTGTCAAATATTACATGCTCAGTGCTCCAAATTTGTACATAACCGAATTTCCAGATTTTTCACTGTTATTTACACAAGTTGGTCATGTCACAACAGACTTCCTGTTTAGCAGGAGAACACAAGTTTTTACAGAGTAAACATTATTGTAACATCCCAAATATACAAAAAATACAAATATATTGACAATCCTTATTAAATTTCTTTTTCATGAATATATATCCTGATATTGTTACTAAAAATAGACTGGTCGCTCCCTCAAGCACGACCAACCTCATTTCACGGCGGATACAATTATTTTGGTTCTTTGGATAAACACATCAGGTGATGAACAGGAAAAACAAAAGGTGTGAAAATAGTTTTCTTCTTTTTTTAGGCATCTTCTACAAAGAAAAATAATTAGCAGACTGAACACAGAGTATTCTGAGGATAATGCAGAAATTTTTCATATTGGACAAACCCATCATGTTTTTTTTCAAATCATTATCCTTTAAATCTACCCCCTTGTCATAACACAGCTGGTTATAACAGACAGAGTACAATTGTTATCATAGAATCATACAGGGAACAACCCCCACCACAACCCTACTGTATTCAGAGCCACCCACATCCATGCCTGACCCTTAGCCTGCATGAAAACTCAAAAGACAGTTTCTGTCATCCACAAAACACAGGTGGTGACCACAGGTAGCACACATCACATTGGTTTTTTGTTCTTTCTTTTTATCATCATAGCACTTTCTACAATTTTTTCTTTCTTTTGTTTTTACAGGAACAATAGAATGTTTGGTAAATACAATTTTGACAGATGCTTCCGGAACTTTTCCATATTCACTCAGACCTGCAAGCTGTCTTATAAGCTCTTCAGTAAAATCTAACTGACAATATCTATCATGTCTTTGTAATTCAGGAATGTCTGGATGTTTTGTTCTAAAATCTTGAAATAAAATAAAAGCATTTACTCGCGCAATATCAATGAAATGAAAAAAAAGTGTTTTCCACCATTTGTTAGTTTTACGCAACGCATTATATTTGTTGATCAGCTGATCACTTTTATCCACCCACCCATACTTTTATTATAATCTTTTACTAACTCTGGTTGTCTGACATTGATTTTTCTAAACTGCCCCTGAACTTTTGATCTACGTTGAACAAAACCAGACTTATTAGCTGTGTGAATGGATGACAGAAATGAAACAGTTTTGTTGTCTCTCCACTGCATAGAATGTCTCCCTCCCTCATCCATCTTACATCACCCCTTTGTGACCTTTTTTCAAATTCTTTAACATTTTTCAATTGCTGAGGAAACCCTTTTCTATTAACTATGATAGTACCACATGCTCTGATACCTTTTTTAATCAAGTCCCGCAACAACTGAAAACTAGTATAAAAATTACGAAAAAAGAGTCTGTAGCCTTGACCCACAAGAGAATGAACTAGCTTCATAACAACATCATATGCAAGGCCAAAACCAGAAGAAACAGTTTTTTTCCCCAAATATACATCAAAGTTATAAGTGTAACCTGTTTCAGAATCAGCTAAAACCCATAATTTCATCCCCCATCTTGTAGGCTTATCTCGAATAAACTGTCTAAAGCTATATCTTCCTTTATTTCTCACCATGCGTTCATCAATACATCATGTTTTGAGAAGGCTGAAACAATTTCTGACACTTACTCCTTATATATTCCATTAGAAATCTTGCTTTTGAAAGTTTATCATTAGGATCTTCAGTTTCATTGTTAGAAATTTTTAGGAAACACATTAACTGCTTGAATCGCATCTTTGACATAAAATTCTTGCCCATAACCCATTATACAAAGTTTTTGAACACCAGTACCTTTCTATGTTTGGAGCTTAACAATACTCATATACATCAAAAGACCAAGAAAACGATAGAATTCATCTGGATATGTGTCAAACCAAGATGGAAACATGGAAGGCTTACTAGGACCTACAACTTTTGCATATTTATTTGTATGTGCACATAACCAATCTACTAGACAATGAGTAAAAAAAACGTTGAAAAAAATCCAATGGCCGCAAATAACGTCTGATGTCAGCCCTTGTCTGTACATCCTCCAGGTAGACACCAGAAGGACGGACAGGATTGAAGTCGGGAGAGGGTTTTCCAAACCTGGGTCCTCTGTATTGTAGCCTTCATTTCTGGAACAAAAAAAAAGAGAAAAACATCATCTTTTTGTTCAACTGATAGAAATGTGAACAAAAGTAAAGCACAATCATGAAATAAAAATAAAAAACATGTTTGTGTGCGCACACACACACGTGTGTGCACATGCACACACACATACAAATACACACACACACAGGAAGAGAGAGAAACTGAATCACTGACATACTTTTGTCAGTAGAAATTAAAGTTATAGACTCAACACACACACACACACACACACACACACACACACACACACACACACACACACACACACACACACACACACACACACACACACACACATTCTCTCTCTCTCTCTCTCACACACACACACACACACACACACAAAATGTCACTGACACACTTGCACACACACACACACAAACAAGATTCTTGTAATTTCATGCTGGAAAATAATAGTGTACACATATGGATTATCATGTGAAAAATGCTACAACCAATGACACACATGATTCTGATCATCATGCAAGCGATATGATTTGTACCACTGACCATGTAAACTGAACAGACTGTTCATTGAGATTTTGTCTGCTAGTACTTGGTGTCGACCGATAGCCAAAAGTAGGTCAGTCTGCTCAAGTAATTTGTCGAAGCGAAAATTTATATTTAACCCTTTGACTACCACACCCTACCCTCCAACTGCAAAAACATAACCCTTTGATTTCCTCACCCTATCCACCAACTTCCTGCAGGAAGCTGGTGGATAGGGTGAGGGAATCAAAGGGTTAAGTTTTTGCTTTGCTAGACATTGTTTAGCAATGCAGCATGCTGGTGGACAGTGTGCAGGAGTCAAAGGGTTAACATCCTTTTGACTGATAAATGATCAATCATACAAACCAAAAGTAAGTTGAAAATGAATTCTAGTGACCACTCTTCATTACTACTCAATGACGATAGCGATTTTTTTAGTTTTACTGAGATCAAAGAATGTAAACAAACACTTACATTTGGGATCGTCTGCTACTGTCTGGATTTATCGAAGGGACATCGTAATCATCGTCTGTGTCAGAGTCAGAAACAGCATTTTCCAGTCTCCCAGGTTTCTTCATCACTGCTGTCGAGGTATTCAGTGTTGGAAACAGAGTTGCTGGAAGTCATAATCGTGTAGAAACTTGGCACAGGCAGCTCAATAAAGTGAAATGAATTCAAGATGGCGTCGGACGGGAAGACACATGGTCACGCACTTTTTTATGCAACATTCAGTTTATAAATCCTAAACTATTGCCTTTTTTCCTTGATACATTCGTTTTTGTAAGTGTTTTTTAGTCAATGGTTGATGTTAATACCAAAAATGTGCTGGTATAAGACAAAAACTTTCCGATCGTAATTTTTGATCATCGACGGTGGAACGAATTGTTGAGAGAGAGAGAGAGAGAGAGAGAGAGAGAGAGAGAGAGAGAGAGAGAGAGAGAGAGAGAGAGAGAGAGAGAGAGAGAGAGAGAGAGAGAGCGTGCATGTGCATACGCATGTGTGTGTGCATGTCTGTGTGTATACGCACGTGCGAGTGCACGTGCATGTGTACATGTGTGTTGCCTATGTTATGTTGGTATATCCCCTTTACTGTGTGTGTGAGTACATTACATGCATATGTGTGTGTGTGCATGCATGTACATGTGTGCACTTGCATGCATCCAGACATGTGCATAAGCACAACAGTACCTGGATAGTGTTCGTTGGCCATGACCTTCAGCACGGAAAAGACATCACGCATGACACCAGGACAGACCAGACCAGAGCCGGTGATCGCTCCGATGGCCGTCAACACATAGTTCCTGACGTTCTCCTGGTGACATAATACACATACAAGGTGGGTAAAGGTTGTCCCATACCCCTGACCACATATAAGAGCGAGGTGATAAACACATTTTTCTATGGGCCAGCATTATGAGACAATACCCATATCATCTCCCTCGCTTTTCCTTCCCTAACGTTGAAAAAAAAAAGTCATTATACCCATCAATAGCTGTCAACACTGCTTAAATCTTTTCATTCCTATTTTGTATGAATCATTATATCCCCTTGTTTCCAGATTCCCACAGGACTTCTACTTCCTTCATTTCTGCATTTAGAAAGGGAGGAGGGGGGGGGCTATCACATAGCTAACTGAGTGATAAACAGTGCCCCTTGACTGACCTAGTTGAGTACTCATGATGCACACTGTTGACGCGACCGATGTGAATTTCAAAGCGAGTACCAAAAGAATGATTTACACTGCTGCAGGAAAGAAGGAACACATTTGTTCTGCCTATTTTTTTGCCTGCAGGAAGGGCATGAATCCCAAAGCATGGTAAACTATTAGCCTGGGATGTGAGTGCTCTACCTGTTACAATCCATACAGTCAGACTGGGATGTGAGTGCTCTACCTGATACAACCCATACAGTCAGACAGGGATGTGAGTGCTCTACCTGATACAACCCATACAGTCAGACAGGGATGTGAGTGCTCTACCTGATACAACCCATACAGTCAGACAGGGATGTGAGTGCTCTACCTGATACAACCCATACAGTCAGACAGGGATGTGAGTGCTCTACCTGATACAACCCATACAGTCAGACAGGGATGTGAGTGCTCTACCTGATACAACCCATACAGTCAGACAGGGATGTGAGTGCTCTACCTGTTACAATCCATACAGTCAGACAGGGATGTGAGTGCTCTACCTGATACAACCCATACAGTCAGACAGGGATGTGAGTGCTCTACCTGATACAACCCATACAGTCAGACAGGGATGTGAGTGCTCTACCTGATACAACCCATACAGTCAGACTGGGATGTGAGTGCTCTACCTGATACAACCCATACAGTCAGACAGGGATGTGAGTGCTCTACCTGATACAACCCATACAGTCAGACAGGGATGTGAGTGCTCTACCTGTTACAATCCATACAGTCAGACTGGGATGTGAGTGCTCTACCTGATACAACCCATACAGTCAGACAGGGATGTGAGTGCTCTACCTGATACAACCCATACAGTCAGACAGGGATGTGAGTGCTCTACCTGATACAACCCATACAGTCAGACAGGGATGTGAGTGCTCTACCTGTTACAATCCATACAGTCAGACAGGGATGTGAGTGCTCTACCTGATACAACCCATACAGTCAGACTGGGATGTGAGTGCTCTACCTGATACAACCCATACAGTCAGACTGGGATGTGAGTGCTCTACCTGATACAACCCATACAGTCAGACTGGGATGTGAGTGCTCTACCTGATACAACCCATACAGTCAGACAGGGATGTGAGTGCTCTACCTGATACAACCCATACAGTCAGACTGGGATGTGAGTGCTCTACCTGATACAACCCATACAGTCAGACTGGGATGTGAGTGCTCTACCTGATACAACCCATACAGTCAGACTGGGATGTGAGTGCTCTACCTGATACAACCCATACAGTCAGACAGGGATGTGAGTGCTCTACCTGTTACAACCCATACAGTCAGACTGGGATGTGAGTGCTCTACCTGTTACAATCCATACAGTCAGACTGGGATGTGAGTGCTCTACCTGTTACAATCCATACAGTCAGACTGGGATGTGAGTGCTCTACCTGTTACAATCCATACAGTCAGACAGGGATGTGAGTGCTCTACCTGTTACAATCCATACAGTCAGACTGGGATGTGAGTGCTCTACCTGTTACACCCTATACAGTCAGTCAGACAGGGATGTGAGTGCTCTACCTGTTACAACCCATACAGTCAGACTGGGAAGTGAGTGCTCTACCTGTGCCTACCTGTTCCATGGTAGTCATAGTCCCATCAGAGTGGAAATTGCAAATCTACAGGCACTTACAAATTTCATGTACTTCGTCTTTTTTGTAAGCCTTTTCTCCTGTCCCTGCACCTATTTCAGCAGTGATTATCCTACCTTGAGCCTTGCCAGTTATTACACCAGTAAGACAGTACGTGTTATTAAAAAGAAATATAAGCATACCGGATAAAAGAGTGTGGGGGATAGTGGCAACTACGACAACATGATTTCTTTGGGTGAAAGGCCTGTGCTACAACAACCAAACCCAGCATATGGCTCTGACTTCAACATCCACCAGCCACAAAACACACACAGCGAGCACCTGGTGGGCACAATAGCCAAGACAGTTGGGACATACTGATGGTCCGAGTTAAACCCTACCTGTATGAAGGCTGAAGTGTTTTTCATCTCCCAGGTCAAAATACAGGCTGACCAGCTAATGAGCCTGAACCCTCTTTGCAACTATGCTCATGTTCACACACAACATCAACTTATGCATGTTACAGATCCCGTAAGCCATGTCAAGTGTTCAGTGGCTTACAGAAACATAAATATACCAAGCATGCACACATATCTCCCAAAGTGAGTATGACTGCTTACATAGTCAGGTAACCAACCAACATAAGTATGACTGCTTACATAGTCAGGTAACCAACCAACATAAGTATGACTGCTTACATAGTCAGGTAACCAACCAACATAAGTATGACTGCTTACATAGTCAGGTAACCAACCAACATAAGTATGACTGCTTACATAGTCAGGTAACCAACCAACATAAGTATGACTGCTTATATAGTCAGGTAACCAACCAACATAAGTATGACTGCTTACATAGTCAGGTAACCAACCAACATAAGTATGACTGCTTACATAGTCAGGTAACCAACCAACATAAGTATGACTGCTTATATAGTCAGGTAACCAACCAACATAAGTATGACTGCTTATATAGTCAGGTAACCAACCAACAAGAGTATGACTGCTTATATAGTCAGGTAACCAACCAACATAAGTATGACTGCTTATATAGTCAGGTAACCAACCAACATAAGTATGACTGCTTATATAGTCAGGTAACCAACCAACAAGAGTATGACTGCTTATATAGTCAGGTAACCAACCAACATAAGTATGACTGCTTATATAGTCAGGTAACCAACCAACATAAGTATGACTGCTTATATAGTCAGGTAACCAACCAACATAAGTATGACTGCTTACATAGTCAGGTAACCAACCAACATAAGTATGACTGCTTACATAGTCAGGTAACCAACCAACATAAGTATGACTGCTTATATAGTCAGGTAACCAACCAACATAAGTATGACTGCTTACATAGTCAGGTAACCAACCAACAAGAGTATGACTGCTTACATAGTCAGGTAACCAACCAACATGAGTATGACTGCTTACATAGGTAACCAACCAAAGCCAGACTATGCAGACAAGCAACGTAACACTTGCACAGCGCTGCCCAAACAACACATATATCCCAGCAAATACTGCTCGTAATGAGAAAAACTAATGTCACCAACACACTTACGAGTCAAAATAATGAATGACAGGAAGACTCACCATGTTGTCATTGAGACTTTCTCCATCCTTTAATCTGCCAGGATCAATCTCGCACGGTTTGGGTTCATCACACACCTGACATCAAATCGAGCAACATCAGCAAATCTTTTATCTATTCATTTAGACAGCATTAATAAGAGAAACAAGGTGGCAAGTTACAGCCCCATGACTCGTGAGATCTCAATTCCTACTTGCGCCACTCTGCCTATCAAAAAACTAGAAAAATAAAGATTATAAAGCTATACCATTGGTCTCCTTTTTCACATCCTTTTAACGTGTTTCGTACAATATTTACACTAAAAAGTACCTATCTCAATAATTTTTAAGCAATTAATTTCTAAAGAGCATCAAACATGAAACTGAAATTTGATTTCTAAATCAGAATGACAGTCAGCGTTCAGGCCAACAGGGACCAGAAAAACACAAAAGTAGAATAAGAATGCATACTTGATATAACAAAACAGGTAAAAATTTTCAGCCAACTGGCCTTTGACAAGCGTATACAAAAGACAACAAAGTAGAAATGCACAACACTTCATGGAAAACAACACCAGTAAGACTTCCCTGATGTCTCTATTTATTCAGTTAACTCTCTTGCTACGAGCGTCGGGATTTCCCGATCATGTCTCAGCAACGCTTGTCTACGCGCCTCAGAGAAATCCGACTTGAGTTTTGAAAATTCGCCAGGCTTTCAGTACTTCTGTTAACCGAAACTAATAGCCAGAAATAGATTCTTTGGTCATTCTTAGCCTTGTTTCAGGCCATGAGGTCATTGTACTATGCAGTTGGTGTGTAGACAGTGCAAAATTCACGACCCACTATCTCCGCAGTGAAGCAGATGACGGAAAAAGCAAACGGCTGAACAGCACTCAACAACTCAGCACTGTTCAACACAATCTCTTCC
Organism: Monoplex corrugatus; assembly: GCA_030674185.1. Taxonomy (NCBI): domain Eukaryota; kingdom Metazoa; phylum Mollusca; class Gastropoda; order Littorinimorpha; family Ranellidae; genus Monoplex; species Monoplex corrugatus. The sequence goes on from JAPXFY010000021.1 coordinate 1,081,058, forward strand.
TTCAGTGCACGTGGAGTGTGTGCATGTTGGATTTTATGAAATTTCATTCAAAATGTGACTGTAGGAACTGATGCATTGACCTGACTGTGTATTTTTTAAGACATTTTTCACATGAAAATTTCTCTAATTTTACTTGTACCGTTACTCAGCAACCATGAGGGTTAGACAGTTGAAATTTCAGCATGTTGTACACCAATCATTTAATATTTGACACGCCAAATTTCAAAGCTATCTGACTTCATTTATTTGTATGAGAATTTTTCTCATGCCCTATACAAATAGTACATATCAAGGGAACGGCAAGGGGCATAATCGTACGTAGTGAGTGAGTTAACAAGAAACACCACAAGGGTGCAGAGGGGATCCGGAGCACCAATGCTTCGCCACCCCCTGGACAGTCACCCCTCAAGCCTCCACACCACTTGATAGTCATCTGATCAAGCAAAGGGAGGCTGTCTATGCATTGCATGACCCACTCGGATCCAGCCATCAGTCACACTGTACACAAACTGAATGGCAAGATGGAGAGATGACAGATCCCGGAACACTGTTGTCTTTTGAAACACATAAAAAAGGGAGTTGACCAAGAATTTATACCTATCTTGTTTTGTTATATGAACACGTGCTCTTATTGTATTTTTATGTTTCTGGTTTTTAAATTTGATTCATAAACAGCTGGAATGTAAGTACTACATTATTTTTCAAACCTGAACAACAACAGTCCAAATATCACACATTGTTTATCTGGATCTAATACAATAGAGGCTATGGTCTAAAACAGCTCAAAATCCATCGCTAAAAATGACCGAAAAATCCTTGTTGGTGCACATAAATATGTTGCAAATTTGCAGTCTTGACCTTTGACCGAACTTAATAAACCTTAAAGGAATAAATTTTATTGCCACATCAAACATTTCTCTCGAATTCAGTTAATAAAATCCATCATCAAACAACTGGGATTTGTCCAAGTATATATTTCAAATTTAAGTCTACAGTAAATACTTCATATTTTGTATCACATCAGTCCAACACATATACAGATTTTTTGGTCTGTATAAAATATTATCACATCAGTTTAACCACATATTGGAATATTTTGGTTTGTTAAAAGTCACCAGTAGACTGTTGAGATATCCTTGCAGGCATTTTCCTTCACACAACACACACGCACACACATGCACGCGCACACACAACACACATCCCTGCATGACCACTGAAAAAAAAAAAAAACCATTCAGCTGTGATTACCAATTCTATCTCTTAAAGAATGGACTAAGCCAACTCAAACAAACATACGTGATTTATGACTCACCACACACTTAGCCAAGCAGAAGCTTGCTTAAAATCCACCCAAACTACATGAACTGTTGATATATTTTTTTGACATTTACAAGACAAGTGATGTAAAATTTTGACATATTCTCACAGGACTATTTCTGTCAATCTACATAAACGCACTGTTGAGTGAACCCATACATGCACACACACACACACACACACACACACACACACACACACCCATACACTCTCTCTCTCTCTCTCTCATACTCACACACACACCACACACACACACACACACACACACACACACACACACACACACACCCATACACCTCTCTCTCTCTCTCTCTCTCATACTCACACACACACACACACACACACACACACACACACACACACACACACACACACACACACACACACACACACACACACACACACACCCATCACACCACACACACACCTCATGCAGAAACAAACCAAACTGATCTTTATGGAGAAAAAAAAGTATGAAGAGACAGGAAGAGAAGGGGACAAACTAAGCACTTTTATGTGAAGAACACTTACGGAATGTAGAAAGTCTTCGAGCGTGTCTCGAAGGTAGTGCAGTCCTACCAGCTTCATCAATTCATCCACCATCTTGGACAGAAGAGAGTTGCCGCGAAATAATGTGTTGGGGTCTCTGCCAGACACAGAAATAATGTGTTGGGGTCTCTGCCAGACACAGAAATAATGTGTTGGGGTCTCTGCCAGACACAGAAATAATGTGTTGGGGTCTCTGCCAGACAGAAATAATGTGTTGGGGTCTCTGCCAGACACAGAAATAATGTGTTGGGGTCTCTGCCAGACACAGAAATAATGTGTTGGGGTCTCTGCCAGACACAGAAATAATGTGTTGGGGTCTCTGCCAGACACAGAAATGTGTTGGGGTCTCTGCCAGACACAGAAATAATGCGTTGGGGTCTCTGCCAGACACAGAAATAATGTGTTGGGGTCTCTGCCAGACACAGAAATAATGTGTTGGGGTCTCTGCCAGACACAGAAATAATGATTTACATGCTCTACAAGGAGCATCCAATATAGTGAGAATACGAAAATGTAAAAAATGAGACAACAATCCGCACCGTTTTATATTCTTTTGATATAAGATCCCTTCTCATGAATCATTAGATCCAGCCTGTTGGGAAGGCTTAAGCTGCCTGTTGTCAGGCAGTCAATGTTGATATGCTGTACCTGTTTGGCTACCTTCAATTTCAAGTCATGTAAATAATAGAAACATACAATAAAGAGGTTCTCTTCTCAACTTAGGGAATAGATGGAAGTCTGCAGGGCTCATATTTTAAGAATGTGGCAGACTATCCTATCGACATGATGCATGCCAGGAGAAGATTAAAATTTTCTACTAGCCAGCTGGACTAGTAGATTTTAAGATCTGGTAGCCCGCAGATATTTTCACTAATCCGACATGTTGCCCCGAAAAATAGTAAAATTCTCTTTATGATGATGACCAAAAATATTCAGTAGAATAAGCCATTCTTACAACAAAGGTGGTCAAATTTTCTTCTGGAGACTTTCATCAGGTGGGGGGGGGTGAACAGTGGAAGATCAAGTAATAACATGAAGGTGTAAAAGGCAGATGACTGATGTCAAAGGTTACATGGATTCTCTGTGTAAATTAGGAAGAATTCTTTACTTTACCCCGTTCAGTGCCGGCGACTGAATATTCGGGTGACTCTCTGTGTCATCCTCTTTGCCAGCGACCGAATATTCTGAGTCTATTTTTAGCATTTTTCATGGGGAATTAGGGCAAGCAGAAGTGACGCAGAACACAGATACACAATCTACAATCCTTCCCCGATAATGAGATACTACGCAGTTTCTGTGACGTTCGTCCCAAAGTTTGCAGACAAAGCAATTAGTAGGGGACCCTGTTTACGTAAACACTCCGACAGCACCAAGCCAAGCGCTTCAAGCAGACGACGCGCTTCCATTCTACTTTCCCTTGCCGTTTAACTTGTGCTCCAAAATGATTCTGACATCGAATCAGTTGATTCTTTGGATGATTTTAGCGAGGACAGTGATGTTCATGGCGATGATGTGGCCAGAACAAGTGCACCACGTGCCTTGACCGACTTCGACAGTGATACGTCAGTCAGTCACGACTCGACTGTTGATCCTGCTTTCACGGCAGAGACAGAGGTGAGTGCTGCTGAGACCGAAAGCGATAGTGATGGGGAGGGTGGGGGGGGGGGGGGGTGCCAGTACTAAGCAGGAAAAGGCCTAGAGTTTCGAGAAGCAGGGGTGCAGGACGAAGAAGAGGGACAGCAGGAAGGGGGTGGGGCAAGGGAGGGGGCGGGTCCGGGGTGCGAGAAGACGGACAGTGACTGGAACTGCACGTTTCGACGGTCAGTTCGTCAATGGGACAAACACAAGACCTGTGTCGTTTGAGTTTACAGGGGATGCGGGCATCAAAGTATCAACTGAGGGTTTTGGAGGTGTAGATTATTTCAAGTTGTTTCTCACACAAGATCTCCTTCAGAGGCTTGTGACTGAGACCAATAGGCACGCGCAGCAGATGATCACGGCTGCCAGTCAGAAGGAGGGGGGAATTTCTGAACATAGCTCACTGAGACAGTGGACAGACTGTTACCAACTCTGTGTGTTATGTGTGTGTGTGTGTGTGTGTGTGTGTGTGTGTGTGTGTGTGTGTGTGTGTGTGTGTGTGTGTGTGTGTGTTGTGTGTGTGTGTTGTGTGTGTGTGTGTGTGTGTGTGTGTGTGTGATGTGTTTGTGTTACTTATTTTGCTTGTTCATCCTGCTTATGGTGCAGTTATATATTTTGTCACATGTTACTTATTGCTGTGTATGTTTGTGTGTATGATTTCAGATACCTCTTCAGGCAGAACACCAGCTGATGTGGTACCATCAAAGCCAACAGACTGGTGAAGGAGATGACTGACCTTGAGGTCACCAAAAAAGGGGACATGAAGGTGCTTCTCCTTGTTTCATGGAGTACCACACAAAACTCAAATACTGGTTTGAAGATTAGTTTGTGGAGACACTGACAGTAGTTGAGTCGGACATTCATAATCTATAAATAGGGTTTTTTTGTGCCTTTTTTTATTTCTTCATTTCTTCAGTGATGGGAACTCTTCTCTTTGAATTGGTGTGCCTTCAAAATAACATGGATTTAGGATTGCTTTTTGTTTCACTTTGGAATGTATCATGCCACTTAGTGCAAAATTTCTGCAAATTTGGTGAGTACAAATAAAATATTTCACCAAAAATTCAAATGTTCATTTTTTGTCTTTCTGTGAGTGTCATTTTGAAGAGGAATCATTTTGCTACAAACTTTATTCAACATGTTATTGTCTATTTTGTCTCCTTTAGCTTCAGGAATTTTTTATGAATTATTACCCTAATTCGCAAAATGCGCCCTGGCAATGGCGATGCACACTTTAATTACATCATCTGGCACTGTAAGGGTTAATATATATTTAAAATCATTATGTTTGCTTATGGTCGTTTGTTATGATTTTCAACTTACTTCATCATCAACCTGCAATATTTTTTCTCCTTTCACGAGTGTGTGTGAAGGAAACAGAGAATGAAATCACTGTTGTTGTATAAGTATTATGTCTCTTTAGAGCTTGAGAGAGAGAGAGAGAGAGAGAGAGAGAGAGAGAGAGAGAGAGAGGAGAGAGAGAGAGAGAGAGAGAGAGACTTTTTTTTTTCTTTTTTCCCCCCTTGATTTCAGCAGTTCAGTGTGAAGGGAAAGCACTCTGAAAATGTTAAATCCATGCAAACTGAAATTTACATCCTGAGAGACAAGCGAAGATAATGCGAGAAAAATATCAAATACCATCTATGCCTTTTAAACTAGTTTCTTTAATGTATCATCTCATCAAATGATGCATCAAATTTGCTTGTCTCTTGGATTTCCTTGCCCAACAGCATACACAGTAACATTCTCATTCCCTCCCTATCCCTTGATCTCTACAGGACATATGTTGTATTATTTTCTCTGGTTTCCATACCTAATTAGAAGCTTCTAACCGTTCAACCAAAACTAACAGATTGGGCGAATGGTCACTATTTTGTAAAACACTCGATTGAATTGCACCAACTCCCTTCACTGACAGGCCTATGGGTAACAAGAGTTGTCTTTCCCTAGATAGCCTTGATTTCGTGTAGAGTTGTCTTTCCCTAGATAGCCTCGATTTCGTGTAAACGCTGGCAGATTCGATCATTGCAGATGAAATCTATCGGCGGATCAGAAAGTTTGAAAAATCGAAATAAATTATAACTGCAGGGGTCAGAATTGTCACTCACCCAACAGACTAGTAGTTTTTTATTTTGACTCGCCGATAGTTTTTTACTCGCCTCGGGCAACCAGGCGAGTGGATTTCGCCAGCCCTGTGATGTCAAAGTGATGTTACCCTCTATGAGAATACAAAGGATGTGGCAGAGTGTCCTATCTACATGATGTCATAAAGTGATGTTACCCTCTCTGAGAATACAAAGGATGTGGCAGAGTGTCCTATCTACATGATGTCATAAAGTGATGTTACCCTCTCTGAGAATACAAAGGATGTGGCAGAGTGTCCTATCTACATGATGTCATAAAGTGATGTTACCCTCTCTGAGAATACAAAGGATGTGGCAGTGTCCTATCTACATGATGTCATAAAGTGATGTTACCCTCTCTGAGAATACAAAGGATGTGGCAGAATGTCCTGTTAACAGTATGTCATTAGTGATGTTATGCTCTCTGCTTTAGGGCAAGATGTGTTGTCATGTAATATCAATAGTAAATCATTTAATACTGTTTCTTTTTCTTAGAATTTCCATCAGAGACATCCTGAACTTGGGTTTGGTGATCGTGTTAATGAGTTGGAAATAAGCAACGCGGATCAATATCACTCAGGTGGACAGCAAATAATAATAACAATAATAATGATAGTAATAATAATAAAAATAATAATAGAAGTAATGACATTGAGAAAGAAAAAACTGTTAATTAAAAAAATTCCACATGACATTATCTATACTTGTTTACCTGCCATCATTTACAAATGGCTCTTGCCGTCAGTTACAAATGGCTCTTGCTGTCAGTAACAAATGGCTCTTGTCATCAGTAACATGTGGCTCTTGCTGTCAGTAACATGTGGCTCGGTGTAACATGTGGCTCTTGCTGTCAGTAACAAATGGCTCTTGTCATCAGTAACATGTGGCTCTTGCTGTCAGTAACATGTGACTCGCTGTAACATGTGGCTCTTGCTGTCAGTAACATATGGCTCTTGTCATCAGTAACATGTGGCTCTTGCTGTCAGCAACATATGACTCTTGTCATCAGTAACATGTGGCTCTTGTCATCAGTAACATATGGCTCTTGTCATCAGTAACATATGGCTCTTGTCATCAGTAACATATGGCTCTTGTCATCAGTAACATATGGCTCTTGTCATCAGTAAAATGTGGCTCTTGTCATCAGTAACATGTGGCTCTTGTCATCAGTAACATGTGGCTCTTGTCATCAGTAACATATGGCTCTTGTCATCAGTAACATGTGGCTCTTGTCATCAGTAACATGTGGCTCTTGTCATCAGTAACATGTGGCTCTTGTCATCAGTAACATGTGGCTCTTGCTGTCAGCAACATATGGCTCTTGTCATCAGTAACATGTGGCTCTTGTCATCAGTAACATGTGGCTCTTGCTGTCAGCAACATATGGCTCTTGTCATCAGTAACATATGGCTCTTGTCATCAGTAACATGTGGCTCTTGTCATCAGTAACATGTGGCTCTTGTCATCAGTAACATATGGCTCTTGTCATCAGTAACATATGGCTCTTGTCATCAGTAACATATGGCTCTTGTCATCAGTAACATGTGGCTCTTGTCATCAGTAACATATGGCTCTTGTCATCAGTAACATGTGGCTCTTGTCATCAGTAACGTGTGGCTCTTGTCATCAGTAACATGTGGCTCTTGTCATCAGTAACATGTGGCTCTTGTCATCAGTAACATGTGGCTCTTGCTGTCAGTAACATATGGCTCTTGTCATCAGTAACATGTGGCTCTTGTCATCAGTAACATGTGGCTCTTGCTGTCAGCAACATATGGCTCTTGTCATCAGCAACATATGGCTCTTGTCATCAGTAATATGTGGCTCTTGTCATCAGTAACATGTGGCTCTTGCTGTCAGCAACATATGGCTCTTGTCATCAGTAACATGTGGCTCTTGTCATCAGTAACATGTGGCTCTTGTCATCAGTAACATATGGCTCTTGTCATCAGTAACATGTGGCTCTTGCTGTCAGCAACATATGGCTCTTGTCATCAGTAACATGTGGCTCTTGCTGTCAGTAACATGTGGCTCGCTGTAACATGTGGCTCTTGCTGTCAGTAACATATGGCTCTGGCTGTCAGTAACATGTGGCTCTTGCTGTCAGTAACATGTGGCTTGCTGTCAGTATCATGTGGCTCTTGCTGTCAGTAACATGTGGTTCGCTGTCAGTAACATATGGCTCTTGCTGTCAGTAACATATGGCTCTGGCCGTCAGTAACATATGGCTCTTGCTGTCAGTAACATGTGGCTCTTGCCATCAGTAACAAACAGCTCTTGCTGTCAGTAACATGTGGCTCTTGTCAGTAACATGTGGCTCTTGCTGTCAGTAACATGACTTGCCATCAGTAACATGTGGCTCTTGTCAGTAACATGTGGCTCTTGCTATCTGTAACATGGCTCTTGCTGTCAGTAACATGTGGCTCTTGCTGTAACATGTGGCACTTGTCATCAGTAACATGTGGCTCTTGCTGTCAGTAACATGTGGCTCTTGCCGTCAGTAACATGTGGCTCTTGCTGTCAGTAACATGTGGCTCTTGCCGTCAGTAACATGTGGCTTTTGTCATCAGTAACATATGGCTCTTGTCAGTAACATATGGCTCTTGCTGTAACATGTGGCTCGTCATCAGTAACATGTGGCTCTTGCCGTCGGTAACATGTGGCTCTTGCTGTCAGTAACATATGGCTCTTCCTATCTGTAAAATATGGCTCGTCGTCAGTAACATGTGGCGCTTGCCGTCAGTAACATATGGCTCTGGCCGTCAGTAACATGGCTCTGGCCATCAGTAACATATGGCTCTGGCCATCAGTAACATGGCTCTGGCCATCAGTAACATATGGCTCTGGACGTCAGTAACATGTGGCACTTGCAGTCAGTAACATGTGACTCTTGCCGTAACATGACTCTTGCTGTCAGTAACATATGGCTCTTGCTATCAGTAACATGTGGCTCTTGCCATAAGGAACATGTGGCTCTTGCCATCAGTAAAAATAGCTCTTGCTGTCAATAACATGTGGCTCTTGTCAGTAACATGTGGCTCTTGCCATCAGTAACATGTGGCTCTTGCTGTAACGTGTGGCTCTTGCGACCAGTAACATGGCTCTTGCTGTCAGTAACATGTGGCTCTTGCTGTCAGTAACATGTGGCTCTTGCCGTCAGTAACATACATGTGTGTATGGTTCTGGCCGTCAGTAACATGTGGCTCTTCTCGTCAGTAACACGTGGCTCTTGCTCTCAATAACATGGTGCCTGCTGTCAGTAACAAATGGCTTTTGCCATAAGGAACATGTGGCTCTTGCCGTCAGTAACATGTGGCTCTTGCCGTCAGTAACATGTGGCTCTTGCTGTCAGTAACATATGGCTCTTGCCGTCAGTAACATGTGGCTCTTGCCGTCAGTAACATGTGGCTCTTGTCGTAACATGGCTCTGGCCGTCAGTACCACGTGGCTCTGGCCGTCAGTAACATACGGTTCCTGCTGTAACATGTGGCTCTGGTCGTCAGTAACATATGGTTCTGGCCGTCAGTAACATATGGATCTTGCCACCAGTAACATATGGCTCTTGCCGTCAGCAACATGTGACTCTTGCTGTCAGTAACATGTGGCTCTTGCTGTCAGTAACATGTGGCTCTAGCCGTCAGTAACATATGGCTCTTGCCGTCAGTAACATATGGCTCTTGCTGTCAGTAACATGTGGCTCTGGCCGTCAGTAACATGTGGCTCTTGCTGTCAGTAACATGTGGCTCTGGCCGTCAGTAACATGTGGCTCTTGCTGTTAGTAACATGTGGCTCTGACCGTCAGTAACATGTGGCTCTTGCTGTCAGTAACATGTGGCTCTTGCCGTCAGTAACATATGGCTCTGACCGTCAGTAACATATGGCTCTTGCTGTCAGTAATATGTGGCTCTTGCCGTCAGTAACATGTGGCTCTTGCCGTCAGTAACATGTGGCTCTCTTGCCGTCAGTAACATGTGGCTCATCAGTAACATATGGCTCTTCTGTCAGTAACATATGGCTCTTGCTGTCAGTAACATATGGCTCTGGCCATCAGTAACATGTGGCTCTTGCTGTCAGCAACATGTGGCTCTTGCCATCAGTAACATGTGGCTCTTGCCGTCAGTAACATGTGGCTCTTGCCGTAACATGTGGCTCTTGCTGAAACATGTGGCTCTTGCTGAAACATGTGGCTCTTGCTGTAACATGGCTCTGGCCGTCAGTAACATGTGGCTCTTGCTGTCAGTAACATGTGGCTTACTGTCAGTAACATGTGGCTCTTGCTGTCAATAACATGACTTGCTGTCAGTAACATGTGGCTCTTGCCGTAACATGTGGCTCTTGCCATCAGTAACATGTGGCTCTTGCTGAAACATGTGGCTCTTGCTGTAACATGGCTCTGGCCGTCAGTAACATGTGGCTCTGGCCGTCAGTAACATGTGGCTCTTGCCGTCAGTAACATGTGGCTCCTGCCGTCAGTAACATGTGGCTCCTGCCGTCAGTAACATGTGGCTCTTGCTGTCAGTAACATGGCTCTGGCCGTCAGTAACATATGGCTCTGGCCGTCAGTAACATGTGGCTCTTGCTGTCAGTAACATATGGCTCTTGCTGTCAATAACATATGGCTCTGGCTGTCAGTAACATGACTGTCAGTAACATGTGGCTCTTGCTGTCAGTAACATATGGCTCTGGCCATCAGTAACATGTGGCTCCTGCTGTCAGTAACATGTGGCTCTTATTGTAACATGTGGCTCTTACTGTCAGTAACATGTGGCTCTTGCCACCAGTAGCATGTGGCTCTTGCCTTCAGTAACATGTGGCTCCTGCTGTCAGTAACATGACTTGCTGTCAGTAACATATGACTCTTGCTGTCAGTAACATGTGGCTCTTGCTGTCAGTAATCTCAGTGAAATAAAAATATTAGAACACTGCAATATTACACATTAAGCAAAGTATATAAAACTGATCAATAAATATATGAATGCAAAAACAGGCCATTCACATACTTAAAACATGTTTAGATATCATTTTTAAAACATGTTTAGATATCATTTTCATGCCATGAGTTTAATATCAGTAGTGGCCTGCTTAGCACAGAGGTTGAGTATTCACTTTCCAAGTTTCCAAGGGTGTAAATCTCACAGAAGCAAAACTTGGTGCATGCAGTCTACAGTCTACCCAGCTGTGAATGGGTACCTGATTTTCTTCACAGTTAGGAAAAGTAAAGCAGCAACAGAGAAGAGCACTGCGTGAAACATTGAGGTCTCTGTCACCTCTCCCTCCACTGACCCAGAGAAGAGCACTGCATGAAACATTGAGGTCTCTGTCACCTCTCCCTCCACTGACCCAAAGAGCACTGCATGAAACACTGAGGTCTCTGTCACCTCTCCCTCCACTGACCCAGAGAAGAGCACTGCATGAAACATTGAGGTCTCTATCACCTCTCCCTCCACTGACCCAAAGAGCACTGCATGAAACATTGAGGTCTCTGTCACCTCTCCCTCCACTGACCCAGAGAAGAGCACTGCATGAAACATTGAGGTCTCTGTCACCTCTCCCTCCACTGACCCAGAGAAGAGCACTGCATGAAACACCGAGGTCTCTGTCACCTCTCCCTCCACTGACCCAGAGAAGAGCACTGCATGAAACACTGAGGTCTCTGTCACCTCTCCCTCCACAGACCCAGAGAAGAGCACTGCATGAAACATTGAGGTCTCTATCACCTCTCCCTCCACTGACCCAAAGAAGAGCACTGCATGAAACACTGAGGTCTCTGTCACCTCTCCCTCCACTGACCCAGAGAAGAGCACTGCATGAAACATTGAGGTCTCTATCACCTCTCCCTCCACTGACCCAGAGAAGAGCACTGCATGAAACATTGAGGTCTCTGTCACCTCTCCCTCCACTGACCCAGAGAAGAGCACTGCATGAAACATTGAGGTCTCTATCACCTCTCCCTCCACTGATCGGAGCGTCATGGGACAACAATGACCATTAAAAAAAAAAAGCATAGGCTAGATACGACCTCAGGACCTGGTCAGCTCATAGATTTATTATGCGCAGGCATAAGGCTTGTGCCATGATGACCACACACATGGCACTGGTGACATCAGCGCATATGGAATTCATTCCGAACTCAGAGACATCTTGAGAAACAGAGGGGGCCTGATAAGAAAAAGCACGTTCACCAAGAGTTTTGTTGCGGACGCGTGGGATTCTAAGTAGGTGGGCATCAGTAGAAGAGCGTAGCTCTCTGGAGGGAATGTAAACAGTCAGGAGATCAGAAAGATAGGGGGGAGCTAGACCAGCCAGAGACTTATGGCATAGGAGGGAAAGTTTATAGTCAATACGCTTTCGAACAGGAAGCCAGTGTAGAGTTCGAAGCAGAGGGGAAACATGAGTTGACCTTGGGCATTTCCGTACAAGGCGAGCAGCGTTATTTTGAACTTTTTGCAATTTGGATAAGAGTGTTTGGGGGCAGCCAGCAAGAAGCGAGTTACAGTAGTCGAGTCGAGTTTGACCCTGCTTAGGCAGCACTGGTGGGTAAAGGATGAAGATTTTTTCAATCTCCCAGATTAATACTACGTGCAGGCCTGCTAGTGCATGAGCACCCTTTGTGTGTATACACATGAAATCACACGCATATGCTAAGATCCTGTGCGCCATGTCAGTGTTTAGCGGCTTACATAAACACGACCATACCAAGCGTATACATCAAGGAAAAAGGTCTAACCGCATGGCACAGTAACCCAGCAGAAAACGGCCATTCAGAAATATAAAACTTAACACTATTGAGGTCTCTATCACCTCTCCCTCCACTGACCCAAAGAGCACTGCATGAAACATTGAGGTCTCTGTCACCTCTCCCTCCACTGACCCAGAGAAGAGCACTGCATGAAACACCGAGGTCTCTGTCACCTCTCCCTCCACTGACCCAGAGAAGAGCACTGCATGAAACACTGAGGTCTCTGTCACCTCTCCCTCCACTGACCCAGAGAAGAGCATTGCATGAAACATTGAGGTCTCTGTCACCTCTCCCTCCACTGACCCAGAGAGCACTGCATGAAACATTGAGGTCTCTATCACCTCTCCCTCCACTGACCCAGAGAAGAGCACTGCATGAAACACTGAGGTCTCTGTCACCTCTCCCTCCACTGACCCAGAGAAGAGCATTGCATGAAACATTGAGGTCTCTATCACCTCTCCCTCCACTGACCCAGAGAAGAGCACTGCATGAAACATTGAGGTCTCTGTCACCTCTCCCTCCACTGACCCAGAGAAGAGCACTGCATGAAACACTGAGGTCTCTGTCACCTCTCCCTCCACTGACCCAGAGAAGAGCACTGCATGAAACATTGAGGTCTCTATCACCTCTCCCTCCACTGATCAGAGCGTCATGGGACAACAATGACCATTAAAAAAAAAAAGCATAGGCTAGATACGACCTCAGGACCTGGTCAGCTCATAGATTTATTATGCGCAGGCATAAGGCTTGTGCCATGATGACCACACACATGGCACTGGTGACATCAGCGCATATGGAATTCATTCCGAACTCAGAGACATCTTGAGAAACTGAAATTGAAACTGGTATGTTTATTCATTTCATATGAATCTAATTAAAACAGACAAGTTTAATCCTCGTTCCACTTCCAGTAATTTCTTTTAGTTTTCCAAAACAGGTAACATCAAATGGGTGCACGAGCCAAGCTGGTTAGAATGTTGGAATTCCAATGTGAAGATCTCAGTTTGACCCTGCTTAGGCAGCACTGGTGGGTAAAGGATGAAGATTTTTTCAATCTCCCAGATTAATACTACGTGCAGGCCTGCTAGTGCATGAGCACCCTTTGTGTGTATACGCATGAAATCACACGCATATGCTAAGATCCTGTGCGCCATGTCAGTGTTTAGCGGCTTACATAACACGACCATACCAAGCGTATACATCAAGGAAAAAGGTCTAACCGCATGGCACAGTAACCCAGCAGAAAATGGCCATTCAGAAATATAAAACTTAACACTATTGTGACTGGCCCCGCCTCTGCCTGAACTTCTGGTCAGCCTGAGCCTGCCGCCAATAAAGAACCAGTAGTAAAAAAAACTCTCTTGCAGGCCTGAATGAAGTCCAATTGTCACCAAAATTTGTGTACTTAATCAAAAAAAGGATGTTGAGTTTAGACGTGCTATTTAAAAAGCTATTACTTAAATAGTTTTTAGCCGCCATCCAGTTCTGTACCGCATATCACCGAAACGACTTTTAGCGCGGCCCGGCAGTAGGTGAAGCTGGGCGTTCACAACTATAGTCGTGACTCGTCACGGATGTGTTAACAATTATAACAAACAGCATATGTGTATCTGAGGAAATACTGTTCAGAACACACAAAACAACAACAAAACAAACAACAACAAAGGTTAAACAAAAGGAAAAAAACAACAAAGCAAGCAAGGTAACAATGATAAGAACAGAAATAATAAACAAAAACAAACCAACAAAACAAGGACAACCAAAAAATGAGACTAAAAACAGATATACATGTATATCCTCATCTCCAAATGGCAAAGTAGGGTTACCTCTCTCTTAAAGGTAAAACCACAAAACCAAAGACATGCAAACAAAAAGAAAACCTTTCATTCAACAGAATTATCTGTCTAGTCTGAAACAAAACAAATAAAACAGAAACCTTTGAGGGAGGATATATACTGCATCAACACTTTGTCAACATGCTGATACCGGGACATTAGCAGTCAGAAATCCCCTGGTAACATGCCCATGCATCGGTCATTTTCATCAATTTTGCCCCAAAACAAGAAATGGTAAACAATTCTGGAATTTTTCAAAAGCAGAAAGTCATCAATGTTAACTACCGTGTGAAGAACACAATTCTGTCTGGTTGTACTTCTTCAGTTGGTGATTTTCAAAGCTACTGAGAAAGATTAGGGCCCACAGATATGGAATGTGTTCCATGCAAAAGACTTTCTGTCTGCCTTGCTCTGAGGTCTACCACACTATGCAAGACTTCTCTGAGCAGGCAGAATATCTGAGAGCTTTCAGTGACTGTATCCATGGACTGTATCACTGTATCCCTACAAGTTGTGCTGGGACGACACAACAGGTACACAAAGGAGGTCCGAGCGCAGAGCGCAGTATGGTGTTGACCCTTAGATGTACTGAGCTAAAAAAGAGGAAAAGCATCACTCAAAGCAGAATAGGTGGGTGGGCTCAACAGCAACACCCGGTGGTGGATGTCTTTTCACTAATCTCTCAACCACCCGGTTGAATATTTTGTAGTCAGTATGGCGTTTCGCATTAGCTGAGCTTATGCATTTATAAGATATGGCTAGTTATGTGCTATTAAAATACCATTTAGCAAATATAGGTGATTGGTTTTGCATCTTTGGAAAAAATTGTTGCACAATTTTTGGTTGCCACTTTCTGCACCACAAGGTATGTACAAAATGAATGTTATCAAGTGCAAATCACCTGGAAAGCAGACGTTTCAAATTTTACAGCCATAACTTTCTTTTTTTTTCTATTTGTGTGTGTGTGTATGTGT